>BSBM01001431.1:1200000-1684636 GCA_027924585.1 Larix kaempferi
GCATGACACTTGTTGTCACTTGATCAATCTTATATCCTTTAGTATAGAGTTTCTCAAAGTTTTCCTTGGTTTCCTCTTTGATTTCATTAAACTCCTAAGACTTTCCATTCCCAAGTTTGATTTCCTTTAATTATTTTTATGGGTTCTATCCTTTACATGTCGTTGGAAAAAGACATATTTTATCTCTCATTTTAAGACAAAGACTTATTGATTTTATCCACCACATTTCTTTTATCAATCTGGATCTAGTTTGTAATTTCATGAGTTTCCATTCTTGTTTTTAGGTCTCCCAAGTTTGCTATGAATTGAGATTTAACTTGATCTAGAGAGGAATATGAATCTCTAACTCGGTTTTTGAGTGCTAATTTTATTGTTTTAATCTTTTTCTCCCACATAAATGTTGGAGATCCTTTGATGTACATTTTTTCCATTCACAGCTATAATGACCAAGGTTGAAGAGTTTTGCTAGACATGGAATTAATGACATGGAATTAATGCCAATCCTCTAAGTGGGATAAATCTCACTCCTTTCAATAAAATAGTCACTAATGTCAAAAGTTTATACAAAATCATTACACCACTTCATGCAAGTTGTAATTTTTTAAAAATCAAGTACATTTGCAATAGCTTTTGACTTATAATGTATTTTATATA
Source organism: Larix kaempferi (assembly GCA_027924585.1). NCBI lineage: Eukaryota > Viridiplantae > Streptophyta > Pinopsida > Pinales > Pinaceae > Larix > Larix kaempferi. The sequence continues at coordinate 1,200,655 of BSBM01001431.1, forward strand.
ACTTATGTACGAGTTTCCCACTTAGATGACATTGAAATTACTAAAGTTGAATAATGTAACATTGGAGATAACATTGTAACATTGGTAAACATTGAATAATTTAGAGGTGAATAATATAACATTGGTAAACCTTAATGGAGATAACATAATTCAATCAATGTGACATTGTCAAACCATTGCCACAAACAAACCAAGATGGGTGTCAATTCATATAACAACATGAAAGACAATAAGTAGCCCCATTGTCCTCAAGGGACCAAGTTTATATATCAAGATAATTGAAAAGTTGCTCCAGAAATATTAATCAATATCTTTAATATCTATCAATGTAATGAAGGAAATATTATATTGTATCAATCAATATCCTCGCCCAATGCACTTAAGTGAAAATGATAGTGTCTCCAAGTGAGACAATAACATAATGGTAATTAAGATACCAGACATAAAATAATATAATAGTGAAAATAATATTTTGTCTCAAATGAGACAACCACATAACTATCCTTAAGGGACATAAACTTATGTCAATTTAGGCCAATATATATATATATATATATATATATATATATATATATATATATAACTATCCGTAAGGGACAAAATCTTATGTTAGACAAAATAACATATTGATATAGTCATTTACATTATTTGAGATGAGATGTATGGTAATCTTCTTTGGAATTACAATATTTTTGGATATATTTTTATTTTTAATTATTATTTTTAAGTAAGAAAAAGTTTATAATATTTAAAGTTATTACTTTAGTTTTTGTTAATATAATTTTAAGATTTGATGTACAGTTATAAGAGGATAAACGTTCGCTCATATCAAATGTATATAGATCTTGGTTTATTAACATATTTTCTTACGTTTCAGAAAGATTAGCTCTTAATAAATTAAAATCAATTTTAAGTTATACTTTAAGACCATAAAGTGATTTCAACCTAAATAATATCCAAAAAACGTTAATGTTTTTTATTGTCATTGTTGATGTTACACCATTAAAATCATTTGCTTTCAAGTAGCATCTAACCTTAATCTATATATAAAACCAAATAATACTCATATTTATTATACCCAAAATAAATTAAAAAATGATACATTATTAACTCTTTGTTCTCTCACCAATTAAAAGATAAATTTATATTTAATTATTATTACTACATTGACTTATATTTTGGAATGATTGCATATGTAAAACATAGTTTTTGTATCAAGTGATAAATCATGATTGGTTTGGTTCTCCTACAATGGAGACAAAACCTTTTGAGTAGGAAATTATGGATCTGGTTTGCAAAGGTCATTGTTGAAAATGATTTAGCTTAGAAGCATTACTTAAGGATAAGGGTAGAAAATGTGTAAGGGGGGATGTAGGGATTAGTGGTGATGATATACTTATGGATGAGTGTGAGAAGCATGTTTCTACAAAAGGGTTTATGAATTGACCATGATCATAGTTTTTATTTAATTACTATATGTATGAGTGCATGTACAGGGTTTTTCTTGTACTCATCACATCAACGATGTGGTGTGATGTATTTTTCAACAAGTAATTATTTATTTATTGAAGTATGGATGAGAGAGATTGGAGTAGATGGTATTAAAGTTAGCATCAAGGACAATTCAACTTGAAATTGACATATGTTCCTGTTGATTGGAGATCACTGACATATAATGGTGAAGTTGCTCATTCAATATGAGCCTTGAGTTATCATTGGATATGTTGTTAAAAAGAGCTTCTCTTAGTTTCGAGAATTATATATATTCTCTACTGATGAGGCCAACCACATTAAGGTGGAAGCTCATTTGGCCCCACCCACCCACCCACCCACCCACCCTAGAATCAAAGAAAACATTCGTCAACCTTGATGTGTTCTTGAATCATATGAAATGTGCCAGTGGCATATTTTCAAGAATGGCATTATGATCTTCTATCGACAATTTTCATTGACGATGCTTGGAATTTTTCCTACTCTTCACTGCCTTCAATTGTAATCGGGCTGCTATGACCAAATGACTGTATTGAGCACATATAACATCTGACTCGTAGTCTTGAAAAATAATATGGTATTTACATTTCCTTACTTCTACAAAGAAATGTCCCATTAAAACCATTGAACCCACTGCATACGTATAATTTGACGGGTCTTTAAATTCTTGCATCAATGTGCTTTACAACCTAGTGAATCTCAATAAATAATAATGCACATTTTCTAGATTATCTGCCGATGCAATGACTGCAAATACATCGCCTTCTCTAACCAAATCAGAAACACGATCATAATCTTTGTCAATCACAACCGCTTCATTGTCACGCTCTACATCGCTGATATTTCCAAATGGGGGCAATGGTGTCAATTCTTGGTGTCTCCATGGTTTCACAAATTTGTTAGTTTGGTTTTGACACTCATCCAAAGACTCTACATCATCAATACATGCAAGACATAAGAAAGAGTACTTTCTTTTCTCGATAGTGTGTATATTTTCCATTTTCTTACTCCTAATGGAGTGTAAGCCCCTTGTTTTCAGGATTGCAGAACAATTATGTGGCATTGATCTGTCAACATCGCCCATTGCAATATTCCAAAAAAACCTTCTCACATTACCCATCCTTTCATTGAATTCATGGCTCAAATTTTGTTTGCACCAATTAAAAACATCGTTTGAATTTGCAAGGCGAGAAGCAGAGTGATTCATTTGATATCTCCTAAGTGCACGTTTCACACAGGCCCTAGCACCATCATGTTCTCCTTTTCCATGTCCCGTTTCAAAAAAGCTCCATGTGTGGCGAACATCCGTGTTTCTATGAAGGTGAGACAACGATAAGAATGATCGTGCCGATTTAAACTGACCAGCACAACCATCTGACCACACCCAATGTTCTTTAAAAGTGACCCTTCTTCTTTGTAATTCTTGAAAAAGCATACCAAAACAATGCTGGACAAAACATGTATCATGTGTACGATCATCACTGATGTAGAAATGATACTCCTTACTCACTTCACGATTATTTTCATTGCTATAAAAACCATCCACATCAAGCTCTACATGTCTATACGTAATATGCACAAGTATAGATACCTAATCTGAATGATAATACTCACTCCGTATCTCCTTTTGCAGAGTGAAAGTGTAATTTTCTGCAAAATCGATAATGGATAATATTGTCCCTTTTGGAAATACATCTCGTGATTGCTTGAACTGTAAGTCCTGTCATCGTGCTGAGTGAGAGTGCTTGATATATTTATATATTTGATCCCTGAAAAAATTCATAAAATCTGTCAAAGAGATATCACTTTCAACCAAATTAAGATTTCTTGATGTTGTCGTTGAATCTGTAACTGCAGTATAATCAACATAAACATATCTCTTGCATTTCACAATGCGATTTGACAATTGAGGATTGTTTGCATCAATGGGGTAGTTAGCATTAAAAAGGGCCAAATCAAAACATTCCTCACATTTTTTACCTCCGATGCATTGTTTCTTATAGAATACTTGATGATTCTCTCACGCACATAATATTTTAGATACAAATTCACGAACACTCGAAGGAGGGGGGTTATTTGGCCAACACTGCATGCCAAAAGTTAGAAATGTCTCATAATATAATTTGAATTCTACATGGTATCAACAACAACATGTGTCGCGAACAACGATGGGCCTGACATACCATGGTTTAAGCTTCACAAATGTGCTAAGGGAAATCTTCACATCAACATTACTCTCCATAAAAGTTTTGAACATTTCTGCTTGAGTGATCGTTGTTATGTGTTTGGCATGAGTTTCATAGTTTCCTTTCGATATACAACATCGCACAACATCCTTTTCATTTGGTAAGACATGCGAGTTTACATCCAGCAAATCTTTCACCATGTCCCTCACATTATCCGGAAGTCTATCTTGATAAGGTTGCCTACGGATAACACCCCAACATGCAACTTCATCATCCTCATCTAACTGAACCCGAAGCTTTTTATGCTTCCATAAATGTTTTCTTGATGTTTTTAACGTTCTTGCAGTCGTAGCTAACAAACGATTGGTTGTAGTGTTGTTTGCCACAACCCCTGTTAGAATTTATTTACAAGCAACCATGAAATTATGAGATCGTTTTCTTGCAAGTGATGCAAGGACCGAGGTCAGATTTTGTGATGCAATCTGATTTGACTTAGCCTCTTTGGCACTTTGAATGCCCAATAATGTAACTGCATCTCTTAGACATTTTCGCTTTAACCATTTATGCAACAATTGAGCTTTTTCTATGATAGAAATACCTTCAAAATATTTTTTGACTATCTTATATGCTCTATAACAAGCTATGCGATCAGGCATCTGAGGTCCCATTTCTTCAATTTTACTTGAATCCAAATTCTCCAAAAAATTATCATCAATGACGATATTGTTGTAGTTTCCAGTTAATCTCTGTAAATTGGAAACTGTGGTAGGATGTTGTATGTTGGATGTCGACCCTGCATAAAAATAAATATAAATTTATATAAGATTGTGTTCACTTTCAAATCAAATATATATATACTCAAGTATTATAAAGTAAATGATAAACATATAAAAAATTATTCACTCACCAATATTTTGCTCCACATTTGTCATTTCCTCGTCACCTCCATGTTCCTCATTTCTTTCATCAATGTGATCCTCGACTATTTTCATTCCTTCATCACCGCCATGTGCATTCACATTTTGCATTTCTTCGTCTCTGCCATGTGCATTCACACTTTCAATTTCTTTGTCGCCGCCATGTGCCTCCACATTTCTTTCCCTTGCTCTTTTTTCTCTTAAATTTCTCATAGAAACACGGGACCTCTCTTTCCTTGCCTCTTCATCAGCTCTGGTGCGATCATATTTTTTTTTACGTTTCATTCGGTTTCCCATGTTGAAAGAATTAAAAACCTAAAATCCAATGCATGAAAATATATGAGAATTGAGAGTAGGGCCTTACAATAATCTTTTTATGGGAGCGGAATATTTGATACCAAAAGTAGGTCCCCTTACAATCTATTCTATGTATCAATTAGATAGATAACTTTATCCCATAATGAATTCTATGTTCTCCTTCACATAATATATGCCATAAAAGCTATATTGTGACCCAAATGTAAGGACCTCAATTCCATAGATGTAATTTTTATTTATTTATTTTTTAATACAAGGTCTCGTTCCTACCTTTACTCCTACTAAGTATAAGTTACGATGAGTAGATTTTCCCAACAATTCAACATCATATAAATTATGCATGTTTAAGAAATATGATTAAGATTCCAAGGTTAAGTGATATGCCGCCATCAACCTAAACATATAAATAATTTTCTCTACGTATAATTATATATGTAAGTTTCTCTATTCCCCATATATAATTATATTTCATGGATATACAGTCATGTTCTTCATGCGCAATTATATATATATATATATATATATATATATATATATATATATATATATATATATATATATATATATATATATATATATATATATATATATATATATATATATGCGTCTATATGCATGAATATATATATATAATCAAGTTCCTATATGCATAATATAAAAATATGTTTCTATCTGTATAAATATAAGTATGTTTCCAAATGCATGACAATATAAATATTTTCTCACCCCGCCATTATGCAAACTACTTATGTAAAAATTGATGTAAACACTCAAATATATAATCAAATCAAAAGTGTGTAAATCCCCTATCTTATACCAATTTGCACATGTACTAACATACCGTGTATCTCTTGGAAGGGCTAGGCCTTCAGACAAATTTCAACAATACCATCCATATGTGAATTTTAATTTATAATGTAATTCTAACACTTCTTTCAAACACGGATATACCTTATCATGAAAAATGTTTCAGTAGTAACAATGGTATTTCCCTTTATAGGATCAATGTTCTTATTCCCTAGCTCTTCCAAAATTTTCCACAATACTTACAATGATGCACAATATTCTAAGTACATTTATGACAGTTCATAATATTTCCACAGCTTCTATAATGACTAATATCATTTCAACAACATTATAATAACTCCTATGAACTTCACATGAACTTTGCATAATCTCGCCTAAAAAGAGTAAAGATCATGCAAACTCTCAACTGAACTCTCAGCTGAAAAAAAACTCTCGGCTGAAAACAAAGGTTATGAACACATAATAGGATGAGGTATAAGTAGGCATAGATTATGAGTGAGACAACAAGTGTCTAACACGTCATAAACAATCATCAATAACCCAACAATCAAGATATTCCATGCCTATGTACGTCAAATAAATAGTATTTAGAACAACACTAACCTATCCAAACAATAATACAAAGTATGTTACCTGCAACATAAAAATGTGAAACGCTCAGCTAAAAAACCCTCGACTGAAAACAGAAACGCTGGGCTAAAACAATCCTCGGCTGAAAACAGAAGCTCGGCTGAAAATGTCCTCGGATGAAATAATTTGGAAAACTATCTTGACCGAGAGATTATATATACACCTCTCAGCCGAGAAACACGGGCATACCGTTTGAATATCACGGGAATATCATGGTAATTAAATATTTAATGTGTCGACCCCTAAAAGATTCTCGGGGCATTATGTAACATAACTCTTGGGCGAGAAGTCTTATAAACTCTAGGACGAGAGTTAAAAGAAGATTTTAGCCGAGAGTTTTCGTTAACTCTGGGTTCATTTTGGAGCGGAAAAACTTATGGCTCGAGAAATTTTAAATCTCTCGCCTGAGATATTTTCTAGGCAAAGAGTTTTTGGTCAACAATTCCAGCACCATTTCTGCAGAATTCATAAATGTGTCACTTTAACAAGGTCAGACCATTGCAAAACATGAGAATTACATGTCGGAGTTTATACCAGTAGATTCATCATTCAATCTACTTTCTAGTAATATATTTTTTTTTTCGATTTCATTTAGAATTATATTTTTTTCTATTTTTTTACTAAACTTTATCATTAAAAAATTAAGTTACTGAAAATGAAAATTCAATATCATCAAAATGATGAAGCCAATTTTTTTTTTTAAAATACAAGGATGTTCCTTGAAGTGTCCTCTTCAATGGGTTGGTTTTAGTTTGTTTGATAAGAGTAACATTTGAAAGAAAATGTGAAGACAAAAACATGTGTCGAAAATGCACCATTTTCTGAACATATGTTCTTTCGATAAATAATAACAAATAGTTCCCAAGTCTTAAAAAACTAAAAATATAGTCCAGGATCAATTTTAATGTGTGTAGATTATGAGCCTACAATTTGTTTCCCTAAAATGAATAACCATCTATCAAAAAACCATCGTCAACACAAGTCACTCATTATCCATAACTAAAATTTTCAAGTATATGTCGTTGGTTGACAACAAATTTGTCCCACGATATGTCCATAAAAAAATTTAAAAAAATACAAGTAGAAATCTAATTCAATTCTGTAATACCTTTGTGTTTACTTCAAGTTTAAATTCCTAAGGTAGATATGAGTTTGAAGAGGTCGAAGTTGAAAAACATAAAAAATAGCAGTTTTGTTTGTCAAAAACAAGCCAAAATTGTTTCCCAACTTCATGTTTTCACCCTACTGTTGGTACTTCACATGGACTCAGAATTTTTTCAACCAACCCCTTGTCTAACAATCCTTGTACTTGCTTTCTAACTTCTTCATTCTCTTAAGGTGTCAATCTGTATGCTGCCTTGTTTGGTAATCTTGCTCCAGGAATAAAATCAATACGGTGAATTATATCCCTCTTTGGTGGTAACTCATTGGGAAAATCATCTACCACAATGTCACTAAAATCTCCTAGCATATCCTGAATCTCCTCAGGAAGATCTATAATATTAGTCTTCATCACTACCACTCTAGGCTTACATACCACACCATAGTTCAGTTCCTTCTCATCAATTTGTTGCAAATACTCTTTCCCTGTCAACATCAGGACCTTAGATGCTTGTTTCTCTGTCGAACTCTCTCCTTGAAAAGGATGAAGAATATGTTTTATCCCATATTGCACGAAATTATGACAATTCCTCCTACCATCATGCAGTACCCTTTTTTCAAATTGCCATGGTCTCACTAGAAGAATATGGCAAACATCCATGGGAATAACATCACATATCATTTTTGTCCTTATATGTTCCTACTTGAAAATCAACTTCACATTCTTCACTTACCAGGATTTGATGTCATTTATGCAGCTAGGATACTTTGTATGGAACAGGGTGTTTGGTCCTCCTCAAAATCAGTTTCTACACCATCTCCGTGGAAACAAGATTGGCGGTGCTCCCACTATCAATCACCATCTTACAATACTTCCCTCTAACTTTACACATGGCCTTGAATAAAGCCTTCCTTTGAGCCAGTTCCACTTCCTCCTTTTCAGGTTTTAATAAGACTTTGTTCATCATCAAATATTCTCCCTTCTCTGGCATATTCTCGGCCATTACCATTTGCTCTTGCTGCTTCTCATTCTGAGCTACATAGGCTCCTCTCTGTCCTACGTCTTCTTTCTCTGGGCATTCAAAGGATCTATGCCCCTATTTGTTACAATTGTAACACCTGTAGATAGCTTCTCTACCTCTTCCTCTACCTCTACCCCCTTGGTAAGGTCTTCTCCTTCTTGGGTCACCTCCTCTACTTTAGTGCTCCTGCTGGTTTAAGTTACTGGATCCTCCTCCTTCGGATGCAAACCTTCCTCTTCCAGTTGTTTTCCCCCTTCCTCTGGTTGAACCTCTTCCCCTATTGAATAAATACAGACTACCTTCAAAAACCTGATCTTTGTCGAATTGAAGAAATACAGACCACCTTCAAAAACCCGATCTTTGTCTTCCACATTGAAAAATATAACCATAAAGAATCCCTTCAAACCAAGTAGGAGAACATAATTCCCTTTAGGATTCCAGACTCCCTCAATCCATTTAACAAGGTCTCTCTTCGTTGTCCAAACGGAAACCCCCAGAAACTTCCCTATTAACACATGATCCTTCATGTGTTTGATTCTACCTCTTATCTTGTATGATTTTGGTATGCATTTCCCAGGACCAATAGGGCCTTCGTTTCCACCTTTCTCACCTCTCTCTCCCCTGGGATGTTCTCCCTAGAGTCAGTGCACATACTCCATTCACCATCCTTCTTTGGGGTAAGTACTGCTGGTACTGCACATGGACTCAAATTTTTTTGAACCAACCTTGTCTAACAATCCTTGTACTTGCTTTCTAACTTCTTCATTCTCTTGAGGTGTTAATCTATATGCTGCCTTGTTTGGTAATCTTGCGCCAAGAATAAAATCAATACGGTGAATTATATCCCTCTTCAGTGGTAACTCATTGGGAAAATCATCTACCACAATGTCACTAAACTCTCCTAGCATCTCCTGAATCTCCTTAGCAAGATCTGTAATAATAGTCTTCATCACTACCACTCTAGGCTTACATACCACACCATAGTTCAATTCCTTCTCATCAATTTGCTGCAAATACTCTTTCCCTGTCAACATCAGGACCTTAGATGCGTGTTTCTCTGTCGAACTCTCTCCTTGAAAAGGATGAAGAATATGTTTTATCCCATATTGCACGAAACTATGACAATTCCTCCTACCATCATGCAGTACCCTTTTGTCAAATTGCCATGGTCTCACTAGAAGAATATGGAAAACATCCATGGGAATAACATCACATATAATTTTTGTCCTTATATGTGCCTACTTGGAAATCAAATTCACATTGTTCACTTACTAGGATTTGATGTCATTTATGCAGCCAAGATACTTTGTATGGAACAGGGTGTTTGGTCCTCCTCAGACTCAGTTTCTCCACCATCTCCATGGAAACAAGATTGTCGGTGCTCCCACTGTCAATCACCATCTTACAACACTTCCATCTAACTTTACACATGGTCTTGAATAAAGCCTTCCTTTGAGCCTGTTCCACTTCCTCCTTTTTAGGTTTTCAATAAGACTTTGTTCATCATCAAATATTCTCCCTTCTCTGGCATATTCTTGGCCATTGCCATTTGCTCTTGCTACTACTCATTCTGAGCTACATAGGCTCCTCTCTGTCCTACGTCTTCTTTCTCTAGGCATTCAAAGGATCTATGCCCCAATTTCTTACACTTGTAACACCTGTAGACAACTTCTCTACCTATTCCTCTACCCCCTTGGTAAGGTCTTCTCCTTCTTGGATCACCCCCTCTACTTTGGTGCTCCTACTGGTTTAAGTTACTGGATCCTCCTCCTTGGGCTGCAAACCTTCCTCTTCCAGTTGTTTTCCCCCTTCCTCTAGTTGAACCTCTTCCCCTATTGAAGAAATACAGACCTCCTTCAAAAACCCAATCTTTGTCAAATTGAAGAAATACAGATCGCATTCAAAAACCCGATCTTTGTCTTCCACATTGAAAAATATAACTGTAAAGAATCCCTTCGAACCAAGTAGGAGAACATAATTTCGTTTAGGCTTCCAAACTCCCTCAATCCATTCAACAAGGTCTCTCTCCGCTATCCAAACGGAAACCCCTAGAAACTTCCCTATTAACACATGATCCTTCATGTGTTCGATTCTACCTTTTATCTTGTCTAATTTGATCTATAGGGATGGGATTAGCTTGGATTTTGGTATGCATTTCCTAGTACCAATAGGGCCTTCATTTCCACCTTTCTCACCTCTCTCTCCCCTTGGAGGTTCCCCCTGGAGTCAGTGCACATACTCCATTCACCATCCTTCTTTGCGGTAAGTACTGCTGGTACTGCACATGGACTCGAACTTTTTTGAACCAACCCCTTGTCTAACAATCCTTGTACTTGCTTTGTAACTTCTTCATTCTCTTGAGGTGTCAATCTGTATGCTGCCTTGTTTGGTAATCTTGCTCCAGGAATAAAATCAATACAGTGAATTATATCGCTCTTCGGTGGTAACTCATTGGGAAAATCATCTACCACAATGTCACTAAACTCTCCTAGAATCTCCTGAATCTCCTCAGGAAGATCTGTAATATTATTCTTCATCACTACCACTCTAGGCTTACATACCACAGCATAGTTCAGTTCCTTCTCATCAATTTGCTGTAAATACTCTTTCCTTGTCAGCATCAGGACCTTATATGCTTATTTCTCTGTCGAACTCTCTCCTTGCAAATGATGAATAATATGTTTTATCCCATATTGCACGAAACTATGACAACTCCTCCTACCATCATGCAGCACCCTTTTGTCAAATTGCCATGGTCTCATTAGAAGAATATGGCAAACATCCATGGGAATAACATCACATATAATTTTTGTCCTTATATGTGCCTACTTGAAAATCAACTTCACATTGTTCACTTACCAGGATTTGATGTCATTTATGTAGCCATGATACTTTGTATGCAACAGGGTGTTTGGTCCTCCTTGGACTCAGTTTCTCCACCATATCCGTGGAAACTGTTGATGTATATGTAACTTCGGAATGTATTTCACATATATGTATATTGTATTCCTATAGAGATGTTATTATTCCTCTATAAGGAAGTGTCATCATTTATATTGTAAGTGTTGTAACTTATACTTGATGGGTTATTAGACCACCTTGTTTGGGGTCGGCCCTGTATAAGTCATGTGGGTCAAAGGGTTATTAGACCACCCTATTGGGGGTTGGCCCAGTCAGCATTATGTTATGTGGTTAAGTTCGAGCCTACATGAGTTAGGTAAAAAGGCAAGTCAAGTCAAGTATAAACAGAGTGCGGGAGGCACTCTATTTACTCACTCACTTCTCACACATGCACTCAAGGAGGAGTGGCGCACTTATGGAGGAGGAGGATCTGCTGCTAGGTTATGGCTATCTCTCTTGGTTGGTTGTATCATTGCTCTATCTATCTCTGAGGAAGTTATTGGGGTTTTTCACCTTTATGGTTTTCCCCAAGTAAATCTTTGTGTCTCTTGTGTGCTTGCATTATTGTCTCCATGATTGATATGCTGTAGATATGCTGTACATGTTGTTCTCTCAGTTAAGATCCTAGATCAGAATGAAGTAAATTCTGAAAATTTAACATGGTATCAGAGCTAGCCTGAAAGAAGGCATGATATGGCATGTATGACACTTGTTGCACTTACGATGCTAGGGCTTGATATAGCAAAAACCAGTCATCGTATAACTTTCGCTATAAATCCGTTTTGGAACATTTTTCGGATCTGAAATTGTTACAGGACGAAGCTAAAATATCCAGGTACCTTGTGTCCAAAGGACAACCTCTAATTCGTTGTACTTTGTGATTTATGATCTGTACAATATAGGGTTTCTGCCTCTTCCAGATCTGAGTCAAAATCAGGTGACCTTGGGAAAAAGGTCATAACTTGGGCTAGGAAGCTCCAAATGAAATTTAGTGAAAAGTGACAGGTAGTACACAGACTGTACTATCTCAGAAAACTTTTTCAGAGGCCGAAGTTGAACCAGTGACACGTGGCACGCTGTACAAGTTCGCTCTCCTATATTATCCCATAAACAGGTCACGTTGCGACACTTGGCATAACTCTCTCTCAGAGAATCCAATTGAGGTCAGACCTATCAGGATGGAAATATAACAGGTCGAGCTATCTCAGAAAACTTTTTCAGAGGCCGAAGGTCAAACAGTGACACGTGGCACACCGTACAAGTTCGCTCTCCTGTATTTTCCCAAAACAGGTCACGTTGCGACATTTGGCATAACTCTCTCTCAAAACATCCAATTGAGGTCAGACCTATCAGGATGGAAAGCTAATAGGTCAGGCTATCTCAGAAAACTTTTCAAACCCTATGGATCAAAAATTTCGGAGTTACACCAGAAACAATCAGGTACATATTTCTATCAAAACAGAATTATTTTTTGGTACCTTCATTCATGGCTTCCGGAATTTAGGGCTTTGAAGAAAGTTGGAATTTTTGTAATTGGAGACCACAGCTGGATGCTACTCATCAAAATAGAAATTTAGAGACCAAGATCAGAATTTTTGGTTGGGCAGAAGGCCGGGCTTGATCAAACCCTAGTTCGGGACTTTGATCAGAAAAGTGGAAAATTAGGGCTTCTGTAAAAATGGGAATTTTTGAAATCTGTGACCATGGCTGGAAGCTCCTCAGAAAAATAGAAGCTTAGAGCTTTGGATCAAACCTTTTGACTGGGCAGAAGAGTGGGCTTCATCAAACCCCAGTTCAGGGTCACGTCCAGTGAATCCAGAAGTCTCAAAGGCAAAATTGAGGAGTGAAACTTTGTAGTTTTCAAATTCTGAATATACCAGCTTGATCAGCTCATCAAGGCGCATATTTCTATCCTTTCAGAAGTTTGAAATTCAAAGTTTGAATTTTTGGGGTTTCTCTGACAAACCCATATCCAGCTCCAGGTCCAGTTCTTGCAAATCAAGTGGATTGGGTTAATCCTAGAAGAAGATGGATTGGTCACCTGCATAAGTGAAGGAGTTCCTGTTTCAGAGGGAGATGAGGCTAAGGCTTTACATAAGGAGATTACAAGTGATCTCGACAGGTATGACTCATCGAGGTATGTTTTGAGATTTGTTCATGATTAAGTTTATGGTATGTTTGTCTTCATGTTATTACGGTTAGTACAATCTTGATTTTAGACTTGTCATATCACCTTAATAAAACTATGAATGCACAATGGAAAATATTCATTGATTAGGGTGTTGACACTTATGATTGTACTAATGCATTATGGTGTTGTATGAGATTTATGTTGTCTACTAACATGAAAGGTACACCAAGAAAGACAAATCATGTTCTGGTTCAAAGAACATATGATCATGATGACATGAGGACAAAGATTCATCCATTGTCATGGATCTCATAAAAGATCCATTTACGAGGTATGTATAACTTGGTTTTATAATGGTTAACCTATGAGATATACAGGTTACTAGCACAAGTCATTGAAGAAGAACAAGAAGACATCATGTGAGTATGTTAGACATAATTATCTAGCATGCTAATCCAGGTATGTTTTTCCTATATCAAGTTAGAATCTCACCTTGTGATAAGATCCTTTATTGAAGTATACTTGGCATGATTGATTATGATTATTCATTGAAGTTAGTACTCATGGGTTTAGGCATATTATGATTTTTACTTTGATTGATGTTATGACTAACCAGAAAAGTCCTATGGTCAAATAGGAATATAAGTAAAAGAATTATGTCTCTTATATTGATTGATTTGACTAACCAGAAGAATCATGAAGGTATAGGTTTGAATAATCACAGGTTTTATGCATATTATATCTCTTATCTTGATTGATGATTCAACTAACCTGAAGAGTCATATGTTTGAGTAATTATAGGTTTAGATATGTTATGTTTCTTATGATTTGACTAACCATAAGAATCCTGCATAAACCTTGAATAATAATGCTTACTATTTTTGTTTGAAATGATCATGACTATACATGCTTGAGATTATTGTGTTTTAATAGTATACTAATGAATGTATGATTTTATATGAGATCACAAGGATAACACATTCATGATACTAATAAGCATGCATAGGGGCCAAGGATGAATATGAGTTCAAGAACATGTAATCCAGGAAGCAAAGATCAAGAGGGAGTACACTCTAGTGGTTTATGCAAGGATGCAGATATTCAGAGGGAGTTGTCCATCTCTCTACATTCCACAACAGAAAGGTGTAGAAGAAGCTACTTCAGATTAGGACTCCAGCAGCTCCTGCAAGGAAGCGAAGACTCAGAGGGAGTCCACCCAACGAACAAACAAAGATAAGTATTTTAATTATCATTTCTTACATATTTGTTTGTTTAAATAATATTGTTCAATGATGTATATGCTCATGGCCTTAGACTTAGGATATGTATTGTGCATATTAGAATAGTTGCATTGATGAACAATATACTACTAATATACATGGGTAAGTGGCCTATGGCACTGTACAACATTCCATTGCTACTTATCTAGAATGAAACCTCTTTGCTGACATGTTGGGAGTTGTGCACACTCTTAACAATGTTCTGGTAGAGATTGGAAGGCATCTAGAAAGTTACGGGATATGGATAAATGTTGTATTGAAGCATTGGCTAAGATAATTGCATGACTGTATGACATATTTATTTATGTGTAAGAATTTGTTCTGAAAACTATGAGATGTTTTCTAATCATGCAATTTAACTTGTTGTGTAGGAAAGATCGTATGCCATCTCCTACAAAAGAAGAACTACAACATTTGTTCAGCAACAAATTTATTTATTGAAGATATTGAAGTTCCCAGGATCTGGGATGAAGAAATGGAATGCCATGATCCGTCGATCATGAAGAATGATGTTTGGGATGTAGTCCCAAGATGTGAAGGGAAGTTTGTTATGACTTCCAAATGGAACTATCAGATCAAGCATGTTGCAGATGGCAGCATTGAGAAATATAAACGTGATGAAATAGAAGATACACCAGATGGATTCAAGACAGCTTCCTTGAATGGTGTAGTTGAAGAAGAAGTGTATGTAGAGCAGCTACTTGGATCTGAGACACATGATAGGAAATCATATATGTGCAGAACTTGGTATGGTAAAGTTAGATTGATTGCCGACACGCAGCGGAAGCTTACTACCGAGTTCGAGATGAAGAACTTGGGGATGATGCACTATTTGTTTTTGGCATGGAGGTGTGGCAGAGTGCAGATAGAATCTTCCTTGGACAAGGGAAGTATGCAGTAGAGATCCCAAAGAGGTTCGGGATGATGGATTGCAAGGCCATGGCCACACCTATGGCATCAAATCTGAAGCTTCTATGTGATGCTTCATCTGAGCCAGTTGATGTCTCTATGTATCGTCAGATGATTGGGTCCTTGATGTACCTGATGAACACGAGACCAGACATTTGCTTTGCTATGAACACATTGAGCCAGTTCCTGACGGATCCGAGAAGTGTTCACCTGGTTGCTGTAAAGCATGTTCTAAGGTACCTGAAGGGTGCAATGGATTATGGGCTCAGGTATGAAGCGAATCAAAAGTTTAACCTGCAGGGTTATGTTGATTCAGATTGGGCTGGCAGTGCTGCAGATAGGAAGAGCACATTTGGGTGTTGCTTCAGTATGGGATCAGGTGTGATCTCTTGGTTTAGCAGGAAGCAGTCCTGCGTAGCACTGAGTACAGCTGAGGCAGAGTATGTTGCAGCCTGTTCAGCTAGTTGTGAGGCAGTATGGCTACGGAAGCTACTGTCTGAGTTATTTGATCTCCCGTTGGAGGCTACTGGTATCTTCTGTGATAACCAGAGTTGTGTGAAGCTGTCCGAGAACCCAGTGTTTCATGACAGGTCGAAACACATAGAGATCAAATATCACTATATCAGGGATATGGTGCAGAGAGGAGCTGTGAAGCTCCTGTATGTTGCGACGGACGAGCAGATTGCAGATGTGCTGACGAAGCCACTAGCCAGGGTGAAGTTCGAGTACTTCAGAGAGAGGCTTGGCGTTCTTCAGATCGAGGACACTTCGAGGAAGAAGTGATGGACACATTTGCTGAAGCCATTCCAAGCATGTTGGAAGGAGGATCCTTCACATGGCTGTGGATGTAAGCGCTGGATGATGAGCATCAGGATGATGTTCTGGTTTCTGCTTGGATACGATCAGTTGGATCATTTTATGTATGTATGTACGCATCATGTGGATGCTGGATATGATCAGTTGGATCATTTTATGTATGTATGTACGCATCATGTGGATGCTGGATATGATCAGTTGGATCATTTTATGTATGTATGTATGCATCATGTTGGATGCTTGGACCATGTATCTGTATATGTATCAGGTGGATACATTGTATGATAAGGTGGATCATGTATGGTGATATGTATCATGTATTTGTATTTGTATCGGGTGGATATATTGATGATCAGGAGGATCATGTATGATGATATGTATCAGGTAGATACTTGGTATGCATCAGGTAGATGCAGTGATGATCAGGATGATCATAGATGACGAGCTTCGGGATGTTGCTCCAGATGACATGCAGCAAGATGTTGCAGTGATGATCAGGATGATCATAGATGATGAGCTTCAGGATGTTGCTCCAGATGACATGCAGCAGGATGTTGCAGTGATGATCACGATGATCATAGATGACAAGCTTCAGGATGTTGCTCTAGATGACATGCAGCAGGACGTTGCAGTGATGATGATCAGGATGATCATGGATGCATCAGGATGATGTATGGTGAGTATCAGGATGATACTCTATGGCCGTGGATCAGGTTGTGCAGATGAGCATGTAATCCGGTGCCCTGGGAGATTTGCAGATGGTCTTTCGAGGTTTTGCCTATGGCATGTAATATCGGTGCCCTGGGACATCTGGCAAATGCTCTTTCGAGGTTTTGCTCTGGGAGGACATGTAATTCGGTGCCCTGGGAGATCTGCAGATAGTCTTTCGAGGTTTTGCCTATGGCATGTAATAGCGCCCTGGGATATCTGGCAGATGCTCTTGCGAGGTTTTGTCCTATGGCATGTAATAGCGCCCTGGGAGATCCGATAGGTTGGGCTGTGTGCCCGTAATCAGTCCTGGGATGCTCTTGCGAGGTTTTTCCATGACCACATGTAATAGCGCCCTGGGAGATTTCAGGTCGGAGTTGTGTACCCGTAACATCCTGAGATGCTCTTGCGAGGTTTTGTGGTGGACCACATGTAATTTGTGCCCTGGGAGATTTCAGGTCGGAGTTGTGTACCCGTAACATCCTGAGATGCTCTTTCGAGGTTTTGTGGTGGGGTCACATGTAATAGCGCCCTGGAAGATCCTATAGGTAGAGCTGTGTGCTCGTAACAGCCTGGGATGCTCTTTCAAGGTTTTGTGATGCACGTAATAAGTCCTGAGGATTCCACAGTATGGCTAGTGATGACGAAGACCTGCAGGTGGTGGGCCTACATGCAGTATGAAAAAGGACTGACTCTGTAGAACTTCCTATGACGAGTAGATTCAGAGATTGATTGAGATATTAGCAGCAGTGACGATGATGATGACTCGATGACGATTATCCAGTGACGATGATCCAGAGAAGATGACTTGTGCTAGAAGAACTGTGCTGAGAAATACCTTCCTAGTTAAGAGGGAGTGTTGATGTATATGTAACTTCGGAATGTATTTCACATATATGTATATTGTATTCCTATAGAGATGTTATTATTCCTCTATAAGAAAGTGTCATCATTTATATTGTAAGTGTTGTAACTTATACTTGATGGGTTATTAGACCACCTTGTTTGGGGTCGGCCCTGTATAAGTCATGTGGGTCAAAGGGTTATTAGACCACTCTATTGGGGGTCGGCCCAGTCAGCATTATGTTATGTGGTTAAGTTCGAGCCTACATGAGTTAGGTAAAAAGGAAAGTCAAGTCAAGTATAAACAGAGTGCGGGAGGCACTCTATTTACTCACTCACTTCTCACACATGCACTCAAGGAGGAGTGGCGCACTTATGGAGGAGGAGGATCTGCTGCTAGGTTATGGCTATCTCTCTTGGTTGGTTGTATCATTGCTCTATCTATCTCTGAGGAAGTTATTGGGGTTTTTCACCTTTATGGTTTTCCCCAAGTAAATCTTTGTGTCTCTTGTGTGCTTGCATTATTGTCTCCATGATTGATATGCTGTAGATATGATGTACATGTTGTTCTCTCAGTTAAGATCCTAGATCAGAATGAAGTAAATTCTGAAAATTTAACAAAAACAAGATTGTCGGTGCTCCCACTATCAATCTGTAACATCCCAAAAATTCATCAAAATTTAAAATTTTTCAGTGTAGCACTTAATGTATAAACTAACCATGCGGAATTATAATAAATGCTTTCTATCTCATCTTGCTGTACTAAATGTTTGAATGATCATAAATGTACTATTTGTGATATGATAATTAATATCTATACTTCGATGCTATTGAATATTCTTCTCGTCTCAACTGAAATTTTTATATTACTTATGTCAATGTTCAAATGTTATATGTACTAACTGTTGTTCTTATGTTGATGATGAAAGGGGTCCTGAGGGTACCCCGATGCTTACTTAGCATTCGTGCTAAAGCATTTGAATCGTTCCTTTCACAGATTACAGGTAAGAGCTTTAATGTTTATGAAGTGTGATAGAAGAGTTCCTAACTAGTTTCGGTAATCTCCAAATGTCTTAATGGTTTTAGAGAATAATGTAGAAATGCAACCGATGAGATCTCTTCAGTTAATATCTGGTTTTTATATTAATATGTATGATTGCTATGTGCTTCTTGCTCTATACTATGTTATGCAAACTTTATGTAATTACCAAGCTGGTTCTATTATATACAACTATATGTAATTATCGTACAAATCCTTTGATATATTGACTAGATGCAACTATTGTGCATTCCTAATGTGCAATAACTATATGCCATGTCATATGCATATCCTATAGTATAAACTATATGTCACCTTCAATATAGTATAAACTATATGTCACCTTCAATATAATTCCTATATTGTAAACTATTCACAAGTTCTATGTATTTCCTATAGCATGCAAATTCTATTTAATCGTATAATTCCCAATGCTTATAAACTATATGCAAGTTCTATTTATAACTTAACACTATATGCAAATTCCTATAGCATGTACTATATGCGAATTCTATTAAATTTCTATAACATGTAAACTATATGCATAGGCTTGTGCCTTATTCCTATACACCAAACACTATAACCAAAAGTATGCAATTGTCGTGACCCTTTTGAACCGTATAATTGATACCATTTATATAACTAGGTCTTACCAAAACAAACTATACTTATCACGTGATACATGTTATGACAGGGTGGAAACCATATTTAACGTAGCAACGTGTGATAAGGTTTGGATATTAATGAAGTAGTGGAAAATGTGCTGGCAAGCATTCGCATCCACCCTTGGCATTTAATACTCCCATCTACCAGTTCAGTGGAATATCTCTTTGGCTGACAATGTGGTTATTAACACGTGAAGGTAATGTGACAGGTTAGTTAACAAGGTCGAGTTGTAAATGATTTAGCTTAAAAGATGTCCTAGCTGGTGTCCACGGTGGCTAAGGTTATTAATGTTGTCATAACTATGGTAGTTTCTTGGGGATACGAGGTGCTGATCAAGTGAATCTCCACCGTTGATCATACGTGGGTCTTGGACTTCGAAACTTAACCCTAAACTCCACTATGTTCGAAGTTATTGTTTTCCCTTGGCACTCGTTGTTTGTTGAGAGAGGTTTTGGGGAGAGGCCGATAGACCGAGAAACTTCAGGGTTCCAATGGCAGGTGTTTGGGAGCTTCTCCACAATTTGAAACCGTGACCTGTTGGTGTTTTTCTGCTACTAGTCAATAGTTTAAGAGCCGAGCATTACTATGAGAGTTTACAACATTTAGATTGATGGTGAAGGCACCAAGGCTGATAGTAAACTCGTGTGTAGGTTGAACCAGTGGTCGGTCTTCTGTATATGTTGAATGGTAGTTCTCTGAGTTGTTTTCAAACTTTATTGCACTCAGTAATGAGATGGTGGTTACGATTCCCCACAGGCTATGGTGCCACTGTTCCAAAAAAAACTATTAAATTTAATGTTTCAGGTTTCGAACTTGTCCCTTCTAATTTGTTTAATAGTTGAAGTTAATGTTATTTCGTTTTACTAAAACTTCTGTTATGATACGTTTTTTACCATACCTTGACTGCTTGGCAGGTTCTTTCGACATTCGGCTACCAAGCTTGAGTTTGAAAGCTGTCAGCTGCAAGGGAAAATGGTAAGCTTCGGTGGTTACCCTGTTGCTTCGGTTAGGTGACTGTTGGATCTTCATTTTTTCTAGCCGAGACTTCATGTTTATCTTGGGCTATGGGAAGTGACCACCGTCAAAATAATGTGAGCTGTTTGGAAGCCTTGGGAGGATGAAATCCTCAACCCATTCGGTGTTAACCTGTGGTCTTGTTTTTCAACATAGATGTAACATCGTGAAAAATACAAAAATTTAAATTTTTTTATAATAGCAACAATTATCAAAGTCATTATTGCGGAACATATAAATTAATTTGATTTCTTAACTAATATAATTAATAACAATGACACGTCATACTTCTTAAATAAATAAGATATAATTGTACTTTGCTATTTCAGATTTAAGCGGATGTTAATCTCCTTAACGAAAGATCTTTTTATGATTATGCATAAGAATACAATTTATAGATTTGCTTTAAGTTCTAAATATGATTACATGATGTACATAGTTTGTACTATTATGATGTTCTTGATGAAGTGCTGACAGTTTTTTTGTATGTTGACGAAGGGGTCCTACGAGGTACCCTGGAGTTTACTTAGCTACGTTTAGCTAAGCCATTTGAATCCTGTTTCCATGTGTAGACCATAGGTAAGAATTTCTACGACAACATGTGTTAAGAGTACATGTGTCTTTCAATTCATCGTCAATGTAAAATTAGAATGCTAAGTACTTCCTTGCGAAACAAGTTATTGGAGGTATGGATACTTGGTTCTAAAACTAGTTTGTATGCTTTCTTTCAAAACTCTTCAGTGTTATGTTTTCACGTCGTCCAAGTATTTGTTATAATGCTGCAATTATTATCATATGACTATTGTCATTATTATCAAAACAGTGATACTAATATCTATTGATAAATCTATTAGAAAACTTGTAGAAAATAGTGTTTATACTTTGGAATTATCATTATGTCTTGATTCTACAGAACTTAAACTATTCTAAGTCCTGAGTTCATTATTTGATTATCATTACACAGTTAATATATGAACGGTCTAGTGACTAGTGTTATGAACTCAGCATTTATAATGTTTAATGTCATCATTTAAACTATGCCTTAGGTAGCATATTTATCAATTAAACTTTGCAATACATGGCTAGCATATTAAAAAGTGTGTTACTTAACTATACCTATAGGCTCACACTATTATTATGAATTGGAAAGTTATAGCTATTGTATGAAATCTATAATGTATATAGTATCTAATTCTACTTTTGCGTAGTTAGAATCTTAACTATATCTAAGGACTCCATTATGAAACGATTAACAAAATAGATATATGGCTAAGCTTTATTCTATAAATATATATGCAAGAGCCTTAGTAAAGAAATGTTAACATTATAAGGTGACTATACAATCACACCATACCTTGGCATATAATACAATCATTCGATACATAACAATAAACTATAGAGACTAATATGAAATACGATCCACGGTTTAACAATGTAATCATTTTGATGTTGACAGGGTATTAACTTGGAATGCTTTCCAAGTTGGCATTGACAGGCCTAGCATTAGCATGTTCCACGGTTAAGTGATGTGGAGGCCCATTTGTAAGGTATTCACATGGTTTGTGTTTGAAATGGGTATCACAACAAGCTGAGTTGTGCCATGCGCTGGCTCTCGAACTGCTTACTTGGCAAAAGGTGGCTGGAACAATTAATGCAATATTGATTGCAATCGTGGTTAAATAATCGACGTGCCTTAACTGGCAGATCTCCCACCATTGATCTCTGCAATATCTAGGGCTGTGAATGAAACCCTATCCACGCATTGGTAAAAATGGTTTTCGGCATTCATTGTTGCATTTTTGGTGGAAGGTCGTGGAGCCAACCGTCTGCTGCAATGTAGGGTTTTAGAGTTGGTCGAGAGGAGGAATCCTTCCTCTTGTTCGAACCTTGGAACTGTGAGGAAATTTTTTTAGAGTTGCAGACTCATAAACTTGTGCCATAGCACTACGATACAGCTTGGAAGTTGTGTGTGGTTTTTCTTCTGTCAATTGTTGTATTCATAGTTGAACTGGGTTTCGATTCCTTCAGTTTGTGAAAAGATCTTTTGTGTTTAAATCATGGTTGTTGTAAAGTGCCATTAGGCTTCGTCGTTTTTACTGTGTGGTGTGCCAAAGTTCAAGGCTTCATTTTCTAATGGTAAGTTCTGACGATAATGATACTAATACTGTGTTACTTGTTTTCATCCTTGCATTTTATTGTTTTAACCTCTCTAAACTGTGAACTTTGCAGGTACCCACTTCATAGAACGATTCCTGTGCATAAGAATTGGAAAATGGAAAATTGCTACTCCTTCTTGGTAAACTCCGGTGGTTCTCGAAACCTCGTAGGTGCCCTTTTGCATGGTTTTGATGGTGACTACTATGTGCCAAGAGTTGGAACTATTCGACTTTGTTTTCGGTGATGGCCGAGTGTTGAGTTCTAGAGTCTTAGTTTGACACATACTGTCCAGAGGGTAACCTTCCTTTGTTTAAGTTGTTATTTGGCTATTTGATGCCTAGCTGCGTCTTTGATAAGAACTTCGCATTTGTTTTTGTGTTTCTATAAAAATCAAGGGTAAAACCCTATGTAGTTTATGGATCTTGTCCTCGTTTAAACGTTTTGTGTAATGTTGGGAACCTTGACAGGTCGTCCGTAATGTAAACTCTGTTATACTTTTTGAATGTGAAAAGAGAGTCGAGTGTTCTCCTTTTCTAAAGACAATGGCTCGTTTTTTAAATGGAAAGTTATGTTTTTAAATAATAGTTGAGAACACTGTGTAAATAAATGTTAAGGTGTGCCGAGCCACGATGGTTGATTGTAGATAGTTGTTTCTGTACTTCGTTCTCGTTGTTGATAATCATGTTTGCAAAATGTGATGAGAATAGTTTTGGCTGTCAAGTGTTTCGGTTGGCTATGCTACAGTGTACAATTTTGTTTCATGAAAGAAACCCTACCTGTAGCTTCTGATTACTATCTGGCTTGTATTGAGCTTTTGTATTCGAGACTTAACCTTTTCAACAAATGGTTTCGATCTTGTGTATGTGTTCTTACTAGGGTTATGAGCTATTGATAGACATTAGTACAGAATCGTGTTTTCTGTTAAGTGGTGAATATTGTCTTGTAGTAGTCTCGAAATGTTAGTTAGGGTTTGGAAATTCTATAGCTGTTAGTCTCAGAAAAGAAATGTCTAAAGTTTGCCATGAAAGGCTTGAGAAGAAAATTATGAACTGTGTAAACAAAACTAGGGTCTGTAGTATCTTAGGGTTTGATACTACTGTGTAGATATTCAATAGTTGAAATCAAAGGTGAAAGTTAGTGAAGAAATCAAACATGTATAATTGTAATAAATCTATACAAAGGTTAACTCTTACAGCTGCTATAATTCTTGAAAATACAATTACTTTGAAAAACATGAAATGTATAATATTGATGTGCATTTGCTTAATATCTGAATAAATAGAGTTAAAAGAAATATATAGCACTGTGCAGAAACATACTGTGTTTTTCTTTCATGTATTAATTAGGTGAATTCTATACTGTTGTTGATGCTATACTGTAATGTTTACTGGGTTTAAATATAGGACAGAATTTTAACAAGAACACTACTGTAATCATTCTTCCAATCCATGGAATTCTTCCTATCACTTATCTTTCTTAATTTACTTCTCTATACTAGAGTACGATGTAGAGAACAACATGGGGAAAAATATAGAGATGGTTATTGATTCAAATATTTCACAAATCTTTTTCATTCAGAATCATACTTAGATCAGAACTTAAAATAATTTCTTTTGCATGAATGAGTTTAATAATTCTATAATGCAGAAACATTTAACTGTAAACAAAAGTAGGAATAGTAAAACCTGGTTGACTGTAGGAGAAACAAATAGCCCAAGGAACCTATTCCACCCAACCTATTCCTGAAGACAACCAAGTTACTTGCCTTAGGACCCCCGATCCTGTTCAATGAACCACCAGGAGGAAGATTCTGTAGAAGCCTTAGTACATCAACTTGTAATAGATTATAGATTGTCTAGTCATCAAAACTCAGCAGTCAAAGAGACCTGCACCAGCACCTCTGGTTTGCCTTCTCAGTATAATTAGCATACTTACAATTTCACTCTCACATAGCCTCCCAATTCGAATCTCTCAGTGATCACCTGATGCACTTGAGGAATATTTCTACAGAAAAAATTGTAAGGGTGTTTCCTGCCCAATTCGAATTGCCTTATCTAGGCTGCCTAGGCCTTTTAGTGGTTAATTGGTCATTAATGAGCTGCATGCTCTCTTCCACCCACCTCGGGGATAATGCCACATTTTTAGGGGTATTTGTCCCATAACCAACAGCTAGTGGTGGAGTGCAAATGCTGCCATTTGTCCCATACCTTCTAACAGCTTCCATTCCTCCTAATGGGTCAGTGAACACTCATTTAACAGTTCCCCTGGGTGTTTGTCTCCTACTTTAATTTATTAAATGATAATCAGTAATTACATTCATCCTTGACCAAACTTGGTCATAATTACAAAACTTTGTAATTAAAATTTAACATAAATTATTTTGCAAATAAACTAATATTCTAAGAATTTGGGTAGGTGACATACACCCCCCCTTAAGTCTCAACATCGTCCTCAATGTTGGTTAATCACTCTCTGAGTGTTCCTGAAACAGAGTTGGGTATGCTGCCTGCATACTAGTCTCCAACTCCCAGGTTGCCTCTTCTGGGCTAAGGTGCTTCCATTGCACCTTTACCTACCCAATGGTGCGATTCCGAAGTAGAGTTTCCCTCCTTTCAAGGATACAGTCCGGTTCCACCTAAAAATCGCCATCTTGTCCCACCTGTACATCATTCCAATTTACAACATGAGTAGCATGGTGTACATAGTTGTTTAAAAATGATATATGAAAAACATTATGTATCTTTAAATTTGGTGGCAAAGCCAGTTGGTATGCCACTGGTCCAACCCTTGACAATATTTTGAAAGGACCACAATACTTGGGTGCCAACTTGGCACAGCTTCCCAATTTCAATGAACTCTTTTTCAGTCTTACCTTAAGGAAAACATGTTCACCAACCTGAAACTCTTTATGAGTCCTTTTAACATCTGCTTGACTCTTCTGCCTATCTTGGGCAGATTTAAGATTTCTTTGTACCTGTTTCACAATTAGTTCTAACTCCTGCAACAATTTAGGTCCTAAAACAACTCTATTTACTTGGTCATTCCAAGAAATATGTGTATCACATTTCCTACCATAAAGAATTTCAAAAGGGCTAAGTTTGGCTGATGCATGATAATGGTTATTATATGCAAACTCTGCTAAATGCAAGTAGTCTTCTTAGCAAGTCTTCCAATACCTGATTCACTCTTTCTGTCTGTCCATCCGTTTGTGGATGAAATATTGTTCTGAAGTTTAAGGTTGTATTCAACCCTTTAAACAAAGACCTCCAAAAGTTTCCAGTAAACTTAGAGTCACGATTTGAAATTATCACTTTCGGTATACCATGTAATCAAAAAATCTGCTTCATGAAAATTTATGCAATGTTTGGAGCTTTATGAGTAGTTTTTACAAGTATAAAGTGTGCTTCCTTGCTGAGTTTGTCCACTACCACCATGATAGAGTCATTTTCTTTCTGATTTTTGGGTCGACTGGTAATAAAATCGATGCTTATCACTTCCTTTTTCCAGCTAGGTATAGGCAATGGCTGTAATAGTCCAACCAGATGTTGATGTTCAACCTTCACTTTTTGACATTCCAAACACTCAGCTATGTACTCTGCTACTTCATCTTTCATTTTGGGCCAATAGTACTCTTTTCATAGCATAGTGATGGTTTTCTGATAACCTGGATGACCAGAGTAATGGATTTTGTGCATCTCATTTAAAAACAGAATTTTTACTTCTGGTATGTTGGGTACATACAATCTGTTTTTGTATAAGAACAGTCCATTTTCCTTTAAACTGTAATCTGCCATAGAATTTTCAGAATTGTTATTTGTTGTCTTTTCTTGTAATTTTCTGTATTCTTCATCCATTTCACTCCCTTCAAAAATATGATTTTCTAAATCTATTGAGTAAGTACTGATGGCTGAAATAAAATTCAGTTTTGCTTTACGACTTAATGCATCAGCAACCTTGTTCTCTTTCCCTTTAATATGTTGAATTTCAAAATCATATTCACTTAGAAAAGTTAACCATCTAGCTTGTCTAGCGTTCAGATTTGTTTGATCTAATAAATATTTCAGACCCGATGTTATCTGTCAACAAGGTAAATTTTCTGCCAATATTTTATGCCAATAAGGTGGTGACGCCACATTTTTAAAGCATGAATTACTACTAATAACTCTAAATCATAAGTAGAGTAATTTTTCTCATGTATTTTCAACTTTCTAGATTCGTATGCAATAGCATGTCCCTCTTGTGTTAGGACTCCACCAAGTCCGTCATTACATGCATCAGTACATACTATAAAATCCTTATTAGGATCTGCTATCCTCATAATAGGTGTTGTAGTTAATAATTCCTTTAGCTTCTTAAAACTGTCTGAACATTTCTGATCCCACACAAATTTCTTTCCTTTCTTCTGTAAGGAGGTTATGGGGTTTGCAATCTTTGAAAAACCCTCTATAAATTTTCGGTAATATCCAGTAATACCCATAAATGATCTTACATCTGACACATCTTTAGGAATCGGCCAATCATTAATGGCTTTTATCTTGTCGGGGTCAATCGAGATTCCTTCCTTAGAAATAATGTATCCTAAATACTGAATTTTGTCATTGTGAAAGTCACACTTACTAAACTTAGCGTATAGTTGATGATCTCTCAAAACTTGTAAGATAATACGTAGATGTTCGTAATGCTCTTATTTGCTTTTAGAATACACTAAAATGTCGTCTATGAACACAATAGCAAACTTATCTAAGTATTTGTGCAGAATATTGTTCATCAAACACATAAATACAACCGGGGCATTAGTCAATCCAAATGGCATGACTACGAACTCATAATGTCGATATCGAGTTCTAAAGGTTGTTTTGAAAATATCCTCATCCTTCACCTGCACTTGATGATATACTGACCTTAAGTCAATCTTTGAAAATATCGTTGCTCCATGCAGCTAATCAAATAGATCATCTATGCGGGGCAACAGATATCGATTCTTGATTGTCATCTTATTCAGTTGGCAATAATCTCTGCACAGTCTTAGGGTACCGTCTTTCTTCTTGACAAATATAACAGGTGCTCCCCAAGGAGACACGCTAGGTCTTACATAGTTTTTATCAATTAGTTCCTTCAATTGTGATTTCAACTCATTTAATTCCAGTATATTCATCCTATATGGAGCTTTAGAATTCAGTACTGCTCCTGGTATTAACTCGATGGTAAAGTCTAGATCTCTTTTAGGAGGTAATCCTGCAATCTCCTCAGGAAATACATATTTGAAATCCTTTAGGATAGGTATGTATTCTAGTTTCAGTTTGTCCTCTTTACAAATAAACTCATCATTTACTACATTTACTGCAAACAATTGACACCCTTTTCTAACTGCCCTCTTCACTTGCATGGCTGAAATCTATCCAAGGGATGTCTTTCTTGGAATACCTTTTACTTCTATAGTTTCTCCTTCATCATTTAAACATATAAAAATTTTCTCATAACAATTCAGAATTACATGATGGGTTTCTAACCAGTCCATTCCGATTATAATATCATAGGATCCTAAAGGTAAAACATTCAACTTGGTTTGTGTCTTTAACTGATTCATGGATAAAGCACAATTTTCAATAAAATTAGATACTTTCCTTTTTGTTCCTGTTGCTAGTCTAACTAACCAGGATTTACTGAATTTTTCTGTTTTCAATTTAAAACTTTTTACAATGTCTGGTGATATATAACTTCAGCTAGCACCTGGATCAATCAAAATAGTAACATGATGATTTTGTAGCATACCTTCAATCTCTACCATAGAGATTTGATGATCTGCTTGCCTGTTGTCGAGTGCTGCATTGATTCTGGGCATCTCCCTTGCCAAGTCTCCAATAGTAGGTTCAGTCTGTATGGAATGAATGTTGTTAGTTGTCCGCTTCCTCTTGGGGCATTCTGATGCATAATGAGGACCTTGACACTCAAAACATTTGATAGGTGCCTTTTGATCATTAGTTCTGGTAGTATTGGGAGTGTTTCTAGGAGCTGTAAAATTCTGTTGCTGACTATTTATGGGGTTGTTTCCTTGAAAATTCTGATTTTTAAATTTTTTCTTTTGGAAACTAGAATTCCCACTAAACTTGAATTTTTTCTTTTTCAGCTCAAAATTGTTGGGTTTATGACTTTTCCAGTTTGATATTTCTTCTCGTTTTTTATTACTGTCATAACAAAAATTTGCTTTCCTCGTGGCCTCTTCTAAGGTCTTTGGATCGTCATACTCGATTCTATCCTTGATGTTGAAAGTTAGAAAACTTAGGTATCTTTGGATCTTCAGTTTTTCTTCCACGAGGTATGGCACATATCTAAGTAAATTCAGAAATTTATTGTTCATCTCCTTCATGTTCATACTTCCCAGCTTTAAGTCATAGAACTCCTTTGATTTTTCTTCATAGTATTGTTCCGAAAAGAAATTTTTCTTGAAGTATATTTTAAAGGTGCTCCAATTTACATCCTTGTCTTTGATGCCCTTCACTCTTTTGATGTCCTGCCACCAAATATTTGCTTTCCCAATCAAGTTTTATATTGCCATCTTTGCCTTCAATGATTCAGAATAATCATATATTTGGAAATACTTTTTCATGCCGGACAGCCATGCTTCGGCTGTCTCTCCTTTTTTTGTTTCACCATTGAAGGTTGGGGGTTTGATTTTCTTGAACTCCCTGGAAATTTGATCATACTGTTTATGACCTTTTCTTTTGGGTTTGTAGTCTCCTTCACTGCTATCACTTGAATAGTTTCGTTTCTTTTTCTGTTTTTCATGAACAGCTTCTCATGATGTTGAAATGTTGTTTGCATCATTAGTTTTCATCTTCTTACTCCTATCTCAATGAGGTAAATCTTCAATCTTTGGGATATTTTCAATTTATCTATCCTGCTCGTCAGTTGGGAATTCTTCGAACAATACTTGATTTAGTTGTTCTTGTGCCTTCAAAATTTTCTCATTGTCTTGGTTTACAGATATGATTTCTGCCTTTAACTCTTGAAATGCTCATAACAATTCTGACAAATTGTCGTTTAATTCGCCATGAACTTCTTCTTCATAATGATGTCCTGTTCTTTGACTGTTGGGTCGAAATCTGTCTTCTAAATGTTCAGATGATCCTTCCATACCTGTAACTCAAAATAATTTATGTGTAGCACAAATAGTTTAAATTTTTGAATTAGTAAGATTTCTACTATAAATAAATTTTTTGTTGCGTGTTCTTGGACCTTTTTTAGGCCTAGAGTTCAAACGTGAGCTCTTATACCACATGTAACATCCCTAAAAATACCAAAATTTAAAATTTTTTATAATAGCAATAATTATCAAAGTCATTATTGCGGAACATATAAATTAATTTGATTTCTTAACTAAGATAATTAATAACGATGACACGTCATACTTCTCAAATAAATCAGATATAATTGTATTTGCTATTTTAGATTTAAGCGGATGTTAATCTCTTTAACGAAAGACCTTTTTATGATTATGCATAAGAATACAATTTACATATTTGCTTAAGTTCTAAATATGATTACATGCTCTACATAGTTTGTACTATTATGATGTTCTTGATGAAGTGATGACAGTTTGTTTGTATGTTGACGAAGGGGTCCTACGAGGTACCCTGGAGTTTACTTAGCTACATTTAGCTAAGGCATTTGAATCCTGTTTCCATGTGCAGACCATATGTAAGAATTTATACGACAACATGTGTTAAGAGTACATGTGTCTTTCAATTCATCGTCAATGTAAAATTAGAATGCTAAGTACTTCCTTGCGAAATAAGTTACTGGAGGTATGGATACTGGGTTCAAAAACTAGTTTGTATGCTGTCTTTCAAAACTCTTCAGTGTTATGTTTTCACGTTGTCCAAGTATTTGTTATAATGCTACAATTATCATCATATGACTATTATCATTATTATCAAAATAGTGCTACTAATATCTATTGATAAAGCTATTAGAAAACTTGTAGAAAATAGTGTTTATACTTTCGAATTATCATTACGTCTTGATTCTACAGAACTTAAACTATTCTAAGTCCCAAGTTCATTATTTTATTATCATTACACAGTTAATATATGAACGGTCTAGTGACTAGTGTTATGAACTCAACATTTATAATGTATAACGTCATCATTTAATCTATGCCTTAGGTATCATATTTATCAATGAAACTTTGCAATACATGGCTAGCATATTAAAAAGTGTGTTACTTAACTATACCTATAGGCTCACACTATTTATTATGAATTGGAAAGTTATAGCTATTGTATGAAATCTATAATGTATATAGTATCTAATTCTACTTTTGCATAGTTAGAATCCTAACTATATCTAAGGACTCCATTATCAAATGATTAACAAAATAGATATATGGCTAAGCTTTATTCTATAAATATATATGCACGAGCCTTAGTAAAGAAATGTTAACATTATAAGGTGACTATACAATCACACCATACCTTGGCATATAATACAATTGTTCGATACATAACAATAAACTATAGAGACTGATATAAAATATGATCCACGGTTTAACAATGTAATCATTTTGATCTTGACAGGGTATTAACTTGGCATGCTTTCCAAGTTGGCGTTGACAGGTCTAGCATTAGCGTGTTCCACGGTTAAGTGATGTGGAGGCCTGGTTGTAAGGTATTCACGTGATTTGTGTTTGAAATGGGTATCACAACAAGCTGAGTTGTGCCATGCACTGGCTCTCGATCGGCTTACTTGGGAAAAGGTAGCTAGAACAATTAATGCAATATTGATTGCAATCGTGGTTCAATAATCGACGTTCCTTAACTAACAGATCTCCTGCCGTTGATCTCTGCAAGATTTGTGGCTGTGAATGAAACCCTATCCACACATTGGTGAGTAATGGGAAAATGGTTTTCGGCATTCATTGTTGCATTTTTGGTGGAAGGTCATGGAGCCGACTATCTGCTGCAATGTAGGGTTTTAGAGTTGGTCAAGAGGAGGACTCCTTCCTCTGGTTCGAACCTTGGACCTGTGAGGAAAGTTTTTAATAGTTGCAGACTCATAAACTTGTGCCATAGCACTACGATAAACCTTGGAAGTTGTGTGTGGTTTTTCTTCTGTCAGTTGTTGTATTCATAGTTGAACTGGGTTTCGATTCCTTCAGTTTGTGAAAAGATATTTTGTGTTTAAATCATGGTTATTGTCAAGTGCCATTAGGCTTCGTCGTTTTTATTGTGTGGTGTGCAAAAGTTCAAGGCTTCGTTTTCTAATGGTAAGTTCTGATGATAATGATACTAATACTGTGTTACTTGTTTTCATCCTTGCATTTTATTGTTTTAACCTCTCCAAACTCTGAACTTTGCAAGTACCCACTTCATAGAACAATTCCTGTGCATAAGAATTGGAAAATGGAAAACTGCTACTGCTTCCTGGTAATCTCCAGTGGTTCTTGAAACCTCATAGGTTCCCTTTTGCATGGTTTTGATGGTGACTACTGTGTGCTAAGAGTTGGAACTATTCGACTTTGTTTGCAGTGATGGCCGAGTGTTGAGCTCTAGAGTCTTACTTTGATACATATTGTACAGAGGGTAACCTTCCTTTTTTTAATTTGTTACTTGGCTATTTGATGCCTGGCTGTGTCATTGATAAGAACTTCGCATTTGTTTTTGTGCTGCTATAAAAATCAAGGGTAAAACCTTGTGTAGTTTATGGATCTTGTCCTCGTTTAAATGTTTTGTGTAATGTTGGGAACCTTGACAGTTCGTCCGTAATGTAAACTCTGTTATACTTTTTGAATGTGAAAAGGGAGCCGAGGGTTCTCCTTTTCTAAAGACAATGGCTCGTTTTTGAAATGGAAAGTTATGTTTTTAAATAATAGTTGAGAACACTATGTAAATAAATGTTAAGGTGTGCCGAGCCACGATGGTTGATTGTAGATAGTTGTTTCTATACTTCGTTCTCATTGTTGATAATCATGTTTGGAAAATGTGATGAGAATAGTTTTGGCTGTCAAGTGTTTCAGTTTGGCTATGCTATAGTGTTTGATTTTGTTTCATGAAAGAAACCCTGCATGTAGCTTTCGATTACTATCTGGCTTGTACTAAGCTTTTGTATTCGAGACTTAACCTTTTCAACAAATGTTTTCGATGTTGTGTATGTGTTCTTGCTAGGGTTATGAGCTATCGATAGAAATTAGTACAGAATCGTGTTTTCTATTAAGTGGTGAATACTGTCTTGTAGTAGTCTTGAAATGTTAGTTAGGGTTTGGCAATTCTATAGTTGTTAGTCTCAGAAAAGAAATGTCTAAAGTTTTCCATGAAAGGCTTGAGAAGAAAATTATGAACTGTGTAAACAGAACTAGGGTCTGTAGTATCTTAGGGTTTGATACTACTGTGTAGATATTCAATAGTTGAAATCAAAGGTGAAAGTTAGTTAAGAAATCAAACATGTATAATTGTAATAAATCTATACAAAGATTAACTCTTGCAACTGCTATAATTCTTGAAAATACAATTACTTTGAAAAACATGAAATGTATAATATTGATGTGCATTTGCTTAATATCTGAAATAAAAGAGTTAAAAGAAATATATAGCACTGTGTAGAAACATACTGTGTTTTTCTTTCATGTATTAATTAGGTGATTTCTATACTGTTGTTGATGCTATACTGTCATGTTTACTGGGTTTAAATATAGGACAGAATTTTAACAAGAACACTACTGTAATAATTCTTCCAATCAATGGCATTCTTCCTATCACTTATCTTTCTTAATTTACTTCTCTATACCGGTGTACGATGCAGAGAACAACATGGGAAAAAATATAGAGATGGTTATCGATTCAAATATTTCACAAAGCTTTTTCATTTAGAATCATACTTAGATCAGAACTTAAAATAATTTCTTTTGCATTAATGAGTTTAATAATTCCATAATGCAGAAACATTTAACTGTAAACAAAAGTAGGAACAGTAAAACTTGGTTGACTGTAGGAGAAACAAACAGCCCAAGGAACCTGTTCCACCCAACCTATTCTTGAAGACATCCAAGTTACTTGCCTTAGGAGCCTCGAGCCTGTTGACTGAACCACCAGGAGGAAGATTCTGTAGAAGCCTTAGTACATCAACTTGTAATAGATTATATATTGTCCAGTCATAAAGACTCAACAGTCAAAGAGACCTGCACCGACACCTCTAGTTTTCCTTCTCAGTATAATTAGCAGACTTACAATTGCACTCTCACATAGCCTCCCTATTTGAATCTCTCAGTGATCACCTGATGCACTTGAGGAATATTTCTGCAGAAAAAATTGTAAGGGTGCTGCTTGCTCAATTCGAATTGCCTTATCTAGGCTGCATAGGCCTTTTAGTGGTTAACTGGTCATTAATGAGCTGCCTGCACTCTTCCACCCACCTGGGGGATAATGCCACATTTTTAGGGGTAGTTGTC
Source organism: Larix kaempferi (assembly GCA_027924585.1). Classification (NCBI taxonomy): domain Eukaryota; kingdom Viridiplantae; phylum Streptophyta; class Pinopsida; order Pinales; family Pinaceae; genus Larix; species Larix kaempferi. The sequence goes on from BSBM01001431.1 coordinate 1,235,034, forward strand.
CCATAACCAATAGCTAGTGGTGGAGTGCAAATGCTGCCATCTGTCCCATACCTTCTAACAGCTTCCATTCCTCCTATTGGGTCAGTGAACACTCATTTAACAGTTCCCTTGGGCGTTTGTCTCCTACTTTAATTTATTAAATAATAATCAATAATTACATTCATCCTTGACCAAACTTGGTCATAATTACAAAACTTTGTAATTAAAATTTAACATAAATTATTTTGCAAATAAAATAATATTCTCAGAATTTGGGTAGGTGCCAGAAGATAATTTGGAAATGAATGTAACTGCTAAGAGGGTTTTATCCCTCGGCTAAACTGGATATACAAATTTTTTGGTTCCTGTAACTTGATGATGTTTACTTGTGTTGAAAACTGTGAGCCATGCTCCAGGTTTGTGATAATTTAATGTTTGAACTATTGTGCATTTATAATGGCTATGTGCCAAAGGTTTCGACCTTGATCTGTGCAGTCAAAACCCTACCCTGTAGGTTTTGATGGTAGGCTTTGATAGTTCTGTGTTTAACTAAAAACTATGCTATCGTTTCATTAAAGGCTGGGAGCCAAACTCAATGTTTTTTATTTGAAAACTTTGAAATAAAATCTAGTGTTCATGTAATTATGTGGTTTGTTTCAATTAATTTTTATGTATGTATTCAATGATGTTTGAACATGAAATTTTAATCTATTTGGAAACTGATAATATCTGAGTTTCTATTTCGAATATAAGGGTTTGGCCAAAGAGTTGTTAAGGGTGCTAAATAATAAGTGAAAAAGTGTTGGGGTTCTGCCTATGATGAAAGTGTTTGAATTTAATAACTGTAGTTGATTACTAAATCAAAATATGAGATATGGATACTGAAATGAAATAGTAATATACAGTGATGCTATTATTTGAGAATGATAAATATCTATTTAGCGTTATATGTACTGAGTAGCAACTTTGTGTAAAAAGAATATTTAAATTGCAGTTGTTAAATTTCTAAGAATGATGATGCCTGAAATAAGTGGAATTATAACACCTTATTTTTGAAAGAATAATAATAGAATGCATAGCATTAGCTTTCGAAAAGGAAAATAGATAGTGATAATTGAAAACCCTAGTTCTATGCAAAGATGAAATGTTTACAATTGTTACTAAGTAAAGAAAATGCTACAATATTTGTTTTATGATATGCTGATCTATATTCTGAGTTTAGACATATATAATTAATATTGCAAATTTAAAAGAAACACCACAGTGTTAGTCTAACCATTCACTTTGCATTTTTCCCATCATTCATCTATCTTAATTCTACTTCTCTGTACTAGAGTGCTATACAGAAAACAGTATGGGAAAAATGCAGAGAAGATATTTAATCAATCATCTCATTTATTTAACCATCATTATACAAAATCATACCTAGGTCAGAAATTGAAATAGTTACTTCTGTGTGCCATTAACTGTAATTACTAAATCTACAAATGCAGAAAATCATTTAAATGGAAATAAACAAGATAGAACAATAGAACCTGATGAATGTAGGAGAAACAAACAACCCAAGGAGCCTTTTCCACCCAACCTACTCCTGAAGACAGCCAAATTACTTGCCTTAAGACCCCTGAGCCTATTCACTGAACCACTAGGAAGAAGAATCTGTAGAAGCTTTAGGTCATCAACTTACAGCAACAATGTAGATCATTCAGTCATATAGACTTAGCAGTCAAAGAGACCTGCACCAACACCTCTAGTTTCCTTCTCAAAATCAATTCAACAGACTCACAATGCACTTCCACTTAGACTCCCTATTTGAATCTCTCAGTGATCACCTGATACACTTGAGGAATTAATTCTGCAGAAAATAATTATGGAGCTCCTTGCTCAATTCGAATTTCCTTTGCTAGGCTGCCTATGCCTTTTTAGTGGTTAACCTGGTCATTAATGAGCTAACAGCTCTGTTCCACCCACCTGGGGGATAATGCCACAATTTTAGGGGTACTTGTCCCATAACCAATAGCTAGTGGTGCAGTGCATATGCTGACACCTGTCCCATGCCTTCTAACAGCTTCCATTCCTCCTAGTGGTTCAGTGAACACTCATTTAACAGTTCCCTTGGTGTTTGTCTCCTATTGTAATTTATTAAATTATAATAATATGTCATTACAATCATCCTTGACCAGATTTGGTCATAATTACAAAACTTTGTAATTATAATTTAACGTAATGTTTTTGCAATAAAATAAATAGTCTCAAAATTTGGGTAGGTGACACAATCACCATCTTACAACACTTCCCTCTGACTTTACACATGGTCTTGAATAAATCCTTCCTTTGAGCCAGTTCCACTTCCTCCTTTTCAGGTTTCAATAAGACTTTGTTCATCATCAAATATTCTCCCTTCTTTGGCATATTCTAGGCCATTGTCATTTGCTCTTGTTGCTGCTCATTCTGAGCGACATAGGCACCTCTCTATCCTACTTCTTCTTTCTCTAGGCATTCAAAGGATCTATGCCCCAATTTGTTACACTTGTAACACTTGTAGATAGCTTCTCTACCTCTTCCTCTACCTCTACCACCTAGGTAAGGTCTTCTCCTTCTTGGTTCACCTCCTCTACTTTGGTGCTCCTGCTGGTTTAAGTTACTGGATCCTCCTCCTTGGGCTGAAAACCTTCCTCTTCCAATTGTTTTCCCCCTTCCTCTGGTTGAACCTCTTCCCCTATTGAAGTTATGATTCCTCACTAATTTTTATTCTGCCCTGAAGGCACATTGGTATGCCTCTTCCATGGTTCTTGGTGATATCATGCTGATCTCATCCTGAATCTCCATCCTGAGACCATTGACATATCTAGTAGCCTTCTTTGCTGATTCTTGCACATAACCTACCCTTAGGTTCACTTTGTAGAATTCTTCAGTATACTCTCTTACAGTCAATAATATTTGCCTAAGGTTCTGCATTTGTCTATATAATGTCAGCTAGTAGTCCTTGGGTAAGAATTTGGCTCTCATCTTAGCTACCATCATATCCTAGCTCTTTATCAACGGTTTTTTCTTCCTTCTCCTTTTAGCTTGCACACTATCCCACCATAGGGACGCATGTCCTTTCAACCTCGTCACTGCAAACCTGACCTTCTTGTTATCTTCAACTTCATCATACTCAAAGTACTTTTCTAACTCATTGATCCAATCAATGAGGTTTTCTGCAATGAGACTTCCCTCATAGGTAGGCAACTCAGGTTTTGGCCTCGAAGTTGCTCCAAGAATTGGCCGAAAGCATCTTAGCTCAGGTGTCTCTTGCATGGGTGCTGCTTCTTCTCCTTGTTCCTCTTCATCAAGGTCACTCACATCCCCTGCTTCTGGGTCTCTTCGTCTACCCATCTCCACAACTTCCATACGTGCTCGCCTTTCTCTCATTTCCTCCATGACCTCTACATTTGTTGATGGTCTTCCTTTGTCATGACCTCTTGCTCGGCCTACACATACCGCCGTGTCTTTCTTCTGGTGCACTGAGCAAAGCCTTCTTTGATACCAAAATTAGTGCCAACGGAATGACCACAGCCCGTCCAACCCACACCTTCCGAGGAAATAGGGTGTCCCTTGAAGTCGAATCACCAACCTTAGATAACAACCAGCTAGGTTCTTCTCAACTGTGGCTCTCCCCTTCAAAATGGGCTTTCCGCAACCTTCTGACGGTCAGAACTGACCTTCCACAATGATATTGCGGAAACACCTTCATTCTGCAATGATCCTTCCACCATCGCCTTCCCGCAACGTGAATTTTGCATGCTCCTTTCTGCAGCTTGCGGATTGCGGGTGCATGTTTCATGATTTCTCGAAAACACTTCCGCAATAACTCTTCCGCAACGCGGTTTCCTCAACTCTCGTCGTTAACTCCCACGCTTCTTTCTTCTGCGGAACGCAATATCGACCATCGATCTTTTGTGGATGGAATCTCGTCCGTTGATCTTTTATCAGTACAGAACACTGCGCTTTGGCTTGCGGAAATACTAATTCCCATGCACGTTCACTTGATCGATTCTTTCCCCACCATCGATCTTCCTTTCGGCTTGGATCTGAGCCGTCCAATCTATTGTTTGAATCAACTGTGACTCTACAATTTTCTCGTGGATTGATCATAGAATCGATCAATCCAACTTGATCTTCGTTCAGATATGATGAAGAACTAAACACATCAAGAGATTATCTCAGTTATGTGTTAATGCTCTGCTTACAAAGGACTTGGGTGCTCTTACTGTTCATACAAATACAAAGACAAAGATTCATTCACACAGATATCGAGTTATCATTCGCACACAGCTCGACTTGATAGAATCTAGGCTTATTTCTCATTCAAATGCACAGTAACACCATTAACACACAGACTTGCTAATTTCATTAAGTGAAAGCAAAAACATCTATACAGTCGCATTTTCCTCTGGTGTGTAGTAAAATATCCCACCAACTCTTCCTCATGCAGAACTCTCACTTCTGCTAACCGACTTCCGAACTTTAACCCTACTGAGTTCCTATCTTCCCCTATTTCATCCATTCGAAAATATCCTCCAAAATCGAATGGCTGAATCGTAACAACAAACTCCTAACAGACCATCACTGAAGCAGTCACTATCATTTTACAACCAACTAGCTAACTTGCTTGATCTCCACGCAAGGAGCATCAACTCACCACTATGCTCTACCTTCTCAAAAAATGACGCATACTATTTCGTTACATATTTGCAATTATTCAAAATACTTAATAAACAGGCTTTCTCCCACTTCAGGGCAACTCGTCCTCTTACTAGCCAAAACATGTGAACACGCAATCACATTGCTGACTCAGCATCAATGCTCCTGCATCACTTTGTGCCTGGGGCCTCCAGTTCTAGTTCTCCCTCCGACCTTTTAAAGCTCTGGTTGCACGTTCTAGAGCTTCCAAGTATGGAAACATTGGTATCAAACTTTCCATATTCAACGTTAATATCAACAGTTAGGATCCAAACCATAGTTTAAGAAAACCATCATGTGAACCTGAGTAGCTTCGTTGATTCTTTCTTAGTTCCTCTGGAATTGAGTTCAAGCTTTTATGCATCTCTTTAGTTAATTACACACATAACCCATTAATATTTTGCGCACAAACAAAATTTTCAGGCTTTCCACATAGGTGTGTGCTAGTTCGTTCAAAGACCTACAGTGCAGGTGTTTAGATGTTATATTAATTATGTGATTAAATTTAATTGTTTATAGCCTTTATAAAAATGGTGGAATTATCGCATGTCTTTAAAAGTTTAATCTCAACCTTGGAAAATAAATATGTAAGTGCTCTTTTCTTTTAGGGATGGTTCCTCAATCTTGTAAAGTAACTCTTTAGAATTATGAGTAATTTTATCAAAGAATATGGCTATCTTCTTTATTAGAATTCATGCTTGAAAAATTAGTTATTTCTAGGGTCAAACATTAGATTCTTATTTATGATTCAACCTCTTTTTGTTGTGATTTTATGCTTGATAATTAGATTATAAGTGGATCTTGGTTAAAATGTAATACAATAGGGTTGAATCAAGTATTGAATTGACAGTAGACCTATGTGATTAAATTAATAAGAGTTACATTGTTAAAATATTATCATGATACATGTAAAAGTATCTATAGAATAATACCAACGTCAAATGCTTATCTCATACTTTAAAGGATTGTATAGTCATAATTAAAGTCTTGCCATTGTAGAAACTAGTTAAATAAACATAAATGGTTGAGATTAGAAAACCTATGTTGTATCCTTTATTCTTTCAAAAATAATTCAAGGTTATGAATTTAAACCTAAGTTTTAAGATGCTTGTGGAATTTTAAAAATAGTTCTATAGTAGGAAAGGGATTATGATCTAATAAATTGTTATTACATGGACCTATATCTCACCCATAGTTGATTGTATAATAAATGATGTAAAAGGGTATAAGTGGTTCTTAGAAGTTACTAGAAAGTGTAAAATCTTAGTCACAGTAGAACCTAGATACTATGGATTCCTCACTAGTGAAAATATTGCAACACATTTACAAGAATAGGCATAAATCTGTAAAATCAAGAACAAAAACACATGAAATGGGTGAATAATGTAAATATTATTAACAGTCCAACCTCAAAATAGGTTAAGAACCTCCTTTTATACAAATAGGAACAATTCGAATCCATTTGGAGTGTTCACACTGATCTAGCTTAGAAAAAGCTCAAACCCCCCTAGGTTGACCAAAATGTCCCAAACCATCCCAAACTGGTTCGAAACTGCCATGTGAATGTTGGGAATGACTGGATAGGCCCATGTGACATCACACATGTTAAGATTTAATATGATAAGACAGAAAATAGCAGCATTACATTCCATTTCACAATAATAGCATATACAGGATCACTGAAGAAACAACAAGCACAGCATAAACACAAGAGACACAGATTTATCCTGGGAAACCCTCATGGGGTAGAAAACCCAGCAAAACTTCCTCAATATAGATGACCAGCAATATACAAAGATGCAAACCAAAGACATGATCTCCTCCTTCTCCATAGCAGACCTCTACTCCACAAGTGCGCTACTCTCAAGTGAGTGAGTGTGTGTAAAATGAGGAATACACCTCCTCTATTTATACACTACTCCGACTTATCTTTTACACAAAACATGTAGGCTCATATTTAACCAATGGGTTAAATACCCCACTACAACTGACTGGGCTGATTCCTCTAGGGTGGTCTAATAACCCTTTGACCCACATAACACATAAAAGGCCAACCCCCACTAGGGAAGTCTAATAACCCAAGTTACCACATTCTGACGGAGGAATAAACATATCCAGATATACAATAAGATATTCAAGGAGGAATGAAAACATCTCCAGAATAATAAAGTACAAATATAATATTCTTTGAAGTTACAATATCTCAACACTCCCCCTTAACAAGAAGGATATTATAACAGCATCTGCACGAGCAAGGAGTCATCAACATCATACATGATACATCTATAAATCATTGGAAGCTTTCTCAACATCATCAGTAACTTGAGCAGTTACTGGAACATCGACATCTTCAGTACTGAGTCTTTATCTTCTGCAACACTCGAACAGCTACAAGAACATTAACATCTAGATCCTCATGATCATCGGCATCGTCATCATACAATCATCAGCATCGGGATCATCTTGATCTACAGCATCTGGATCATCTCAATCTACAACATCTGGATCATCACGATCTACAGCATCTGGATCATCACGATCTACAGCATCTGGATCATCTCGATCTACAGCATCTGGATCATCTCGATCTACAGCATCTGGATCATCTCGATCTACAGCATCTGGATCATCACGATCTACAGCATCTGGATCATCTCGATCTACAGCATCTGGATCATCTCGATCTACAACATCTGGATCATCACGATCTACAGCATCTGGATCATCTCGATCTATAGCATCTGGATCATCTCGATCTACAGCATCTGGATCATTTGTATTAGTATCCACACTAATACATCTATCATCAAAACATGTATTCTCACTAATGCATCTATTATCAGAAGCATGTATTCTCACTAATACATCTATCATCAAAAGCATGTATTCTCACTAATACATCTATCATCAAAAGCATGTATTCTCATTAATACATCTATCATCACAAGCATGTATTCTCACTACTACATCTATCATCAAAAGAATTTATTCTCACTAATACATCTATCATCACAAGCATGTATTCTCACTAATACATCTATCATCAAAAGCATGTATTCTCACTAATACATCTATCATCAATACATAGAAGCATACCCTGCAACACACACGATCATATTATAGGATGATCAATCCCACTCTCTTTAGGACATAGGTCCATGGATGATACAATCCAGATCAAGTTCCAGGATGATCAATCCTTATCACTTTAAGACAAGTCTCATGTCTAGGGACGATGCAATCCCATCACGTACATTTTGAACCCAGTTCACGGACGATGCAGTCCTCTCACGTACATTTTGAACCCAGTTCATGGACGATGTAGTCCTCACGTACATTTTGAACCCAGTTCATGGACGATGTAGTCCTCACGTACATTTTGAACCCAGTTCATGGACGATGCAGTCCTCACGTACATTTTGAACCCAGTTCATGGATGATGCAGTCCTCACGTACATTTTGAACCCAGTTCATGTCGATGCAATCCTCACGTACATTTTGAACCGAGGTCCAGGGATGATGCAGTCCTATCTTCAATTCTCGGAGACATCAGTCTACGGATCAATTCTGGGACCAAAGTCCGAGGAAGATACAATCCCCTACCTGTTCATTCAGGACTACATTCTCGGAGACCCAGTCTACGGCTCAATTCTGGGACCGAAGTCCGGGGACGATACAATCCCCCACCTATTCATTCAGGACTTTATTCTCGGAGACATCATGTCTACGGCTCTCTTTAGAACGTGTTCAAGGATGATACAATCCCTCTTCTTTCTCGGAGACATCTATCTACGGCTCTCTTTAGGATTGAAATCCAAGGATGATTCAATCCTCACATGTCCACGAAGGACTTCATTCTCGAAGACATCTGTCTACGGCTCTCTTTAGGATTGAAATCCAAGGATGATTCAATCCTCACATGTCCACGAAGGACTTCATTCTCGAAGACATCTGTCTACGGCTCTCTTTAGGACTGAAGTCCAGGGATGATCCAATACCCACATGTCCACCAAGGACTTCATTCTCGAAGACATATGTCTACGGCTCTCTTTAGGACTAAAGTCCAGGGATGATCCAATCCCCACATGTCCACCAAGGACTTCATTATCGAAGACATACGTCTACGACTCCTTTTAGGACTGAAGTCCAGGGATGATCCAATCCCCACATGTCCACGAAGGACTTCATTCTCGAATACAATTGTCTATGGATCCTTTTAGAACATGTGTTCAAGGATGATGCAATCCCCTTGTCAACTTAGACCCTATCTAAGGACCATCCACCAACCTCTCTATCGGCATCACCAATATATGTATCCACATCATCGACCTCTCTGTCGATGCAGGCAATCTCATCATAAGTGATCACATCACTCCCCCTTTCGAGGAGGGTCCTTCTGAACTATATTAAGTTTGTCTTGGAAAACTTTACTTGAGGTAGAGGTTTGGTTAGTATATCGGTAACTTGTTCACTTGAGGTAGAGGTTTGGTTAGTGCATCGGTAACTTGTTACAAATTCGAACTTTTAATTCCTTTCTGCACCATATCTCGTATATAGAAATGTCAGATCTCTATGTGCTTTGACTTATCATGGAACACTGGATTCTCTTCCATTTTGGTACAACTCTGTTTGTCACGTAGGATCACAGTTGAGTCCATCTCTGAAACCATATTACTTCATAACTTAGTAGAGCAAGCAGCCATATATTTTGCTTGTGCTAAGAGCCACACCAGATTGTTTCCTGCTAAACCCCAAGATCATGGTTGATCCAGACAATAACATCCTCTCGATGTGCTCTTCCTGTCTGATACACTTCCTACCCAATCAGCATCTGTGTAGCCATCTGAAGTCATGATCTCCAAGATAACATAGATCAAAGTCTATCATATCCTTTAGGTACCGCATCACATGATTTGCAACTTATTAGGTGAACACATCTAGTTTCCACTAGATACTGACTCAAGGTGTTCACAGCAAAGCATATATCTGACCTAGTATTCGTTAGATACATCAATGACTCAATAATTTGCCTGTACAGAGTTATATCCACTAACTCTGATGAGTCATCCGCTAATAGCTTCAAGTTGGAATCCATGAGAGTGGCCATTCCAACACATCAAGTCCTTTTAATATTTATCGGCATATTTTCCCTGGTTGAGAAAGATTCCTTCTGAGCATTGCTATGCTTCCAGACCTAGGAAGTAATGCATCAATCTAAGATCTTTCATTTTCATTTCTGTAGCCATCTTCTTCTTTCTTTTCATGATCTATTTCTCATTCCTTGTCAGAAAGAGATCATCCTCATACAATAATGGTATGATAGGTTCATCATCCACATCCTTAAGGTAAAGGTTAGGATCAGCTTTACTTCTGGTAAAGCCCAAGCTTTGTCAAGAAGCTGTCAATTCTCATTCATTCACACTCTGCATTGAGTGATCTTCTGCATATCTATCTGTGCTATCTCTCGTCAGATGAGTCTACTGATATGGGCCTCAATATCATTTGAACTTTGTAGTGAGTTCCTTCTTGCATCCATGTCATCTGTGTATAGAAGCCATATTCACCCTTGTAGCAAAGGTTGAGATCCACATCACCCATGGTGATCATTAAGCTCATCAATTGATTATCAATCCTGCTTCACACTTCTTCTTTAATTACACCATTAAGAGAATGGTCTTATCTATCCACTTGGAGCAAACATCTTTTCATGATTCTCTTCCTCTTTCTAAGAGAATCTTCTACCCATGAGCCTTCTATATTTTGTTTGATTTGTAAATCTTCTTGTTGAACATCCATCACTTGTTCGGTGTTCATCATTCTTCATGATCTTTCCTACAAAACAAAATTAAGTACATGATTAGTAATACTTCATGATCATGAAATCATGTTGACATGATAACTTATTATGCATATAGATATCATTTACATAGTTATGCAACCATCTTGATCAATACTTTGGCACAACACTTTTCCATATCCTATATGCATACAGTGACTATCTAGATGCCTTCCATCTCTACCAGAACATACTATCGAGAGTGTACACAGCTCTCAGCATGTCAGCAAAGAGGTTTCATTCTAGACAAGCAACAATGGAATGTTTGTCCAACTTACCAATCATATGCATGTTAGTATTATATTGTTCAATGCTCTATGAATGTTTACACTCAGCATGATATATTCTAGGAATACAAATATGCATACAAGCAATATCATTTACTATTTCAAATAACAACTCAAATACTTATCTTTTATGTTTGTGTGGTTGCCTCCCACATGATCTTCTATATGTCTTTTGAACTTCTATTCATTCTGTACCACTGTGCATGCCCAAGTGTGCACTAGTGTCATCCTCATAATCTCATACGCAAACATACATTCATTAGTATATTCTCAATATTATCAAAACATTATAATTCTAAATAATCTTGAATATGTATAGTCATGATCATTAGTATTCAGGGTTTCAAGGAAGTCTTCTTTTACTCATGCATATTCTTGTTTGATCATAGTACTCTTCTGGTTAATCAAGATAAGAGACATAATATGCATAAACCCTTGATTACTAACTTTATGAATAAGCATAACCAATCATACCAAGTATACTTATATAAGGGATCTTAACACAAGGTAAGATTCTAACTTGACATAGGAAAACATACCTGGATTAGTATACCTACTTAGTTATGTCTAACATACCTTAACAATCTCTTCAATGATTTAGAGATTTTGTGCTAGAACCTGCATATCTCATAGGTTAAGCATAATATAACAAAGTCATACATACCTCGTAAGTAGAACAAAGATTATGGATGAGTCTTTGTATTCATGTTGTCATGGTCATGGAACTTGATTTGTCTTTCGTGATGTACCTGTATCTTGTTAGCAGACAAGATCAACCTCATACAACACCATAATGCATTAGTACAATCATATAGCCCTAATCAATGAATGTCTTCGATCATTCACATGCATTCATACTGTTACTAGGGTGATAAGACAATTCTAACATTAATCAAGATTGTACTAATAAATAATATTAAGACAAACACATTATGAACTTAATCAAGAATCAGATTTCAAGACATACCTGAACCTCCTTAAGTCATACCTGTCGAGACTTCTTGTAGTCTTCTTATGTAAGGCCTTAGCCTCAACTCCCCCTGAAACTTGATCTGGAGCTTGATTAGGGTTTGCTATAGAAACCCTAAAAATTCAATCTTTGACTTTCACACTTCTGAATGGATGGAAGGATGTGTCTTGCTGAGCTGATCAAACTAGCATACTTCAATTTTGAAATCTCCAAAATTTGACCCCTCAAAATTGCCTTCGAAACTTCTGGATCTTCTGGACAGGAACCCGAACTAGGGTTTGATCAAGCTCGGTCTTCTACCCAACCAAAAAATTCGATCTTGGTCTCTAAATTCGATTTTCCTGAGTAGCATTCAGCCGTGGATTCCGATTCCAAAAATTCTAACTTTCTCCAAAACCCTAAATTCCGAAAGCCATGAATGAAGGTGCTCCAAAAATGATTCTGTTTTGACAGAAATATGTACCTAATTGTTTCTGATGTAACTCCAAACTTTTCGCTCCACAGGGTATAAAAACTTTTTCTGTGGCAGCCTGACCTGTCCTCTTTCCATCTCGATAGGTCTGACCTCAATTGGATTTTCTGAGAGAGATTTATGCCAAGTCTCGCAACATGACCTATTTATGGGATAAAACAGGAGAGAGCAATTGTACGGCGTTCCACGTGTCCTTGGTTCAACTTCGGACTCTTAAAAAGTTTCTTGAAATAGTACAGTCTGTGTACTACCTGTCACTTTTTACGAAATTTCATTTGGAGCTTCCTAGCCCAAGTTATGACCTTTTTTCCTAGGTCACTTGATTTTGACTGAGATCTGGAAGAGGCAGAAACCCTAACTTGTACTGATCATAACTCACAAAGTACAACGCATCTGAGGGTGTCCTTTGGAAACAAGGTACCTGGGGATGTTATCTACGACCTGTAAACTTTTCAGATCTTGAACATTCACATAAATGGATTTATAGTGAAAGTTCCACGATGACTGGTTTTTGCTATGTAAAACCCAAACCTTCAAATTGTCACAAGTGTCGTAAGTGCCATACATTGCCTTCCTTCAGGTTAGTTCTGATACCATGTTAAGATTTAATATGCTAAGACAGAAAATAGCATCATTACATTCCATTTCACAATAATAGCATATACAGGATCACTGAAGAAACAACAAGCACAGCATAAACACAAGAAACACAGATTTATCCTGGGAAACCCTCATGGGGTAGAAAACCCAGCAAAGCTTCCTCAATATAGATGACCAACAATATACAAATATGCAAACCAAATACATGATCTCCTCCTTCTCCATAGCAGACCTCTACTCCACAAGTGCACTACTCTCAAGTGAGTGAGTGTGTGTAAAATGAGGAATACACCTCCTCTATTTATACACTACTCCGACTTATCTTTTACACAAAACATGTAGGATCGTATTTAACCAATGGGTTAAATACCCCACTACAACTGACTGGGATGACCCCTCTAGGGTGGTCTAATAACCCTTTGACCCACATAACACATACAGGGCCGACCCCCACTAGGGAAGTCTAATAACCCGAGTTACCACATTCTAACAGAGGAATAAACATCTCTGGATATCCAATAAGATCTTCAAGGAGGAATGAAAACATCTCCAGAATAATAAAGTACAAATATAATATTCTTTGAAGTTACAATATCTCAACAACACATGTGGAGAATCTGGTTGGTTAGGGGTTAGGCAACTAGAATTGGCTAAAATTGGGCAAAAGAGGCAAGTTTGTCCACATTCTGAGCATGTGCGCCCTTGGTCAAAGAGGATCCCACAAACCAAAGGATAAGAGTGCCCTAGGCATGCTGGAAGCAATAAATGACTGGGAGGGTGCACCCAACAGCTAGTTTGACTTGGTACAATGCTCAATTTTGTCCACATTGTCAACTGGTTCAAGCTAAATGACCACTTACCCACTAACCAACTTAGGAATGCAATTATTAAACTGTTTGGCACTAATTAACCATCATTTGATAAATGATTAATGTAACTAGGTGTAATAATGTTCTAACACCCCCCCTTAATCTAGACTTAGTGAAATATCAAAAATAAGGCCTTGGCAACTAGGCTCTAGTCACCTTTTACATCATAAAAATTTATTTGTCCATGTAACCAAGGTAAGGAGGAAAACCACGTGGGAAATAAAACCTCCCCTCTAAAATGGACATGTGGCATATATCAAAATACACCAATCATCACCATGCATCACTCACCCCAAGTAAAGATCTAAGGTGAGTGAAGGTCTTCTCGGTAAAACACTTGCTGAAAATATCAGCAGTTTGCTCACTGGAAGGGCAATACTGCAATGCTATGGTCCAGTCATGCACCAAACCCCGAATGTAATGCATGTGTATCTCTATGTGCTTGGTTCTTTGCCTCTGAACTAGATCAGTAGAAATCTTGATTGTACTTTGATTATCACACCAAAGAATAGTGGGTGAATCAAAAACAATCCCGAACTCTGCAAGAATACCTTGCAACCAAACACATTGTGTGGCTGCATTTACTGCTCCCCTGTACTCGGCCTCAGCTGAAGATAAGGAAATAGTATGTTGTTTCTTGCTTGACCAATAAATAGGTCCATGTGCAAGCATAAAAACATAACCGGAAGTTGATTTCCGATCAATACAATCACCAGCCCAATCAGAATTAGTAAATCCTACTAGTTCAAGAGATGAACCAGTAGCATAATGGATACCGAAGTGCTTAGTACCTTGAACATAATGGAGGATCCTCTTGGCTTCCCTCCAATGCACCTCATGAGGCTCTTGCATGTGCCTAGCAACAGCCCCAACAACATATGACAAATCTGGTCTAGAATGAGTAAGATATAGCAAGCTCCCAATAAGCTGCCTATACAATGAGTTGTCAACTAGTGGAGAAGAACCCCACTCATTTAGCTTAGGAATGGGAACTTTGTTGGTTTACATTCAGCCGTCTTAAATTTCTGTAGCAAATCTGAAGCATACTTACTTGGGTGATAGAAATTCCATTCACAGTTTGCTCAATTTTCAGGCCTAGAAATTACCTCAACAAGCCTAGATCGGTCATTGCAAATGCACTGTGTAATCAAGCTTTTAATGAGCCCATCTCTTTGGTGCTGCTACCTGTTATCAAAATATCATCTACATACAGTACTATTATCAATATCATATCACCATTCTGCTGCATATACACATTTGGATCAGACTTACACCTCTCAAACCCCAAGGATAGCAGAAAATTGTCCATTTTTGCATACCATGCTTTAGGAGCTTGCTTGAGCCCATAGAGTGACTTGTTCAACCTACACACAAGTGTATGATCAGAAATAAAGTCCTCAGGCTGCTGCATATATGTCTCCTCATTCAGATCCCCATGAATAAAGGCACTCTTCACATCCATGTGATGAACCTCCCATCGCTTGGAAGCCCCAATGGCCAAAACTAGTCTTATGGAGTCCATCTTTGCCACCGGTGCAAATGTCTCTGTATAGTCCACTCCTTGGACCTGAGAGTAACCCTTAGCCACCAACCTAGCCTTATACTTCATATCAGATCCATCAGATCCAACCTTGGTTCTATAAACCCATTTGCATTGCACTAGTTTCCTCTTCGGAGGAAGAGGGACCAAATCCCAAGTTTTGTTCTCATGGAGGGAGTTCATCTCTTCTTGCATGGTTGTTTGCCACCTTGGGTCTTTAGATGCCTCTGAGTATGGATTTGGATCAAATACAACCATCAAATAACATGCCTCACTCAGATCAGAGTCACAACATGCAAAAGAATTCTGAAATTGAGATCTAGTTTTCCTAGTATCTTGAGGATTACCCGCAAACTCACCAGCAGCTTGTATTGTTTTCTCAGCCCACTTTGGCCTTATGGGAGGGTCATGATCAGCCTCCATAGCATCCTCATCATCCTCAATATCAGAATATATCTTAGAATCAAAACTATCAGAGATGGAGGCATCACTTACATCATCCGGAAGAGAGTTTGAGCAATCCCCATCACCTTGTTCACTAGCTTGTAAAAACTCTTCTTCTTTTGAGGTTTCGGCTCCCTTGGTTTTTGTTTGCCTCTTCCATTTTTCAAATCTCCCACTGCAAGAACTTGGTATTTTTGCTTGATGGTTCTCATCAAGACCAGCTTGTCTTGCTCTTGAGTTAGCATCTCCATGAAATCAGCCAAAGGTGGCATCTTCCAACCTCTAACTGTGAGCCTTGTGGAGTTGAAGGAAGACACAAAAGCTGAGTATTCAGAACCCAGTTTGCAGAGAATGGAAAACACCAACTGTTCTTCTTTCTTCTCTATGCCACATTGTTGAATCTGGAAGACCAAGCTCTTGAACTCGGTGAAGAAGTCCTAGATGGAATCATAATTTCCTGGGCTCAGTGAAACAAGCTCATTTTTGAGCTGGTGGCCTCTCATTTCATCAGTCTTTCCAAACAAAGACTCAATCTTGAGCCAAACTTCATTTGGAGTAGCTAGACTTTCTGCATGAAACAAGAGGTCTCTTGAGATGCTGAGACAAAGGAGGCCAAATGCCTCATCCATTCTGTTGAAAAACTTGGATTTCTCCACAGCTGAGTTAGGCTCCACCTCAATGCCCATCGTAATTATGTAGAGACCCTTGGATCTCAGCAAAATCACCATTTCTTTCTTCCAATTGAAATAGTTGAAGGGAGTAAGCACATTTGGGTGAGATGGCTCCATTCTTCTCTGTTGCTCACGCACTTGCTTACAATGTTGATCTTCAATACCTGCAAACAACTCTCAAATCACTTAGGAGGGATCTACACTAACAGATTTGAACCCTGTTTGATAGTGGGTGCATTCAGAAGAGCATCACACCTGAGAAGAGCCACTAGATTTCTCCAAAGGACTCAATGTAATGGCTTCAGGAATTCTGTGGTTTCTCCACTTCTTCTGGCAAGCCACTAAAATAGTCTTGATGGTTCGAATGGTAGCTCCAAGAGCTATGATACCATGTAAAATCTTAGTCATAGCATAACCTAGCTACTATGGATTCCTCACTGGTGAAAAGATTGCAATGCATTTACAAGAATAGGCATAAATCTATAAAATCAAGAACAAAAACACATGAAATGGGTGAATAATGTAAATATTATTAACAGTCCAACCTCAAAATAGGTTAAGAACCTTCTTTTATACAAATAGGAACAATTTGAATCCATTTGGAGTGTTCACACTGATCTAGCTTAGAAAAAGCTCAAACCCCCCTAGGTTGACCAAAATGTCCCAAACCATCCCAAACTGGTTTGAAACTTCCATGTGAATGTTGGGAATGACCAGAAAGGCCCATTTGACCTCACACATGTGGAGAATCTGGTTGGTTAGAGGTTAGGCAGCTAGAATTGGCCAAAAATGGGCAAAAGAGGCATGTTTGTCCACATTCTGAGCATGTGCGCCCTTGGTCAAAGAGAATCCCATAAACCAAGGGATAAGAGTGCCCTAGGCATGCTGGAAGCAATAAATGACTGGGAGGGTGCACCCAATAGCTAGTTTGACTTGGTACAATGCTCAGTTTTGTCCATATTGCCAACTGGTTCAAGCTAAATGACCATTTACCCACTAACCAACTTAGGGATGCAATTATTAAACTGTTTGGCACTAATTAACCATCATTTGATAAATGATTAATGTACCTAGGTGTAATAATGTTCTAACAGAAAGAACTATCATGTTACAAGTTTATTACATGGACCTATAAACTCACCCATAGTTGATTGTATAATAAATGAGGTAAAAGGGTATAAGTGGTTCTTAGAAGTTACTATAAAGAACTATCATGTTACATGTTCTCATACTAGTAGAGTAATAACTACTATGCGTTGTTATCATTTGTTGGGTAATGTTAGGCATGCATATAAACATGTTATTTTAACCAAATATAAGGGTTTTTTCCTTTTGAGTGATTCTATAGTTGTAGTATGGAATAATAATGGGACTTATATGATTTTACAAGACAATGATTGGAGTCATCACATCCCTAATAATGGAAGAAACATTTGTGAGTCTAGAAGGAATATCAAATAAAGTAATGGTGTGAGAATGTAGAGTATATTTGAGAATGATTGTGAGAATGTAGAGTATATATGAAAAACGGGTTTGGTTGTTGGGAAAAGACCTCACCATGGCATCTTTAAACCATTGATGCTTCTAAAAGTCATAGGTCCAACTATGCGCACCCTCTTTGATTATATATATAATGTTTGGGTGCTCTCTTTAGTGGCTTCATCTACGGAATGTTTAACACAGAAAACCTAATTTCTCTTGACCTTTTCACCTTCACCTCCATACTATTCCTCATACCTTGCAACCTAGGATGATTACACCATAATATCCCTAAGATAATGATGGACATCAACAGTTTCAAATTACTTGAATTCCATTAGTTCATTTTTTGGCAAATTGTCTTTTTTCAATACTAAAATTACTCTTTATATACATATATAAATGTTTGAAATGTAAAATCAAAATGTGAAATTTTGTATGGATTTTAAATGTTTGGAATGTTTAAATATCAGAACATATAAAATTTGGATATCTTACGAGTTGATAGTTGTGTAAATGTATACATTTTATCAAATGGAAAGAGAGGGCTCTTCGAGGCAAAAGCGTATAAGGTCTACTGGTACAACGGCATCTACTAAGGGGAGGTCATCACGGTCATTAGGAATTGGTGCCACGAATGATAATCGAAGTTTGTTGGCTTCACCTTGGGATTCAAGCTTGTTGTATAGTTCGCATTCATTTGATCACCAGTTAGGAGAAAGAGGCACAGATGATTTCCCTGTATCTTATATGGGAGAACGTCGATATCGACCTTCTGTTGGTATGAACATTTATGTTTTAATACATGTATCAATTGTAATTTTGTGCGTGTTAAAAAAGTTTGTATGTTTACAGACAACTGTGTTTGTCTTTGAAGAAAAGCAAGGTTCAGAAGAGGCTCGTAATTCTACACAGAGGGACGAAGGTCAAGCAAGGAGGGCATATGTTGAACTAGATGTGGGTTGTACACCCATAGCAACGTATCCATCTGATATACCTGAGGAGATTGCATGGAAAAGTTGTGTTCAACAAATGACCCTTGAAAACTGTAGATATCAGTATGACAAGTTGCAACATGATATTTCTAGTTTGGATCTCCCTCCGGAGAGCAAACAAATTCTAGAGATTGTTTTGCAGTCATTGCAAAAATTCATTGAGGTATATGATGGTCTCGGACTAACTACGGACGGTTTTATTGACTTGATGCGGAGGAGAAGGGCACAAGTGATGGGTTTG
The DNA here is from genome assembly GCA_027924585.1 of Larix kaempferi. Taxonomy (NCBI): domain Eukaryota; kingdom Viridiplantae; phylum Streptophyta; class Pinopsida; order Pinales; family Pinaceae; genus Larix; species Larix kaempferi. Next base: position 1,254,142 of record BSBM01001431.1, read on the forward strand.
GACAAGTGGGTTGTTGTGAAGGAGAGAGTGACCAAAAAACAAGTCAATTCAATGTTTAACTTCAAAGAAGGCCTAAAGCAAAAAATGTTGAAAGTGCAATATTTCAAGCACCCTGAACTTGCACATATATTATATGATCGATTTCTTGCGTCCTATAGTAGGTTTCCATGGAATGACTAGGTTCCTAATTATTTCTCCACATTTTTTATGCAGAGTTTTTTTAAAATATGAATCCAAGCTATACTGATATTCATTCTAGCTTTTATGGAGTTGGAAAGGGGTGAATATGTGATCGAAAAGGTACTCTTAGAGATCCCACAACTCTTTGACCTCCATCCCAGATATCTCGCCCATCTAGGCTTGTGACTTTAAAATTGGAGATGGATCCCACATCCCATCTTGGGACAACTGCAAGGGATTCTGTTGCCGAAGTTTTAACATTGGCATTTATAGGAGTTGATGTGGGATTGGTTCAAGAGAAGGATCGAGCCACTATTCGTCAAAATTTTGTTTACAAAACCAAGGATGAGGTAGATGCAATGAGCATTGAAAATCTTAAGTCTTATGCTAAGGTTTGTCGAGATACAGCTTCAGATGTCCTATCCCATGACACATCGAGTATAGGAGAGGTCTATTTTTTATGTACATACAACCTATTTCATTGTTTTATTCATTTTGAATTGAAAATTTCGTTACATTATATCTATGACTTTAAGTATATTTTGATATATAGTAATAAATACATTAAACGTAAATATTTATTGATTGCAATTTTCTAGATTGTTGAATGAACATGATTTTCGACTCTCCACTGGTGAAAATGTAAAAGAGCATTTTAGAGAGGTATATTTATTAAATATATTTATATTTATGTTTGAAAGATATTGTATGTTTTTTTAGAATTTTAAGTAATCTATGTATCATATAGTTAATGTGAACACCTTTTGAAATTGAAAATGGTTTTATCCATACAGGTTCATTTATGTTCCAACTTTTTTTATGATATCTTGTCTCTTGTGAGCATGTTTTCATTTTTTTTGTTTTGGTTTTAAGTGAATTGCTTAATTTTAGTTTATTTTACTTGCACAATGTTTTATTTATTAACAAAATTTAAATTTCAAGAAACACGGGAAAATATGGACATTGGTGGTGAGGTAATTATTTATAAATGATTAATTTTTAAAATTCTAATACACAAGTTTATTTAAGTTTTTGAATTTAATAGTTTAAAATTGTTTAATTAATATGAGATCTTCATAGTTTCTTTTATACTTGTTACAGGTTGGTACTTGTCCAGTCAAGCAGAATACCACAGCGGAGGATATTGATCCTTTGATGGACATGGACATTGGGAGTGAGGTAATTTTGCTTATAATTGAACTATTCTTTTCAATTTTGTTTCCATAAGTTTAATATTTTAACTTTTGAATTTAGTTTAAAATTGTTTAAATAATTTATGAGATTCATAATTTGCTTTTATACATGTTGCAGCTTGAGACTTGTCAAGACAAAGGGAAGACCATAGCGGAGGATATTGCTAGACTTTGATTTAGAAAAATACTTTTATTGGTCTTTTTTTGTTTTCCCATACTACCATTTTGATTTTGTCATTTGAACTTTAGACTATATTACATATATCTGCATGTTGATACATATATTTGTAGTTTTTTTGGACATTCAAGAACTTTATTTTTGGATTATATATGTACATTGAACTTGCATATTATGTATTTGCTTTGGATGATCTAACTTTTTTGGGGGGCTAATTACATAGTATGCTTTTGTGTGGTAAATGCTTAGAATATGATTTTGCATGATTTTCATGAATGTATGTATTATTAAATTTGTATGTACAAGTTACTATTTTTTTTAATAATGATAGTCAATCTTATTTATAGTTTAATGTTCAATCTTGAAATGGTTTTAGGATATTGGTTTAAAGCTTTAGAGTACATGTACTGTTCAAATTAATCAATGTATTTAGTACACATGTTTTAATGTTTAAATGTATGTTACATACACATGTTTTGTAAAATATGATCTCATCATAACTATGTTTAAATGGAAAAGATCAAGTTTGTAAATTCAATTCAAGTTTATTTGGAAGTGTGTTGTAGATTGTATCTACAATAAACTTGAATCTTATATAAATGATTCAAACTTTCAATTTTTAACTAATGTATAGTGCATGTTTAATGTTCAGGTAACACTTTCGTAGTTGGTGAACTATAGATGCTGTTGAAATCATGGCAAATGGGGATTTAACGATTTTTTGTTTTTTAATCATAAGCAAGGATTCCATGATTGTGAATCTTATGTTAAATTAGAACAATGATTTTAGACAACAATTTGATGAATTTTCATCGGTTTGTTGTAAATAACCATTGCTCTAATTTAGCATAAGCTTCACAATCTTGTATTCCTTGTTGTTGATTAAAAATCAAATGATCATTATCTCCATTTTCCATGATTTCAGTTATGTGAACTTAAATAATTTTGTTCAATTCCATTTTATCATATAAAAAACTATTAACTGTACACTTGAATGATTCAAGTAAATCTAATTAAAAACTTGTAAAATTGAACATTATGTAAAAACACTATTTAACTTATTTAGGAGCACACCATGTACCAACATTTAACAAGGAGTAAGCAAGGAAAAGACTTTATGTTAAACAGTTTTGCAATCAATGTTAATTGATACATTGTAAAGTATATGAGAAGGTAGGACTATTATATGATATATTCTTGAGTAAATCTAAGATAATTAAATACATGTACAAAATTGACAATCAACAATATACAAATTTCAAATAAACATACATTTTCTTCATGTACAAAAGTTAAATGTTAATAAAATATTTTAACAAATTAAAAAAAATCCATCATAAAAACACCATTTAACTTATCTAGAAGAGCATGTACCATATCAATATTTAACGAGTAAGCTTGAGGACAACTTTAAATGTCACATTTTTTCATGAGTTCTTTCAACTATTTTTAGTATCAATCAATGTATGTGCAAAATCAAACTTTACAATCATCTTGATGTATTCATTTTTCACTTGCTAGAAAAATCATTCCAAGAAAAGTGTGCATCACAAATTAGAGATTGATGGAGTAGGAGAAAAAAATTAAAGAATGTATATATTTGAACCCTTATTTTATGATAGAATTTTTTTATTCTACAATCCAATTTGAAAGATAATTGGTTAAAAACATCGCAATGGAATGTTGTACTCAATTATTCGTTCATGGTCATATTTGGACATTTTCTAGTTTTTAATTTTTTTTCGATGAAACTTGTATTAATTTTATTCGAGATGCACAAACCAAATGACTATATTGACAACATATAGTTCATCAGGTTCATAATCTTGAAAATAAATATAATTTTCATTCATGTGGGTTTGTTGAAAAAAATAACCTTTTAAAATGATGGATGCTCTCTCATATGTAAATCATTTGTCATCGTAGTCCTCTAATAAATTCATCTTTCTTTCAGTGCATCGCATCAAATAATATTTCACCTTTTTTTTGTTGTCTAAAGGTGCAATCACAACGAAAACATCTAGTGTGCATTATAATTGACGTCAGGGTTTTTAAATCAATTAAATTGACTATACACATAAGGGGATAGACAAGAATGAACAATCAACAAAGAATTTGTAAGTTCTATATATACATAATTTATATGAAATGAACAATCATCGTTTTTATTTTATTTCATTACATTCTCTAACAAGATCCGAAATTCTATCGCCATCAAATGATACTGCTATTTCTTCTGATTTTAATTGTTCCAAGCTTGCAAGTGGCATTTTCCCCTTAGGATTAATCTTTGTGTGTTTCCAATGTTTTACATCTAGTTGTTTTTTATGTTTTCAAAAACTTTTGTAGATTCAACCTTTTCAGTGAAAATATGACAAAAGCATGATTTCTTTCTACTGTCAAATGCAAACACGTTTTGGAATGATTTTGTTTGAATAGTGTAAATATCTAGTCCCATGTATGGTGCCAGCCTCGTATGGGATTGATCTATCTATATCTTGGATTCCAATAAGACAAAATAAACTGTACAATATATGACAAATCACAAAGGACAACTTTTAATGTTAGTGAATATACTTTAATGTTAGACTTGCAAATAATATATTTTTTTAAATTGACAATTAATATAAATTAAAAAAGTTGTGTACATACATGCGCACATATTTTGAATGTTGATTATAATCATAGCTTAGATGTAATTGACACCATTGGAAAATTTCTGCAACTGAATGAAATTGTGCAGAAGAATGGTTCATTTTCCATCTTCGAAGTGCTCTTTTTACACATGCTCCTGCACCATCATGTTCACATTTTTCATCATGTCCAGTTTTAAAGAAATTCCAACGATGTTTAATGTTCGATGCGTTATGAAGTCAACATAACAAAAAAAATGTTCGTGAAGATTTAAATTGTCTCGCACATCCATTTGACCATATCCAATGTTCATTGAATTTAACTTCACGTCTTTTTAATGATTCATAGAAAATATTTTCAATACAATGCTATACAAAATGTGTATTGTGTGTATGATCATCACTGATATAAAAATGATATTCTTTAATCACATCTCGATTTTCACACATGCTTTCAATGCCATCAACATTGTGCTGAGAATGTCTATATAGAAGATGGACAAATATCGAAACTTGGTCAGAATGATAGTATTCACTTTGTATCTCCTTTTGTGCAACAAATGTGTAGTTTTCTACAAAATCAACCACAGACAAAATTGATCCAGGTGGAAAACTTTCACATGACTATTTGAATTGAAGGGCTTGTGATTGTGCTCTATGTGAATGCTTGGTGTATTTATAAATTTCACTTTCAAATTTATTCAGAAAATCTGCCCCACATATTTTATCTTCTCACAAATCAATTCATTTGGAAAGTGCATCACTAGAACTTGTAGCATAATTGATGTATTCATATCTTCTCCAATCAATGGTTACATTTGATAGCGACTGATCATTATCAATAGAATATTGATTGCGGAATAAAACTAGATTTCCACAATGATGACAATGTTTTCCATTGACACATTTCTTATTGTAAAATAGTTTATCGTGATCTCTCTCACATAGAATTTGAGATATGAATTCAGGTATTATGGGCGGAGGTGGTGAATTTGTCCAAAACATTTTACCAAATTCAAGAAAATTCTCATAATATAATTCAAATTCTACATGATAACGACAACAACATGTGTCACAATAGTAATAGGTCTAACATACCATGGTTTTTGTTGCGCAAATGTAGTGATTGACATATTAATTCCACGATGATCCTCCTTGAATTTATTGAACAATTGTACTTGTATCATTTCCATTATATGTTTTACATGGATTTCGTATTCATTTCGTGATACTCTTTGTCGTATCACATCCCTTGAATTTGGTGAAACTCGAACATGTGCCAACCAATATTTGTGTACAATATCTTTAACACCTTCTCTCATTATATCTCTGTAAGGTTGTCTAGAAATAATTGTCCAACAAGCAAGTTCATCATTTTCATCTATTTGCATTTTGAATTTTTTATGTTTGTATAATGTCTTTCTTGAGGTTCATATTGTTTTTGCCAATTGTGTTGTCAAAATTTTTTGTCTAGTACTAGCTGAAATAATTGTTGTCTGAATTACTCTATGTGTAGCTTTGGTATCTTTCTTCTTGGATTTTTAAATTTTTTTTATTGCATCACTTATATTTTCTATCACATTATGTTTCAATTTCGACTCTTTTGTATCCTTGTGAATACCTAATATTGACATAGCACCTCTTAACTTCTTGGACACTAATAAACATCTCAAAATTTGCACTTATCCTGCTATTGAATATTGTTTGAGAACATCATCATAAATTTGCATAGCACAATATCGTGCAACATGTATGGCTATTTTTTCCCCATATTTGTCGCAATCAATGTATTCTAACATTTCATCATCAATGATGAAAGCACCTATACATTTTAGTTATTTTTAATCTAACTTATATCCAAAATTATAATTCATTATAAAAAATGAATTTGGAAAATACATGATATATACATACCAGGTCCAATTTCTTGTTCTTGAACTTGATCTTCAATATTGACTTCATCAACATTAGCATGTAAATCCATATTTACATCTTCAACAATGGTCTCTTTAGCTTCAATTTGTTCTTCTTGTACTCGATTTTCAATATCCATTTCATCAATATTATGATGTAAATCTCTATTTACATCTTCAATAAATGTCTCTTTTGTTTGTGCAACCCTTGAATTTTTGGCATGATATCTGAGTATTTCTCTTTCCCTATGAGCATCACCATTACATTTACTATCAATTTTGCTTTGGCGGTTTTTTTATTTCCCATGATTGTTTAATCTGTAGAGGTTAAATTAAATAATCATCACTTCATAGTAAAAAATATAAAATTTAGGATCTAAAAATAATTAATAATTATTTTTTTAGTCTTTCAAACATGTATAAAAATATGAAGAGAAATTTCCTTTAACACTTTTATTGAAAAAAAAAAAAATAGCAAAAAATCATCTTATAAAAATTTCGTAAGAGTACTTTGAAGAAAAACTCCTTGGAAAGAAATATCTTTTGAAGAAAACTCCTTGGAAAGAATTCTCCTTTGAAGAAAAACTCATTGGAAAGAAATCTCCTTTGAAAAAACCCCTTAAAAAATATTTATAAAGACCTCTACAAAAAAAAATGTGAAATTATGATTGTTTAGTTTTATTTATACAATCTCAAATAATTTAATTTCTAATTTTTTTCCGACCAATGGAATATTTTTGTGTTTTATTTTTTAGCCGAACAACCATTGTTAATTTTAACGGTCTGTTAAATGAAAACACTTATTCGGCCAAGTAAGTGTTTGGGCGAATAATTATTCAATCGAATACCTTCTGATACCTGAAAACTTCACTGTTTTCAGGCTTCTCTATTTTTGGAAGGGAAAAACTATCTGTTACACTGCAAATCGACTGTCGGACTTGATACCATTAGTTTAGTCATTGAATGTACTCTCTGTTGGTATAGATTTTGTTGTGTTTAGGTGAGATATGATAATTTTAATTATTGTTTTGTTAACATGTGCCTATTTTGGTTTCATTGCTTTCAAAATGCGGTGAAATGAACAATCCATAACTTTAAAAATACAAAATAAAATAAAAAATTGAAAAAAATATGGGGTCGTTAATTGGAATGCCTACTTCAAAAGGGTATTCATAGATGTTTTAGTTTTAGAGTAAATTGAGAGAAATGTCTTGTAAAAAAAACATGTTGAAATTTGACAAGCTTTACCCATTGATCAAGTTCAAAAAAATATAGTAATTAGTATATATATCCATTAGTTACAGAATAATACTCATGCCTTAGTACATTTTGTGTAGATTGTCGTAGCGTAATTTGTTTTTACAAAACACAAGTTTAACAATGATTTCAAGCCCATAGAAAAAATGACTATTTATTAGTCCTTTCATTTTATAAGAACATACTGTCAAACATTTTCCAAATTGACATATCAAATCTCAATAAAAAAATTTGAAAAAATAATGAATAGAAAGCTAACATAATTCTCTAAAAGTTTTCTTTTTACTGAAAAGTGAAATTCTAAACAAAAATATCACTTTTGTTCGCTCAAATTTGAAAAACATGAAAAAACAGATTTATTTTCTCATAAAACCCCCCAAAATAAACACCCATATTCATGGATTCATGTTCAAAATTTTGTTGATTAAGGTGTTGATTTCCACTCATCATTTCAATACAAATTTTTAACCGCCAATCTTCAAACAATATGTACTAGATACACTCTTAAGGCTCATGTAGTGTAGATTAAGAAAACCCAAGTGATCAAAAGAATATAGTCCCTAAGTCTAGTATTAATGTCAAGATACCAGTAGGAGGAGGAAGTAAGAGGAGGAGGTCAGCTTCAAGGTTGTCGGGGTGATCACGAGGAAAGGTGATTGACAAAGGAACAAGTCCAAGTGTCATATGTGTTGCGTAAGATGAACCAAAGAATGTCTCAAATTTTAATATGTGCCTATTGATCAATGATAGCAAGGAAAACCATCACGATACATAGTTTAGATGTGAACTATAAGCAAAAGATGCAGCAAAGAATCTTTCTAATAAATGTCACTAAACTAGGGGCCATGTAAGGATACATCTCAACGCTCTTCTTTGAGTGAAGTCGTGGCTCCTCTTTCAGTGACACAAATTGTTGCCAATCAGTTGCATTAAATTGCAAAGTCAAATGTTATTTTAAGTGTAAACATGGTCGTTCTTGTTGTTTTAGGATTGTCACTACCCAGATTTTCTTCATGTATGTTATTGCAATCACAATTATGGAATGTTTTCACTCAATGGTTAAACAAAGCGACTCATTTAAGAAAACACTTTAAATGTTATTTTTCATCTACAACGATATACTTTTATAGGGTGATATGAAAAGTTCAAACCAATTACTTGGACAAAATTTGCAATGGCTTGAATTAAGTTACTCTATTAAAATATACATGGCTTTTCAGATTTAAAATGTACTCATTGGTCATAACAAGTCACTTTTATTTTGAAAAAAACATTGTTGTCTTCTTTTCTTAAAGAATAATTAAAAACACACAATTTTCTTAGAAAAATAATTCAAGACATTAATATTAGATTTTAAGGATTATGAATGATAATTTTGTCAATTTGTATATCACAATTGTAACAAAAATGTTTTGGTATAATCTAAGGTTTTTATATATAAATTGGTTTATATGTTGAGTGTTTTTAATGTATAATCAGTATAGATCCATCTTAAATCTGTATCTATCAAACACTAAGAGAGATCCAATTTCTTGAGGTATATTTCTTTTTTTAAATTTGAACTCAAGAAATTTGATCTCTCTTAATTGGGTTTAAGTTTTAAGTTTTTATTTATTATAAACGAATATTATTTTTTAATTATTTTTCATAATATTTTATTTTATGAACCAACATGGATTTTTTTTAAATGCTTTCGATAATTTTTTATTTTATGAACCGACATTAATTTTTTTAATTATTTTGTTAGTAACAAACGTTACAACATCTTCCCCATACTAAGTTGTAGAGCACCTCGTTTCTCTCGATACAACAATAATTTAATTACATACTAACTTCTTCTTTTTTATTTACAGATAAAAATAAATAAAAAACATTTTATCTATTTTAAAATAAATATTATAATTATTTTTATAATAATTTTTTAAATTTTAATTTAAAATATTATTTTTTTAATACATCTCATGATCTCATCCATATCAAATTATAAATTGCACTTAACTTTTATTTACCTATGTCATATCACTTCACCATATTATACAAAGTTAAATACAATGACAATGTATTTTAGATAGGTATGCAATCTGATGGATAGTGTTTCATATTTATTAGTTTTTCTTTTTATAAATTTAAATTTCATATATATATTATAAAAATTATCATTATAAACATAGAATATGATAAACAATGATTTAGATTCATTTTAAAATCGTGTTATTCAATAATCGAATCATTTCACGTTTTTTTCATTCATTCATTTATTGTAATTTCATTTCTTTTTATATATAGTTTATAAATTATATAAAAAATGAAACTATGTATTAATTTTTTTAGTAATGAATAACAATGTTTAATGTTGAATTATTATATATCGATTTTAAGTAATAAAAATAATGAATAATCTTTTACTATCTTATTTATTTATTATTGTCATTAGTATAGATTCATTTTTAAAAAAGGATTTGCACCTCAAGAGATTTGATCTGTAATCTTAACACTTGATAAAACGTTAAGATGGATCTATGCTAGTTTATTAATATTCAATTATTACAAAACTAATATTTAACTCATTGTTATATTATCAACTTAAAAATACATGTAATATAATATATTTTAGGTTATAATCATTCAAGCACCAAACATTAATTAATTAAATTTGAAGTAAAATAAATACTCACCCAAAACTAATATCTAACCATCAACTATTTTAATTTGGAATCATGTTGTAAATATTGTAAATGCTAGCACATAAATACTACAAATAAACAAAAATTTCATTGATTAATTAATTATGAAGTAAAATAGTTATTTACCCAAATTTAATGGTCGAAGTGCCAACTATTAATGTTTTAAAGTATAACACATCAATCCTACAAATAGACAAAAATTGATTCAGTTATTGGTTATGAAGTAAAATAGTTGTTTACCTAAATTTAATCGTCCAAATACAACTATTCCATAAAAGCTCGAGATTTCTTTGAGAAAGGATTTATGGTTTTTAACAGAAATCAAATTATTATTCATATGCAAGGAAGGCGGCGAGACTCTTTTGCTGAACATATCACTCACATCATAACAAGGAACATAATATTTAAAGTCCACTTACATTTGACTCTATTTTAATAATCTCTCACGAATGCCAGACTCTTTTTCTGAACATAATCACTCACATCATAACAAGGAACATAATATTTGAAGTCCACTTACATTTGACTCTATTTTAATAATCTCTCACGAATGGCAATTATGAACACTCATATTTGACTCTAGTTTAAGGATGAAAATGGAATATGGACAAGTGGATGCTTCTATTTTAATGCTAAATGCTCTTTATATTCCCACATATCTCATTTTCCTTCCCTGCACTGCTCCCTTTTGGTGTTCTTCCAATGCTTTTCTTCAACTTGCAACTTTCCTTCGTATTATATTTTACTTATATTGTATTCCAACTGCCATCTTGTTATTTGGACGAATCAGGTGGGGAGCAGATTTTATCCACGTCTCTTTAGAATTTATCGTTTTCAAAGTAAAAATAAGTTATGTTGTATTTTTTCAATGGAAGATCTTATAAAGCTCCGACTGTTGGGATTTTTAATTTTGTTTTCAATCCCCATGGAAGATACCCACTCTTACTTGACATAGACAACATGTTGAGTGAGCCATGACTCCTGCATGATATACTAAAAAACATCGAAATGTGATCTATGTGTCGTCATTGTTAGTCACTTGTAATACAAAACAACGCAGGGAAGAGGGCTCCATAGGTAGTTTGAATTAAATAATTATTCTATCATCTCTCTTTTTAGTCTTACTTTTTAGTGCTATAATGTGTTTTATATAAGAATTTTTATATGATGTTTTAATTTTAATATCGTATTTTATTTTAAGTCTAAATTTTATATATGATGATGGTGATGATTAATATAGATTGAGACTAACTTTAATTTATTAAAAGAAAGAAAAAATTACTTAATTTGTTATAAAACTTTATTCCTAAATAAAAAACTATAAATACTACATGAAATTTTTAAATCCTTAAAATTATAATTAAAATAAATTTATATTAATATATTTTACTTTATTTATTTATTTAATTTATATCCATTTAAAAAAATACACTAAATTTTTTATTGTGAAAGGTTGAATATTTCCTACTATGAGGGTCCTACCCTAACTTCTTTAATAGATACATTGTTATGTATTGAGGTCATCTATAATAAATAAGGTTAAAAAAGTAAATATAGTGTGAAAGTAATATTTGTAAAAAGACTTACTACAAGGTTGCACCTATTAGAAAGTCTCTATAGTGTGAAAGCAATATTTGTAAGAAGACTTACTAGATTGCTTTCATCAATAAAGATATAAAGATATTGATATTAGTAATATTTTGTTATCTACAACTGTCTATTGTTATGGTAATTATGTCTTCGCATACTTAAATCTTACTTTATTTTGTTATTTATCCTCTAAATTTCCAATTATGCTATTAAAGTATATAACATTTGGTATCACAATACTTTCTTAAGTTGGAAATTTTACCAACATAGATCCTTCTTAAATTTGGCTCTACCAAGGGTCCAAAGGGATCAAATCCATTAAGGTGCAAAACCTTTTTACAATGTTAAACTTGAGTAAAGGTTGCACCTCAAGAAATTTGATCCATCTCTATGCTTGGTAGAGCCAGAGTTAAGATGGATCTATGTCAATACGTGTGTTTGTGTTTATATATATATAACACATAAATAATGAAATTCACAAAGGATAAAGGCATGGAAAATTTGGACCATATTCTTTGTTCAAGGAGTTATAAACGAGCATTATACACCTCAGGTATAGCTTCTTGTACAAATTATTACAAGGAGTTTTGTTTTGGACTGAAATAGAGTTTTTATCTACTTAAGAGTACACTTTCTAGCATACATTACAATCAAAAGAAAAACTTAAAAGAAATCTCCATTACAAAGTCCACCAATCCATTGCATTGGTGCAATCCACATAAGGATGACCACTTTTATTTTAAGATTGTATTTAGTGTATTGATATATAAATAAGTAAAGTGGTTTGCTTTGAATTGTCCGTCCATTACAAATTGTGTGTGTTTGTGTGTATTCATTTATATTTACATATAAAATCAGAAATATCCCTTCATAAATTTGTCTACATAAATTTAGTTGTTATCAAATCAAATATGATATTTTAACAAAAAAATATTTAATCCAAACAAACATAAAAAGTGTTTTTCAATTTAGTTAATTTAAATTTGGATCCGACATGTTCTTGGTTTTATACTTTTTTGTTTTTAATGTTTTTTTGGAGCCATCATGTGACATATGTGACACATCTCACTCACTTGGGATGTATAAAAGGCCTCTCGGCCCAATAAATTTTTTTAAGCTAGAGGTGTGTTTTGGGGTCTCTAAATAACAAAATGATCTGTCAATCAGTAGGTAAACCTGCAATTAGGGAAGCATATGATAATAGAATACAATTCCAGTACTTAGTCACATTTTCTGAACACTCAGTTGTAATCTATGTTAGTACTCATCTACATACAGAATTTCACTTTTACATACCCTCAAGTATATCAGAAGTCCCCTAGGAAGCCTAAAACCAACTTCAGATAATTTGATTGATTGACTTGTTGATATAGTTGCACCAAGCACAACACTTGAGAAGATTACTCTCTTGTACCTGGGTAGTTGGGTAGTACGACTAAGGGCACGGTTGAACCTCTTTAATTAGTGCCCTGAAAGATTGGGTCACATACTAATTTTGGACATTGCACACTCCCTTTCCTTAGGACCCTAAAAGTGTAGTAGAGAGAGAGAGAGAAGGGATTTTTGGTTCTTCCTACACCCATATTTCTCCACAATCCTTGCACTATGCTAATCACTTTGGTACCACTCTTCTGTACCCATCCATGTGGCCCTTTTCCTTGGATGGATAATACTCGAGGAGGTGAGCTCTCCCCAAAAATTTCCCGTTGAAAAATACTATATGATGAGTTGCAACACAAGTTAAACCATGACCACTCCTTTACTTAGTAAAATTTTGATGACATATGTGGTAAGCTTACCAAATTGGAGTTAATTTTTTACCATCTAAACCAATTAATGGTGCTCTTTTCTTTAACATCTTCAAAATACCCAAATATAGAACAAGCTTCCCACAAGGAAGGAGTTGATTGATCCAATCCCCAAGGGCCTCACTCCACTCCACTTGTTTGTGACCTGATGAATCACATGTGGCATAGACTTCCTAAAGTTAATATCACTAAATTCGATGGTTCAAACCCCACAAGATGGGTCACTTAGATGAAACATTACTTTTTTCTATATGGCATCATTGATGGTATAATGAAACTTAGAGTCGGTGTTTTATATTTGGATCTTGAATGTTGGCAATGGAATAAGAAATCCTACAAGGGTTATACTACTTGAACACAATTTGTTTCCTATCCTTGTGACCAATCTTAAGTTTCCCGGCAATATCCATATGCACACTAGAATCAAATTAAGCAACACTATTGAACTAAATATTGATTGGCAATCATACTTAGTATAGCAATTGCAATGATACCTCTATACTAGGATACCCATTATGAATGGGTTAGTTGAGATGTGTTAAACCAAAAAGAAATATTAATTCACTGGCTATCAAAATATAGCCATTGGCTCGCTTTCATTGCTTACCTTCATTGGCGGTCTCCTATCTTGGATTGTCTGTCAAGGCATAATAGTGACATGTCCATATTAAGCAGTCAATTAAGCGGATGACCTTGAACCCGTAGATCTAGTAACAAGGGAAGATGCACCATCACAACTTCAACAAGAACCTCATGCATATCCATGTTCTAGCATATTTACCTTCCCTTGGCATTAATCTTTGACCTAGGTATTGTAGAGGTTGGTCTTATGATCATATTTGTCCATTTTTTCCTCAAATTGATTAGGTGATCCACTGAATCTCTCTATCCATATATTAAAGCGAGTAATGTGCTATTTCTAGCATGTTAGAGTGATTTTAGGGCTATTTTTGGAATGTGAGGGCACCTTCCTTGAATTAGGGGTTTTCCCTTATTTTAGTGTCCTTTCTTGCATGATAGAGTTCCTGGAGTGATTATAGGAACTTAACTCCACTTATCAAGGACATGTAGCACCCTCCTTTACTATTATGAGTAGATTCCTCTCATGCATGAGGTATGCATGGATTAGATCCATGATTTTAGGTAACCAAGCCTCCACTTGTCATTTGGGTTAATGATGAGACTATTGACTCATATTTGATAGATTGCATGGATAAAAAAGGGCATCTAATCTCTACGTTAAGCCTAACTAGGTCCTCATCCATCCCTAGACTGTTGATGTATATGTAACTTTGGAATTTATTTCACCCATGTATATTGTACTCCTATAGACTCGATGGTATTATTCCTCTATACGGAAGTGTCATCATTTGTATTGACAAGTGTCGCAAGTGTCGTAACTTGCTTTGATGGGTTATTAGACCACCAAGTGTGGGGTCGGCCCTAACTAATGTAACCATGGGTTATTAGACTCTCCTAGAGAAGTTGGCCTTGCTAGTTTATTAGGCAAGCCAGGTTAAGTATAAATAGAGTGTGGGAGAACTCTATTTGATCATCTCATTATTCACTTCTACACTACTCGGAAAGTGGTGCACTAGTGAGGAAGGAGGATTAGCTGCTAGGAGAAGACTATCTCTTGTACTTGGGTTGTATCATTGCTCTTTCTATCTCTACGGAAGCTGTGGGGTTTTTCACCTTTATGGTTTTCCCCAGTTAAACTCTATGTGTCCATTGTCTTATGTGATTGCTTGTTATGCTTGATATGCTTGATATGATGTACATGTTATTCTCTTAGTAAAGATCCTAGAGTATGTTGAATTAATGCTCAAAATCTAACATGGTATCAGAGCTAGCCTGAAAAGAAGACATTATGTAGTTGCAGAAACTAGGGTTTCTTGTTTATTGGGTTTCTCTCCACAGATTTTGGAAAATAAATATGATAGATTGACTCTCCTCAGCAAGGTGAATCTTTCTGTCCAATCAGATCTCAATTCTGGGCACTTTTATTTTTTGACCTAAAAATTAGGGTTTCTACAAAAATAGGACTTTATGAACTCTGAGACCATAGATGGAAGCTCCTTGGAAATATCGAATTTTAGAGCTTTGGATTGAACTTTTTGGTCTGGTGAAGCTCCGGGAAACTCAAACCCTAATTCAGGGTCCTCCCTAGTGAATCCGAGAGATTGAAAAGAATTTATGAAGGGTGAAACTTTGCAGTTTTCAAAATCTGAGTATACCAGGATTATCATCTCATCAAGGTGCATCTTGGTATCCTTTCAAAAGTTTGAAATTCAAAGTTTGAATTTTTAGGGTTTGTCTGACAAACCCTAATCCAGGACCAAATCTAGTTTTCAACAAATCAAGTGGTAAGACCTAAATCTTTTCTATTTCCATTTGAATTACTCTTTAAGATGTCTCACCACACCAAGCTTGAAGATAAGATTGAAGGGGCTGATAAATTCCAAGCATGGAAGTATAGGATTGGGTTAATCTTGGAAGAAAATGAGTTGGACACTTACATAAGTGAAGAGGTCCTTGTCCCAGAGGGAGAAGAGGCTAAGGCCCTACACAAGAAAAACTTGGTCAAGGCAAAGAGGATCATTGTTGATTCTATCAAAGACCATCTCATACCCCATGTGTCATCTCTAAAGACACCTAAGGAGATGTTTGATTCCCTGACCAAGCTATTTGAAGGGAAGAACATAAATCGGAAGATGACCTTGAGGAATCAATTGAAGAATGTCAAGATCCAGAATGCGGAGACTATGCAGTCTTATTTCTCAAGGGTCTCCCAGATGAAAGAACAACTTGAAGCTATGGGAGAAGATATAGAAAATGGAGAAGTGGTAATGACCACTCTTAATGGCCTTCCTAGGTCATGGGATTCCTTCATCCAAGGAATTTATGCTAGGAAGAAACTTATCACATTCAGTAAACTGTGGGAAGAATGCTCACAGGAAGAAGCTCGGATTATAGCTCGAGAAGAGAAAATGGGGAATGAAGATCAAGCTCTCATAGCAAACACCAGGAAAGATAATATCAAAAGGGAGCACTCTTGTCACAGGAAAGGTAAACACTATCACCAAAGATAGAAGGATAGCTCTGGAAGATCTATGAAATATCTCTCTCATATTCGGTGCTATACTTGTGATGAAAGGGGACACATTTCCAGAAATTGTCCCAGGAACAAAAGGAAGAACAACAAGAAAAGGAAGCATGCTCATGCTGCTAAGGATGATGAACCTCCTAGGAAGAAGGCTAGAGAATAAAGTGAATACTCTTCAAGTGATGAAGAGTATGTTCTAATTTCTTCCCTCACTGGTACCATTACCCATGGAAGTAATGATTGGCTCATAGACACTAGGGCTTCTAAACACATGGCAGGATTCAAGGAATTCTTTATGAACCTATCTGAACATGAATCACCCCACAAGGTGAAACTTGGGGATGACTACCAGTATCCAATAAAAGGGAGTGGTGAAGCCTCCTACAAGCTAGACTCTGGAAAGTCTATGAAGATGAAAGATGTACTATATGTTCCAGGTCTCAAGAAGAATCTACTCTCCATATCTGCATTGGATGCAAAAGGCATGAGGGTTGCATTTGTAGATGGCCAAGTCCTAATGTGGCCAAAAGGTAAAACTATAGATGATGCAGTAGTAATTGGAGAGCAAGACAGAGGTTTATACAAAGTGAAGGGGCATCCAGAACAAGCCTTGGTACATGAATCAGTAGAACCAAGTGAACTTTGGCATAGAAGGCTTGCACACATGCACTATAGGGCACTTCCAATTGCAAGAAAGGCAGTGGAAGGTCTTCCTGAAATCCAGACAAAGCATGAAGGAATTTGCAAAGGTTATGCAAAGGGAAAGAACACCAAGAAGACATTTCCAAGCAGTGAAAGCAAAGCAAAAGGAATCTTAGAAATTATCCACTCTGATGTGTGCGGTCTGATGTCATCCAGTTCTCTAAGTGGGTATGTATACTATGTTTCCTTCATTGATGATTTCTCTAGGAAGACTTGGGTTTACTTCTTGAAGAACAAAGATGAAGTGTTTAACAAGTTCAAGGAATTCAAAGCCTTGATAGAAAACCAAACTGACATGAAGATCAAGATCTTCATATCCAACAATGGCAGAGAATTCACTTCAGGAGACTTCAAGAAGCTATGCAGTGATTCAGGGATTAAGAGGGAGTTGGCTACTCCTTAAAATCCACAACAGAATGGGGTTGCCAAAAGGAAGAATAGAACAATCATGGAAGCAGCTAGGGAAATGCTCCATGAACAAGATCTACCTATGCACTTATGGGCTGAAGCAGCAAGGACAACTATATATGTGCAAAACAAATCTCCACATAAGATCTTGACAACAAAACACCAGAAGAAGTGTTCACTGGTAAGAAACCTGAAGTTATCCATCTCAGAATATTTGGTTGTCCAGTATACACTCACATTCCAAAATAAAAGAGGAAAAAGTTAGATCCTTTAGGAAAGAAGGGAATATTCGTGGGTTACAGAATCTACTTTCCAGGATTCAAGAAGATTGACATCAGCAAGGATGTAACATTTGATGAAGGCTCAACATACATCAAATCAAGAAAGACACCTATTGAAGACAATGAAGAACCCAGAATATCTAGAACTCATGACACCACCATGAATGAAGTGATTCCTGAAGAAGATCGAGAAATAGAAGATCCACAAGAACCTGTAGATCCACCCCGTGAGAAGAATTCTCACAAGAGGAAACTAGCATGGGCTAGAGAGCTCATTTAAGATGCAGAAAGATATGGCATTCCAGAAGAGGAACACAGAGCAAGGAAAAGGACAAGATCACACACCAACTATGTTTCCTTACTCTGTGATATCATGAACAAAGAACCTTCCAGCTATGAAGAGGCTACAGAAAAGAAATAATGGAAGGATTCCATGATCGAGGAATATCAATCGATAATGAAGAATGATGTTTGGGATGTGGTCCCAATACCAGAAGGGAAGTCTGTGGTGACTTCCAAGTGGATCTATAAGATCAAGCATGCTGCAGATGGTAGCATAGAGAAACATAAAGCTAGGTTTGTAGCTCGTGGCTTCTCCCAGAAAGAAGGGATTGATTATCAAGAGACTTTTGCTCCTATGGCCAGATACACTTCCATTAGATCAGTACTTGCTCTGGCTGCAGTGATGAAATGGAAGGTACACTAGATGGATGTCAAGACAGACTTCTTGAATGGTGTATTTGAAGAAGAAGTGTATGTGGAGCAGCCACTTGGGTTTGAGACACATGACCGAGGATCACATGTGTGCAAACTGAAGAAATCCATGTATGGTTTGAAACATGCACCCAGGCACCCAGGACCTAGTGCAGAAATCAAAGTGGTTCAACAAAATGGATGAGACCTTTGGGTTGTTGTGACTTTTAATGTATGTAGAGCTTCAGTTTCATTTCACATCTATTACCAAACTGAATGAATTATGGACTCTCTTAGAAGGTCTTTTCAGGAAGCAAGATATGATTCAGGGACACCAATTGGAGAACAAACTCATCACTATGAGCCTAAGTAACTTCAACACCATTCGG
Organism: Larix kaempferi; assembly: GCA_027924585.1. NCBI lineage: Eukaryota > Viridiplantae > Streptophyta > Pinopsida > Pinales > Pinaceae > Larix > Larix kaempferi. The sequence goes on from BSBM01001431.1 coordinate 1,273,157, forward strand.
GGATTTTTCAATAAGTTTAAATATTTTTAATATAGCTCAAGTTGTGTGGGATTGAGAAGGAAAAATATCATCTCATACTCTCTATTCTCTTAAAATTGGGTCTACAATACTCATTATTTGTATCTTCCTTCCATGCTACAAAACTAGCTTTGGGAAAGACATGGAAGATGCTAGAGATGGATGATTTTGATGTCACGTTCACTAAAAAACAAGATAAAATCATTCATATGGGTTCCCTCAACCCCTGAAAGGATATTTCCCTTGTAGCAAATTATGGAGCTAATACAAACAACAAACTAGACAATAAAAACAAAGGCAAGAAAACCGAGATTGGAAAAAGCGTCCAAATCCCAAATCCAATGGGGAAATATTCAACCCAAAAGGCGGGGGAGCATAAGGAAAAATAAAACTTTATCTATTGTAATATATAATTTCATATTGATAATATATGCATGCAAAATACCATAAATCAAATGGCGCAGACTCTTTAGCATAACAGACTAGCAATGTCGAAGAATGCTAGGAAAAAGGATGTTGAAAAGCTGCTTGACGATCGAGGTAAACAAATAGAAGGGTGTGATTTTTTGGATGTTAAATCAACATAAGACACATATATTATTGATTTAGGTGCATATAATCACATGGAATCATCAAAATATTCATTCACTTCTTTGGAGGCTCTCACTAGTCCTTCCATTTTGATGGGAGATGACACAATAGTTCCTATATGCAAGAAAGGTTGGATTGATCTAAACAATGGGAATTTCAAAATGTGTTGCATGTACCCTCATTATCCACAAAATTTTTGTACATGTATCAACTCACACATTTATGTTCATGAAATCAATTTGTATTCACTCCAAATTCAATGGTGATTTCAGATATTTTTGTTGGGTCACAAGTTGTTCTCGAGGTAGTAGATCATCAATCTAGGTTATTTTTACCATTTTATTCCTAATATTAAATATACAAAACATTTAACACATGGTAATGAAATGACTTGGTTATGGAACGATATATTTGGACATATCAATTATTGATAATTGCAACAACTCAACAAGCAAGACATGGTAGAAGGGTTGCTAGACATAAATTTTTCCATTGGAGTTTGTCAAGGTTGCATTCTTGGAAAACATACTAAGGCGAAATTTGAGAAGGGGAAGGCTTGGAGAGCATATTAATCCATTGAAATTGTCAATAGTGACATCATAGGATATTCCCTCTACTTTCCATGAGTAAGGCCAAGTATGTTCTCATGTGTTTTGATGATTGGTCAAGCTTTACTTGGGTTTATTTTTTGAAGCAAAAATCCAAGGTGTTTGAGTGTCTTAAAGACTTCAAAGCCTTAGAAGAAAATCATTAATAGAATAAGATCAAGGTCCTATGCATAGATAATGGGGGGTGTTATGTCAATAAATATTTCCACCAACTATGTTCTGAAGCAGGTATCGAACTGTAGCACACATGCCATATACACTACAACATAACAATGTAGTTGAGAGGAAGAATAGCTATCTGAAAGAGATGGCCAACTACATGCTTCAATCAAAACACCTTGGTCCCAAGCTATGGGATGAACCTATTAATTGTGAAATGAACATATAGAAACAAGTTCCTAATAAAGCTTTGATAGGAGTCACCCATTTCTAAGCTTGGACTGGTAAGAAACTAGAAGTCCTACACTTATGATTTTTTGGATTTTGTGCTTGGGCACATATACCAATAGAGAAGCAAGGGGATCTTGAACCTAAAATTAAAAGAGTCCATATTTGTTGGATATCTAGAATGTGTGAAGGGGTATAGGTTGTTAAACCTTCGAACCAAAAACTTTTCATTGAAATAATTTTTAAGTTCGAAGAAGGCCCCATGGATTCACCTCAGGAGAAACCCATTGCAGATCCACTTGTGCCAAGTGATGTTGATATTTCTCATTCTGATATTTTTTCTAATGATGGGAAAAATTTGTATTAGATGACATGTTCATTGCATATATGACCCTCAGACTAGTTTGGCCCCAACATTAAACTCTACAAGTTGTAAGAGATTTGGTGGGTGATCTAGTGGATACATGGAGGACTAAATCATAGTTTTAGGGTACTCCACAAGCACTCTTTGTTATGGATCATTGATGCCTAGTCATTATTGCATGGTTTCCTCATCAAATACTCGGTCTTACCGAAAGGCTATAGGAAACACATATTGGGAGGCTACCATGGATGAGGAATATGATTCCCTCATATGGAATCAAACTTGGTATTTGGTTCCACTTCCTCCTAAAAGGAAGCTTGTTCAATGTAGGTGGATATATTAAACTAAAATTTCAGAAAATGGGATTGTTACCAAGTAAAAATATCGGCATGTAGGTAATAGCTTCTCATAGGTTCATGGGGTAGAGTGCACAAATTGTGAAGATGGACTCCCTCACAGTAGTTATAGCCATTGCAGCAACCAGATAGTGGGAGGTTCACCGAATCACCACATGGATGTGAAGAGTGAATCTCTTCATGGAGATCTTATGGAGGATATCTATATGAAGCATCCAGAAGGATATATCTAGGATTCATCACTTGTTTACAGGTTGAGGAAATTTTTGTATGGCATCAAGCAAGCACCCCGAGCCTAGTATGAAAAGATGGTCTCCTCCTTATTGTAACAAGGATTGTTCGTATGCCATTTAGATCCAAATATAAATATTCCGAGACAGGAAGACTCCTTATTATTGATAGTACTTTATGTAGAAGATTTACTAATCACACGGAACTCAACATCATCCATTACTTCGACAAAATCTACATTGCATGATAGGTTTGCATGAAAAATATTGGATTGTTGCACTATTTTATTGGACTTTATATCATACAATATTATTCAAAGATCAGGATGACACAATCCAAGGCCTAGGATATACTTATTATATTTTCAAATGACATATTGCAAACAAATAGCATTAGCTTTCCTTTTCGGGGTAAAGCTTGAGGATGGGGGTAGTACACCTTTGTTGGAGAGTACAAGGTACATGCATTTGGTTGGGAGTTTACTCTACATCACTCACACTAGATTTGATATCTCTTAAGTAGATGGATTAGTTTCTAGGCACATGCAGGAGCCTCATGAGCTACATTTAAAAATTGTTAAGAGATTTATTTAGTATGTGAAAGGTACTCCTAATTTTGGTATCTTGTTGGGTATACAAATTTAGATTGGGTTAGTGATGACATTTACTGCAAGTCCACGTCTATTTATGTGTTCAACTTTGGATAAAGGCCTATATGTTTTTTAATCAAGAAGCATACAACTATTGATTTATCATCCGTAGAGGTAGAGTTCAGAGGAGCAGTGAATGTATTTACTCGGTATTTTTGGTTGCAAGGTTTTCTTCCATAGTTTGGTCTATAGTTCCACCATCTAAGTGTCATCTGGTGTGACAATCATAGTACTATTCATATTTTCATAGGTCCAGAATAGAGGTAGAGGACTATTTCGGGGGAAATCCCCTAATGACTTTGGGTCATATCCATTACAAAGCGATGCCCATAAAGACACTACAATTCCTAAGTAAAACAATCTAATCATAGATTTACAACCAATGTATGATTAAATTAAGAGAACAAGAAGCCTTCATGTGGTCAAACATTTGAAGTAGATCCACTTCTTGAACTTTTAAAAATGTTTCTTTCTTAAACACCTACAATCAAGAAAGAGAGGAAAACACAACAATAGAAGGATGCAAATAGAAATTAGTTGACTATAATTATTGTAATGAATGTATTAAGTAGTCAAGATTTCATAACCATAAAATTAACACTAAAATTGGATAGAAAAGAGAGTTTTTTTATATAAAAATAAGCAATACTTAAGAATGATTTCATCTGTAACTTGTCGCATGACTATTCTGAAACTGGAGTCTAAGTTCCTCCACTCAGGCCACATACTTGCAACACTTCTTCGTGCTTCACTCAAGGAAATTCCAAGAAAACAAGATGATGGATTTCTTATTGAATAAAGAATGAAGGCTATTGGAAATGTAGATTTCCAGATATGGGAAAAAATTTCAAACATGGGGTTAGGGTTGTGGATTCTATATGAAAAAAGATAGCATGATGGTGCTTTTGCTATTCTCTCTGCCTTTATCTTCTTCTCTTTAGCCTCTTTTATACTTTTGTGTAGGCGATTAGAGAAGTTAGGGTAGTTATTCATGAGAAAAATGACATTAGAACTGGTGAAAACCTATTTTACTTTTCTAGAGAAATATATTTTTTAATCCCCAAATAGGTTCTTGTGCTGGATAGACATTGCAAAAGGAACATATAAATGGGATATCCATACATAGGGCACGTATGAGATGAAAAAAAGGGATTTTTCTGAGAAAGGATACTGTTAACACCCAAAAATTGTTCACCTAGCTCATCCCCCTAGTCACATAACCCATTTATACCTTTTCCTACATCATTGGCCTCCAAAAACCCAAAACTCCCTAAGTTGGTAACCAAATGGGAAAAAAATCATTATTTCCCTCATCAATTAAATGAAAATCCTCCAAAAAATGATAAAATCCCACAATAAAGGGTCAAGATCCCCCAAAAAGAAAAAGTTAAAAGGGAAAAATAGTCAAAATAAAATAAAAAGGAGGGAAACCATCAAATACCACTGGCCAATACTAGTGGCCTCCCAATACCACGGGAAAATACACCACCACCCAAAATTACTATAAAAAGGTAGTGGAGGCCCCCCATTCCATATACAACATTCACTCTTCCCAACCCTTATGCTGTTGAAATTCCCATTGAAACCCCAACTTCCCTTTGAGCTTGTGTTTCCCCTTCATGGTTGAGTTTCGACCACCATCAGAGCATTTGGAGAAAAGAAAGGAACCTTGGAGACCTGGAGCATCACTCTTCGTATGGCTGCGAGGGCCCCATCTACTCACCTTTTGAGGTAACCATCTATTGTAAATCCATTTTTACAACATAATATAAAATCAACATTTGATTCACAGGTTCCAGTTTATTTCTTGTTTTACTGCAATAATCATTTAGTTTAGTTGTTTTTTACTTTTATCTGCAATCACACACTCTCTTTCATGAACTGCTACTAAAGGTTCCATAACCCTTAGTAGGTTTTCTTTTTCACTAGCCGGTGTGAAAACACTAGCTACAGATACAATATTGAATAAGTAATCCACAAAAGGATAGTGACACATGGCTAAGAAGGAAATGAAATAATCGGTTTTTTGTTGGATTCTTAAGCCAATGATAAGTGGTATCGGAACTTTGACATTAGACTTTTGTAAACTAAAAGATGTGATGGAAGCATATAAGGTTATGGAATTTGTTGTTCACCCAACTGTCGTGATGTCCCAAGGAATTTCTAATAGAGCAACAGTTGGATGCCTTGAAAGGGTGGATACCAGAGGATGATCCAGATGTCTCAACCTTGATGTTGGTCGCAAATTGGGCAAAGAGTTGGGTGGAATCCTTGGTGAATCAAATTTGGGTGCCATTTGGTAGTACGAGGGAGTTGGTATTAGGGACCGAATTCATGCTACCAATGAGTTTTGGTTCAGGAGAAGACAAGTGTGGGCACACTAGAACTTTACTAATGAAAGGGTTTTTGGATGAGGGTGAGTCTTTATTTTAGGTAGTTTGCAAATTAGGTAGCTTGCATTGTTGTGAACAAGAGGCTCTAGTGAATAAGGACGAGGAGATGCCTCACCTTTTAGATTCATTTCAGCATATTTTCTCCCTAGTAGGAGGCCAAGGGAAGAAGTGGAATCAACTATGTTTTGTGGACCTCATTGTGAACAGAAGAAGGGTGAGGGCGCTCATTGATTTTTGTGCCTCACACAACCTTGTGAAGAAAGAGTTGGAAAGTGACCTTCGAATTTGGAGTTGAACTTGCGATGTAGCAGTCAAGGTCGTGAAATCCCAAGCCAAATCAACTACAGGAGTTGCTTCCAAGGTGCATGTAAAAATGGGGAAATGAGAATGTCGAGCAAATTTCACGGTCTTTCTGCTAGGTGACTTTGAGATGATTATTGGGAAGGACATTTTGTGAAGGGATCGGTTCATTCTCTTGTCATTCACAGATAGGTCGGTGATCTTGAACGAGAGGAAACCTTGTGTTGTTTGTTGCAGCACTACTCAATGAAGTGACAGATTAAGAAATGAGGATTCCTATGCCTTTAGAGATTACCAACATGTTGGACACAAACATGGATCTGATACTAGATAACTTTCCAAAAGTGATCCCACCTTGATGCATTGTGGATCATCGCATAGAGCTTGAACTAGGGTTGAAGCTCGGGGAAAAGGCTCCCTATTGACTATCAGGACTAGAGTTGGAGGAGTTGAGGAAGTAGTTAGCAGAACTAGCTAATGTCGGCTTCATCTGACCTTTAAGGTCCCCAAATGGCACACTCGTTCTCTTTCATCAGAAGAAGGGAACCTCATAGTTAACACTTTTCTTGGACCACCGGACACCCAATGAGTATATAGTGAAGAACATGTATATGCTACCTATCATGTCCCCAATGGACTTTATGGTCTATCATGACTACAAGAGACCCTTTTCTTCTCTTTCTACTTTTGATACCAAGACATTACTAGTGAATACTGAGTTATTTCACTACGCAAAAATCTATGCCACATATTCCCAACTCACTTTGTGAGACACTATGCACATCATTCTTCAGTATACTCATATTTTTGCGCTTGTCAATTTCTTTATTACGCAAATATACTACACACACAAGCCAAACCGCCACATGATTCACTGCACAACTTCCTTCAACCATTGTGCATCTACCTCCGTGCAACATAACATCCCTGTGGCACCTAGATTTCCATACCAATCAACTAGCTACCTGCATATTTAGCACTATTAATGTAATGGGACCTCATATACATACAATCATCTATATGCAATCAATTCACATTCGTAATCATTATATACAACATGCATCTCATCATTCATTCAGATCAACATTCATACAATGGAAATGAATAACAACAATGAAACATCACATAAAACTTATCTTGAATGAAGCTTCTCCAACCAATTGACTACGCAAGAGAAACATTCCACCTAACTGTGGGAACTATGTCTAGCATATACTCTTTCTTCTAAGAGGCCACCCCCACGTTGGGCATGATTACCTTAAAGAAAGGGGAACTATCAAGAGATCACTCACAATCAAGTAGGAACAAGGCCATAGCCAAGTCATCCTAGGTTGGGTTAATGGGATGTTATAGACATACATACACAATTCTCAAGCCAAGCTAGCCTATGTTGGATTAAAAGCCTATCACAGTGATACAATCTCAACTCTCAACCCAAGCCATCCTCTGTTGGGTTAACAGGATTATATAGGTAGTAGATGGGAAATGCTAACTAGTGACTCCCCACGGACTTACAGGAACCTCCTACAGACTCAGTTAGCTTAGGGTCCACAATACTCACCCTACACAAAACCAAGAAGGAGCCCTTCACAACTCAATGATCCCTCAAGCATCACCTTCTTCCAGGTGCTATACTAGTGTGTGCATAGAAATACCATCCAAACCCCGTTATTCCACTAGGAGGTCACGGACTTCACTAGTCTCTTAGCCATTTGTGTGCTCTACACTATCCGGGTACTAAATACTAGTAATAGAAATCACATAGACTCGGTTAGTTTGAGGTCGACAATACCTACACCACACAACACCACACAAGTGCTACTCGAGTGTGTGTGTAGAAATACCACCCAAAGCGCACTATTCCATCGGGAGTTCGTGCAACTACTATTGGATCCCAATCCACTTGATGCTCAACACTTTATTGCTTCTCAAGGTTTACAACAATTCAAGTAGGACAAGCACTCAGGTCTGGTTTACCTCTAGAGCCATAGATGTATTGCATAGACTCGAATATCTTGGGGTCCATAATACCCACCCCACACAACACCAAGAAGTTACCTGTTCACCACTCAATGGTCCCTCAAGAATCACCTTCCTCCTAGTGTTATATGAGTGCGTGCATAGAAAGATCACCCAAACCCTGGATCATCTGCCTATAGGATCTGTTTTCCAGGGCTTACAAATCACTTCGGTCATTGTTCAATAGACCACTCTATTACCACTAAACCAATGGGAATCTATACTCAGGATGGAATCAACAACAATGAAATAGGCCTTCCCAGGCGTGTGACTGAGGATTCATGACGCTTCATCCAAATATGCGTAGATTCTAGGAGTTGTTCTTGCTATATCCTCTACAGTCACAGCTCCTTTGAATTTATGTATCCTTCATAGCTATTCCTTCCTATGAGGGAAATCATACATCTTATGACTCTCTCCACATCCCCAACATTGCATTGGTTCTTTGGGATTTCCTACGTCTACATAGTGTGTTGAAATATGCCTTTCACTAGATGCTCATGTCGAACATTTCTTTGATGATTCCTATAGGGTATAGATCTAAACTCCTTCTTCCTTGGGTCAAACCTTCCATCGGGATTTCCTATTCCTTCTTGATGTTCCTCAATTACGCCCTTACAGTATTCATAGAAATGCACATCCCTCTGAATAGCATCATCCAAGGTCTTGGGATCCACGAATTCAATTATGTCTCGGTAATTCTGGGATAGACCACTTAAGGATCTCTGAATATTTTCCTTCTCATTCCCGAGATAATACACATAACGTAGTAGCTCTATAAATTTATTCACATACTCCTCCATTATCATCTATCCCAACTTCAGCTCATGGAACTCTTTTCTCTTACTATCATAGTATCTCTCAGAAAGTTACTCTTGCTTGAAATACCTTTCAATATTCTTCCAAACAATATTCCTTTCCTTGAGGCCCTTTGTATCTGGTGGTTTGGGGTTTATGTAAGGAGGAATTGTTGTTAGTTTTGGGTGCACTCTCGAAGAGGCTGCTTGAAGCACCCTCCATCTGTTATAACTTGTATTTCGCACATATATATAAAATGTTTGGCGCACCCCATTGAAGTAATGCCCAACCCATACTCATGTTATTCTTGTGTTGTGATCTTGGTTAAGTGCACTCTGGTAATAACATGTTTAACTAAGTAAGAATACACATAAGTAAGTGAAGGCGTAGTATGGCAAGTCTGCCCTAGGATGACCTCATCACTAGGAGTGGCATTTGGGCAGTGTCACATGACCAAGGAAGGAAATGAAACCATCAATTTTGCGTTGGATCCTTATTATCTCGTGACATAAACACTTTTCATCTAATATTTGCACCTTCTTGTCCGACCCAAGAAGAAGTCTCCTAACGAGACAAACTATATTTACTAAAGTTATTAACTTCATAGTATGTTAGTTGCCAAAATATTTGTTTATATTCTCCTAACCCATCTTGCTGGACTTCACTCCACACAGAAAGAAATTTAACTTGGTTTGGCAACACACCACTGAAATATATTTGAAACTAGTGTTAGCTCATGCTTTGAGACCTTTCCTTCTCGAGTATTATATGCTTTGTACAACTTAACATAGTTTCATGGATTGGAACATGTTAAATGGCCACCCTAACATCTTCTACAACCAAGTACTAACACAAATCAAATGGCGAGGGTCGGTGAGAGATGGCAAAGGATGAGAAATGCAAGAACTAAATGGGATATACATGAAAAGGTAAAGGACTAAAATGGGATATACATGAAAAGGTAAAGGACTAAATTACTTCAGTGTCTTCTACGGGATCAATCGGATTTGTTGTTTTCTTTATTGCCTGTACTTATACTGCTAAAACGGGAAGTCAAGATCTAGGCAGCAACACGTGTAAACATAGTGTCTATCTCCTCGGTTTATGCGCAATGTATAGAAATTGTGTATTCATGCTTCATTGGCTTTTTAATAACCAAATGGAATATATCTGTATTGCATGGTAATGTGTATGGGCCACGTGGCAATATGTTATCCTTTTGAACTTTTGCATTAATTCAATGCATTTGGATTTTGGGGTCTCTATCAAATTTTCAAAATCTATGTGATTGCCTCTGCTCGAAACACATGCGCTTATGAATAATCTAAGTAAGATCTACGAGTGCCCCAGACGGTGTGCTCTATGCCAACTACAGTCCGAATCGATCGATCATATTTTCATTGATTGTTCATATATACAAAGGATTTGGCAACTTATACACTCACTCTCTGGTATGATGTTTGATTGGAAAGGAACTCACGTCACTCAGGCTCTTTCTACATGGCACGAGCAGCCTATTGAAGGTCGATGGCGGGCACTCCCCTACACCATAATGTGGTCGACTTGGAAAGCCAGGAACCAAGCTATATTCGAGGATCGCTAGAGTCTCCCCAATGTCTATGTTGTACAGAGTTTGGTCATTGCTGATATATCTTTCTGATGTGTTAACCCATAAAGGACCATAATTATACACTCGGAAACTAGTGATGTTAATATACCATGGTGTTTCTTCGACAACGCGGCTCTAGGAGACCAATTTGCTAGGGTGCCGGTGGGGTTATTTATCGATCAGCTCATCGAAGTACATGTAACACGGCATCCACCGGGCCAAGCACCAACAACAAGGTCGAGTTGTTGAGTTTAAAATACACTTTTTTGATGGCGTTATCTATGAATATCGACAGGCTGCAAGTCATTGGTGATTCACTCATTGTCATTAATTGGATGGCCCAAATATGGCGACCTAGAAATATTTTGTTGGTCGCCACCATTGAAGAAGTTGCAAGGATTTATGGCTTATTTCATTTCATCAATTATCAACATGTGCAACGGGAGAGGAATCACCAAGCTGATCGACTCTCCAATAATGGTTTACTTCTTGGACCCAGCATTTGGCAAAAATGGGAGCAAGATGGAGATAATGTCGATGAAGACGACCCGAGTCCCATTCCATTTTGATGATGAACTACAAAACGGAGTTCACTATATGTTTTTTTGAATAGAATGTAACTTCTGGATGAACAAGTATGAAGAAATTAAAGAATGTATATTTCTGTCATAGTTTGATGAAACATAGAGCATTTAAAGAATGTAAACTTCTGATATTAGTTTGATGAAACATAGAGCATTTAAAGAATGTAAACTTCTGATATTTTTTGTCAAAACATAGAAGAGACCTAATATATAGGCCATGTAAAAAGTGTTTCCTTAATACAAAGTAAACACGTTTTTTTTTTTTTTAATTATTGAAAAAATCCAAATATTTAAGTTTTTGTTTGATTGCTAATGTGTTTCAATATTAAAGTTTGGTTAAAAATTTATTTAAACCCCTTTGTAATGTATCATTTCTTTCTAAATGTTTTCCTTGTTGAATTAATGTAAAGCGAATGTATTTGGAGTTGGCCTATGAATTTGAATAATAACCTTTTAATATTAAATTAAAAACAAAGATACATAAAACAAAAACATAATTTACTTGTATCATATTAAATACAATAAACAATTTAAATGATATTTATTATAAATATACTAGATCCCAAAGCTCTATCTTTACACATTACGTTTGTGCAACGATAAATGAATCTTTCACATATTTGCAAATGAATATTTGATACATGGCATATAAAAAACACATATATGAATTTATCACATATATGTGACAATGTAGTACAGTTAAGATATATTCATATAATTAAGATATATTTATATATTTTGAAAAAAAAAAAAATTATAATTAAAGTAAACAAATAAATTATACAACTGATGTATTAAAAAGCTTTGAATTAGATAAATTCACTTTATAATGATGGCTAGATAAAGAAACAACCCACATAGATTGAATGAGACAATTCACAAGAGGACTAATTGTTTTTAAAGTCAATTAGAAGTTTTACTTTTGTTTATGCAAGTGGTGTACTTTTAATATATAGACACAGCGACTATTTTTATCGTACCACAGTCTAGAGTCTTGTGAGAATATAGTTCATTAACCCACAAATGCTAAGCTAAATGTCACATTGGGTGAACAATGCCATCTATTAAAATATATGTCTATATGCATTTACACTAATAAATAAATAAAATAGTTTGATACAACTATAGAATATATCTCAAAAACACTACCTACCATCACGCCCAAGAGTGAGGAAAGGAAAGCACAAACCAATTTTAATGGAAGAGTTATGAATTTATGCATTTTATCATATTCTTTTGTTTGTAAAGATGATAAAGCTTATCATAATTCATTGTCAAACTAGATAGTCATTATTGGATGTTATTTATAAAAGCAAGTTGACTCATCATCTTTATTAAAGGAAAACCATGTCACCTAAGTCCATAAAGGAGCCTCATGCCACATGCCTCTAGGTCTTTGGTTATTAACATATCCTTACTTCTAAAGAAGACGAGCTCTTAGCCAATCAAAATCCACCTATCTATATACACCTAGGTGACAATCTTCACATAAACAAATGCATGACTTTTCACATCTATAATAGAAAGAGTAAGCATTATTCTTCTAATTGATTTATATAAATTTATTCCATTGTAACTAAAACATTGAAGTCAATTCACTTCAATCAATATAAATTTCTTTATGTTATTGTAAATAATGAAATCATATATTATTGTAAATCTTCAAATGTATTGTTGATAATTTGTATGGAGATTAACAAGTACATTAAAAATTAATACTTCACTATAAAATTTGTTAATTACATGTCATTCTCACCTAAAATATAATCTTGTTTCCCTATTAAATATTTCCAATATTCTTAACTATACATTGAATAACCAAATCAATACACAAAGTGATATAAATTTATCCCAATGTAGAAACATTAAAATAAAACAAATTACTATATATTATTGAAAACATTAAAATCAGATATTATTGTACAAATTTCTTCGTCACATTGAAATCGATACATGTTTTTTCATGTTATAGCAAACATTAAAATCATATTATAATTGACGGTGGTAGGTTGGAACAATAAACACAATAGGAGATGCGAAAGGACTATATGCCCCATATATGATAGACTAGGACTATATTATTTCATTTCTCATCCTTAACCTAACCATTGGATATCCCTCGTTAGGCCTTTTTCTTCCACCTTAAAATTAATCATAGCCTATTATTAGAAAGTTGTCTCGTTGTTTTGAGAGGTTGCTGTTTTTATGGTTAAAAAAAAGAAAGTTGTTTCGTTGTTTTGTGCTTTTTTCTTAATAGGTTTAATATACAAGGGATTCACTATCAAGTCAATAACATAGCACATAGTGGAGGATTCACCATCATGGAAATGTTTATTACCCGCAAGTTGGAAATTCCAGTTGTTTGTGAATATTCTTGTAAGTACACTATACACATATACTTGCTGTATATGCTTTATTTTTTTCCAGCGAAAAAAATCTACTATTGATATTCAAAAAAGTTGAATCAAATAGTACAATATGGACCCAGATTCGACAAAAAGAATCGGTCATACCAAATGGTTCAGTATATACCATAATCTTGATATGTATCTCATGCCAGCTATTTCATCTAGTGTCAAAATATACATTTCTTACACAAAATCAGATGATCACAGTCTATCAAAAACATATTCAGTGTCAACAGACATCAAAAACTAGTCAAAAAAGTAAATGGTGCCTTCATCCTGGAGATTGTGCTCAACCCATTCCTCCCAAAGAAGTTGTCCTTCATAACCTGATAATGCTTGTTTGGATAATTTATCAGCAAGAGTATTCTGCTCACGATAGATGTGCTCCAGTTGAACACCTTGAAGTTTAGCCAATTCAGATTGTGCCCGAAGTGCCCAGTGCCTTAAGTTGAGTACATTGAGTTGAAAATCACCCTCTGCCCATTTAATTGTGACTTTGGAATCCCCAAAAACCTTAATATTGACCAAACCGAAAATATTAGCCACTTTAAGCATACACCAAAGAGCAATCAGTTCTGCTTTCATATTTGTGCCTGTGCCAACATTGAGTTTAAAAGTAAAATGATGTGCCTCATTCAAATATATCACTCCTCCAATAGCACATAGCCCCGATTGTGATGCACCATCAAAAAAAATAATGGGCTGATCAACCTTGAAACTGAAAGTACTGATCCTGTCAGTCCTTAGTTTAGAAATATCATCTTTACAATTTGCAAACATATTCAGTGCAATCAAGCTACACTGTGTGGGGTTGATATTGGCATTTTGAAATAACTCACTATTACGGGAATACCATATGGCCCAAGAAATGCAAATAGCAATGTAGAAGTGTTGCTTATAGTTCCTATACCAATTGAGTAGACATTGATTAAAGTCCCCAACATCCCATGTTTGGTATATTGATAAATGTGATAAGATCACCTCCCAGGTCTTCATTGCGAATCTGCACTTAACAAATAAATGTTGTTTGTTTTCTTCATCCTTCTTACAAAGTGTGCAGATGCCTGGACCATTCCAACCACGAGTACGAAGATTGTCCCATGTCTTTAGTTTATTTTGCAATAACATCCAGCAGAAGCATTTGAGTTTGAGTGGTAAGGACCAGTGCCAAAGGCGTTTGTACCACCAGTCTTGTGGATATATGAGCCTATCCTGAACAATTCTATAATATGTTGTGCGAGCCGTAACCATTCCATTTGCTGGGTTGCCTTTCCAGAGTAGCAGATCTGAATCCTGACTTAGTCTGATACCTGATGCATTTAAATTTGATAAATAATCATCCCAGGTACGGGCAAGATATCCAATGAGGCCAATATCCCTAGCAGGCACCCAAAAATTACTACCTACATAATCATGTTGCTGTAGATGAATTTTGTCCAGTGTATTCATACCCAGAATCTGGAGGTACTGTATAATAGACTGTGGCAGAGTAAATTTATCTTCCATACCTATGATAGGATCGACTCCTATTCGAATCCTTTCTCCATTCCCTACCTGCCATATAAGATCGTCTTTAATCCAATGTATAATCTTCATGAATCCACGCCAAATTGGAGAAAAGTTCCAGCTAACAGTTTTTGGGTTCCTTATCCAGCAGTAAAAGTCCTGTTTTAAATACTTGCAAGCTATAAGGGAGGACAAAAGGTTGTTTCCCGTGAGGCAGCGCCAGAGACTTTTGAGTCTGAGCGCAATATTGAAGGAGCCCAACTCTAATATTCCCCATCCTCCAAATTTGATAGGTCTAGAAATACTATCTGCTGCAATCATAGAGATTTTATCACAGTGTGCAGTCCCGAACCATAAAAAGTTGAAGAATAGACTTTTTATATACTTGAGAATGGTGGCTGGTACTTCAAGTAGTGTAAACCAGTAGACTGGTATACTGGAGAGCACCGATTTTAATAGAATGAGCTTCCCACCTATGGACAGAAACCTGTAAGACCAGTGATTAATTCTATTTTCAATCTTTCTCAACAACCAATACCAGTCTTTGCACATATAATTATTTGGCTTAAGATAAAAACCCAGATATTTAAGCCCAAGTTCCAGATTATGACACTTAAATGGCAGGAGCGAAAAAATGTCCTTTAGATTTTCTGCATCTGGAGACATATGATAGAAATTGGATTTTCTTAAACTGATTTTCATCCCTGAAGCACCACAGAATGTCTGAAAGAGGCCATTAAAAGAGATCCATTCATCAATAGAGTCTTCTCCTGCTACCATCACATCATCTGCAAATAATATATGTGAAATCACAAAATCCTTTGATATTTTAATGCCTTTTATCTGTCTTCTTAAAAGAGCTTGATTGATCAATCTACTGAAACCATCCATAACTAAGGCAAATAAGATAGGAGACAATGGACACCCTTGTCTAATTCCCCTTGAACATCGAAAGAAAGCAGAGGGACTACCATTGACCAAAACTGATATACTCACAGATGAGATACAGGCCATGATCCATTTAATGATTGCTGGCGGCGTCCCAATTTTAATAAGAATCATTCTGAGAAAGGACCAGCTAACCCTGTCATATGCTTTTTCTAAGTCCATTTTAAGAAGCAAAGCCTTTTTCTAATAGATCTTTATACTGTGTAGTAGCTCTTGAGAATTGCCTATGGCATCATGTATTTGTCTTCCAGATAAAAAGCCAAATTGCTCCTTGGATATGTGCCTGGAAATAGCATCTTTGAGTCTGTCTGCAATAATTTTAGAGATGAGTTTATACAGTAAATTGCAAAGAGCAATCGGTCTGTAATCATTAAAGGAACTGGGTTTATCCTTTTTAGGTATGAGTGTGATGAAGGTGGAATTAAGTCCTCCAGAGATAAATCCATTGAGTTTAGAATAGTTCACCAAATCCTTAAGCTCATTACCCATCAGATCAAAGAAATGCAAGTAAAGCTCTACAGGCCACCCATCAGGCCCAGGGCTTTTATCTTTTGCAAAGTATTTCAGGGTTTGTTCAATTTCCTCCAAAGTCACCTCATCCAGTAAACTGTCAGCTTCTTGAGTAGTAAAGAAACGAGGATATAATGTAGCAACTTTGATCTGCTCCTCTAAATTACATTCACCAGAATCTGCAAAATTTTGTCCAAAGAATACTGTAGCCACAGATTTGATATTCTCAAGACCCGAGCACAATTGTCCCCTACCGTCCACAATATCCCAAATGATCTTGGAATTCCTTCTTGCCGAAGCATACGAATGGAAAAATTTAGTATTTTTATCACCAGATGTAATCCAAATGGCACGGCTTTTTAGCCTCCATTCTTTCTTTGTTTGTAAAAGTAGCTCCTCTTTTTTCTTTTCAATCATTTTCATCACCTCGAAGTCCTCCATCAAAAGAGAACCTCGAATGTTTGCAAAAATGGACCTCTGGAGTTTATTTTCAAGTTGTAGTAACTCCTTTCTATCTGCTTCTTTTCTATCTCTTATCCATCTGGTGACCTCATCTTTCAATTTTTTTAACTTAGAACAGAAAGTCTGAATGGGATTGCTTTCTGAGACAGAAGCACTTATCCAAAAATTCCTTACCATATTGCAAAAATCTTCATCTTCGAGCCAAGTTGTGTTAAATTTGAAAGGGAGCCCTTGTTTAATTTTCAGATCATCGAGTTGGAGGATAACCGGCCAATGATCTGAAAATTTGTGTTCGCATACCCACGATCTATGCTTCTGAAAGTTGCCCAGTAGAGTTGTTTTGACCAGAAATATGTCTAATCTTTTGTGCACACCATCTGAGCCAAATCTCCCATTAGACCAAGTGGGAGTCAGGGTATGAGGCTGAACATCAACTAGATCTGAATCTACCATAAATTGTATAAAAAAACTTGCTAAATCATCAATTCTGGCGTTGGGTCCCCATAATTCAGAAACATGACAAGTAAAGTTCAGGTCACCTGCAATGATCAAGTCATTGCAGTTTAGAAGTCCATAATCTTTTAAGGAGGTCCAGAAAGGTAATCTCATCTTGTATGGGGCGTAATAATTCAGGATCGTAAGAGTCTGTTTATTGCTACAAAAGGAACCCTTAAGTAGTATTCCCCAGGGAGTTGAAAATGTTTTGAAAACAAAGATATTAGGGTCCCAAGCCACAGCAAGACCCCCGAAAAGTCCACAAGAATTAATTGCTGTAACTTCCCACAAAGGCAAGATTTTGCAGAGGTTTTGAATGGCAATCTCTGCATTACACATGGTCTCTTGAATTAAGATTAAGTTAGGTACAGTAGCCTTGATAAGATTGGTTAAAGCCTATGCCCTGGACGCTTTAACCAATCCACGAACATTTAGTGACAGACAAGACATTAATGACCAGATGTGGAGGGGGACTGTGCTCTAAGCCCCAAGGGTTCATTTGATTTAGGCCTACCTACCTCCTCTAATCTCTGAGAGATCGGGGTATAGGAATCCATAGATAACTGCTCCAATTTAGTCCAGGACTTTTTTTTCTTTCCTCTTCTAATAGTAACATTCTGGAATTTTAAATTTTGTACTGGCTGGGCCAAAGATCCACTTCCTGGGAGTTTAGAGTATGTGGGAAGAGGAGGGAATTCATCATCTTTTGAAGTCAGACAGTATCCACTTTCTATTAATATGTCCTTATCTGTCCCAGATAACTCAACATCAGTGCCATTGATATTCATATGGGAACTCGGGGGTTGACCAAAATCCCTGCTCATATTATGTGTAGACAAAGAAGAGTTTCCCAATTCAGATATCAACCCTAGCTCCAAGGTATCAATATGTTCCGGCACAGGGTCGATAGGGCAATGATTATTTGGCATATCTGAGGCAGGGTTAGGAGGGTTTTCCTCAACTGAAACAGTCGGAACATCCGATGGCTCTGGTATCAAATTATCAAAAAGCCTGCGACCAACATTAGGCTGAGAGGAAATTGGTTTATTATTACGGATAGGGAGCCCAGATACAAGGTCATGTCTCATTTGAATATCACCATTTGCAATACGATGGGATAATACTTTTTCCGATTTTTCTAAAAATTTTAAATCTTCCGGGGTCAAATCGGGGTAATTTATAGGAGTTTTGCAGATATACTTACCCGAGAGATTTGTTGGAGTATGTGGATCAACAGCAACAGAGGAAGTCTTGTAATTCTGTGGACAAACAGCACGTACATGTCCAACCTCCTTGCAGAAGAAGCACCTGAATGGAATTTTGTAATAATCAAGAACCTGCTTCCAAATTCGCGAACCCCAGGCAATTTCTATTTCAGCTGGAAGTCCAATCCTCGTATCGATTTCAACCATGATTTTGGCAAATCTGCGGTCCATCCCATGCAAGTTCTGTTTATCAAATCTAACAAATTTACCAACCCTATTTGCGAGTCCCATAAATATCTCCTCAGACCAGAGTTCAATAGGTAGACCAGGTACCATCATCCATAGATGGCGAAGCGGCTGAAATTCATGCAAGGGATTGAAGTGTATATGCCAGCGTTTTAGATAAAGAGATCCTTGCTTGAATTCCCAGAACCGGGATAGGATCTTCTCAAGGTGAGCCGCTTCAGCAAATGTGAATAAAATCCATCGATTCATGAGCAGGTTGATTCGGGGGGCCATGCCGGTAAGTGGCACCCAAAATTTAGTTACCCACTCTGACAGTTCCAGCTTATTACCTTTGGCAAACTCCAATCTGCCCACCAGTGCACGTTCAGAGAAAACCCTTATTTTTTCCAGACTGTGGTCTTCATCAATATCAAACCTCTCAATTTCTGACCTCGCCTTAAATGTCTTCAGCAATCTTCTGGTTTTAGCCTTCTGACCCCACAGCTTCCGTCGAGGGGCATCCAAACCCTCCGCAGGTCCACTCGAAACCCCCAATATCGACTGGGAAGAGAACGGCGATAGGGTTTGATAATGACCCAAGGTTTCCATAAGTAAGGGATAAAAAATCGCAACAATAAACCTCAGTAGGACGTCAGGGTAAGGACACCTGTCGGTAGGGACCCAAAATTGCCAAAACCTATAGTTTCTCGCCAAATATGGAAAAATCAAAACATTGCCATCTTCAGCTCTAAGTAATCTTATGAGGTAGGGACCAACAAATCTAGCGCAAACCCAACAACCAGTATCCACAACCGAAAGTAGAAACAAATTTAAATTGCAGAAATTTCGAAAGATCCGGTTAAAGAGAGAAAGTGTAGCCTACAACCATCGAGAAATTCCCACTTTTTTTTACCTTGGCTGGTACTAGGCCGATACGGCTTGACTCCAAGTCGTCATAGGCCACACCATTCACCCAATCAACCATCAAAATCGAAAATTTCCGCAAAAACGACAGAAAACCCTAGGATTTTCGCCATTGCTCCCCCCAATTGGTCCCTTTACAAAGCTATTTAGATTTGTATATGCTTTATTTGTATTGTGCTTTGAACACATTAGAAAATGATATTTATTTTTATTTATATTGTATTTTGAATATACATAAAATATGATTTTTTATTTTTTTATAATGAATTTTTTATTTTTAAAACATATTATCAAAACCTAATCACCACCTTGTAATCCTATCTAAGCATATCACAATCAAAACTTAACTATTAACTTATATTCTTACCTTAATATATTTCCTTGGACTTAACTTCACACTAAAATATTTACATCCATAGGTGTTTTTATTTTAGAATTTGGGGTGGATTAGCACCTATGATTTTCCTAGATTGCACAAGGATGGGACAAGTGTACTCTCCATATTGCTTTTATAGCATTCATTCCAAATTCAAAATAACAATTATAAAAAAAATATATAAAAAATAACTGGTAGTTTATGCATGGATAATTCTCAGTTGATGCAAAACAGTTCATGGAAGAGTTTAAGTAGAAAAAAGTGAAAATAGGTAACATATAACTCATTCATAGCACTTAACTTGTGATCTATGAGTTTTCACCAACCAGAAGTTAAATAGCTGTACTACTTAATTAGACTGCCTAATTTTAAACCTTTGAAATTCATATGTAGGAAGGTACATGGTTCCAAATCTGCTAGTCTGAAATCAATGATACTTCTAAATTGTAATGTAATGCTAACAATGGAGTCATGGTTCGTTCTTCAAATATTGTAATCTCAGAAATGCAATTGAAAATTGTGATTTTATCTGTTTGCTATTTTGAAATTTTGTTTTGATTTGTTCATCTGTTCTAATTTCGCAATTTCTTGCTTCGGCTTTGTCCGTGTCCGCTGCTCAGTTCAGTTTTTTATTTAATATGCTTGTTTTACCTTTTTTTTTTCACACATTAAAAAGAGTATACTTTATGCTTGTTTCACCTTTTTTTACACATTAAAAAGACTATACTTTGTGCTGGTTTTACTTTATATTTTACTTTGGACGTTAGAGACAATATGATTTTAATATTATTTTTAAAAAAAATTATACTGACATGACAGCATATCTATATATACTTGATAATATCTCTTTCTTACTGAACTGTAAAATGATGTTTCTTGACACAATAATATATTGACACGAGAACTTACCGGTACAATTTTTGGAACCGACATAATAAAAGGCTTCTTAACGCAATAATAAAATGACACGAAGAAATACTCATAGATGGTTCTCCATCATATATTGACACGAAGAAATACTGATAGATGGTTCTGCATCATACATGAAATATGGTACACATCATACATGAAAGGTGCCTTCATAAAAAAATAAAACCAAGAGGAAAGCGAAGGGAAAAAACAAGGAATGGTCATGAGATGGGACACAATTAAAAATGGCATTATTTAATTGATTTTATAATGAATCTCGTAAAACCCTTTGTCGTTATAAAAACACCGTCGAAATAAAAATTGATAATATAAAAGACATGGGAAACATCGGCGGATCACTTGAATTATTGATGTACTTTATAGCTTTTCACTTTGTACCTCAATGGAGTCTCATTGAAAAGGAATTATTAGTTTGATATTTTTTTGATAATGGGTTTCTGTTTTTTGCCACAAGGCAAGTTGTGATTAATCTATGGGGAAGACGAGACCCGTTCTCGCGAGAAAATCACATCATAATAAATAACCTAAAACCTTTATTTAATGTCCACTTCCTTTTCAGGGTAAATGGTATTTAAATCCCACTAGCTATCCCATCCCTTTCGGGGTTCTTCCAATGATTCTCTTTAACAACTTGCAACTTTTCTTCATATTATGTTTTAGTTGTTGTGTTAGAAGTGGGATCTTGTTTTTTACCGTTTATGAAGGAATCAAAGATGGGGCGTAGCTTTAAATCAATATTTTTTAAATCGAAGATATTATTGCGTTACAAGTGCGGGGATCTTGGATTTTGTTTGCGATCCTCGTGTGAGATACCCACTATGATATATGCTGCTGCAACAAGGAAATATGATATATATATATATATGTGCGCTCATTGTTATTCACCACCAGACGCGGCGAGGCGATGAGGGCTACAGAGGTAGCTTGAATCAAATAATTACTCTATTACCCCTCTTCTTATTTCTATGCTATCTTTTTTCCTTCCTTTTGAAGAAGGTTAAATTTTAGCTGTCCATGCAATCTTCTTCCATACCTCTGGAAGGGTTTCGCTGTCCATTATTTCTCAATAGGGTTTTTTTAATTCATTTTGCTGTGTGATTCTATTTGTTTAAATCCATGGATCCGTTTAAATGCATTTTAGTTCAACTAACAATATAACTAACGATAGCTTGATACCTCACTCCATGTCGTGGAATTAGAGACATTTTCATAGCAACAATATTTCATGCAGTTTTTGCTGGCTTTTAAGTTCAGTTCTATACTCTACGCCTCTTGTTTTCCATATTATAATCATTTTAGTTTGTATTCAAACGATCGGCATCACTGGCCTGATCTCTTGCATATACCCTATTATATTTTCTACGGTTAATGTGTTTTCCATATATTTATTGCTCAGACTTTAATCCCAATTGTCGAAATGCAGACAGAGGATAGTAAGTGGAAACTCAAAAGTGAGAACCGGCTTATTTCTGCACCCTGCCTGCAATTAGAGGCGGAGAACCTATGGAGTGGGCTTCCCGAAGAAGTTATAGAAAGGATCTTGCTGTGGTTGCCCGTGGCCAGCACAGTACAGTTTCGGAGCGTATGCACAAAATGGAAATCTCTGCTCGTATCAGATGCGTATTGGAGGAACAGATACCGGAAGAAAGCTGAATGGTTCTTCCTCTGCACAACGGGTACATTCTCATGTGCCTTTGACTTCGAAATGGAGCGCTGGCACAAGATACCCAATCCTGCAATCCCTCGTATGTCGATTATTACTGCAGCAGGCGGCATTTTATGTCTAGGGAATCTCGTTGCAGACTGCAAGATATTATCCATCTGCAATCCGATTAAGAAGACAGTGCTGCAACTGCCTCCCACTTCCAGAGTTCAGCTCATACACAAAGCAAGTATGTGTCTGAACAAGGATGCCCTCTCCTATAAACTTGTAGTAGCAGGAGAAGAGAATAGCATTATGTTTTCTGTCTTAAGCTCGAGAGTATATAGGCTTTATACTGAGATTTATGATTCCAGTGCTGGCTATTGGAAAGAGGCAGGCAACCCTCTGCCTGATGCAAAATTTGGGTCAGATCCAGGAGTATGGTGCAATGGTCTGTTGTACTGTATCACAGAGATGCCATATGGAGTTGTTACATTTGATCTGGAAAATGGCATTTGGACTGAACTTGATGCAGCCATGCCATCCTCTATCTCAACTCCCTCTCTTGCAGAGAGCAATGGCCGGCTAATCATGGTTGGAAGAGTGGTTAATAAGCTTAATAAAGCTGTTGAAAAACTACTCATCTGGGAATTGGAATACATGGACAGAGATATTAATGGATGGACCGAGCTTCAACAGATTCCTCTGAGTCTCTACTCAGAGTTCATGACTCCTCTCAAATCTTATTCTCCATTGGTATGTTCTGCAATAGGGGATTGGCTGTGCATTGTTACGCATCTAAGCCCGCGTACAATTGCTTTCAATTTGTGTAACAACACATGGAAAAGTCTTCCGACTGATCCACTTTTTCCAGGAAACAGAAACTCTCGTTTGTTAGGTTTGTGTTATAAGTCTGCAGTAGCAGGTTGCCATCTATAGACATAGGAGTGTTCTGTTTCTTCACGTTATATATGTTAGATTAGAATCATGGAAGACCGGGTAGACTTCTCTTGAGATTGAGCTCCACCATGGCCTTTTTATTGAATCCAAAGTGCAAGTACCTGCTTTCATTCCTTGTGAATTTTATGTGATATGACAACGATGGATTGGTCTTGTATTCATTTTCCACAGAAGAAACTATTACTCAGTAACTTACCCACCTAAGACCAGAATGATACAAAGCATATTACTTCGTGGTTTAGTGAAAACCGTTTGCAAATTGTGAATTATTAAGGAAGCAATGCATATACCGCGAGGTGGTTTAATTGCTCTATTTCAATGCAATGAAAATGTGAGATGTCGTCCTGCACTTACAAAAATTTAGGTTCCTGCACTTACAAAAATGCAAAAATTTAGGTGCTGAACCATCATGGGGAGCTGTATAAGGGCTAACCAAAACGCCTTCGGCAGAGTAAATTTGGTCAAAATCGTCATTTGGAGTGTTCAGATTGTAATTTCCATGATTTGGGTAGTTTTAAAATTGGGCAATTAGTTTAGAACAGACAATCCAGATTACAAAAATTACAAAGTTGTGAAAATAACAATTTCCAGCAAAAAATTTAACCGGTTTTCATTCCAAAATCGCCCCAAAAGCGGGGCGTTTTGGTTGTCTTTTATTTGCGGCCATCATCAATCTCATTTGTTTTATTTTGTTTTCTTGGGGCGCAGCAGGTTGGTTGGCCGTTGGATTTCAAGCAGATTGAGACCCAACCACCAACTACTTGCTGCCGCTCCGCATTAAATGACCTGCAGCAAGCTGAATAATATTCAACTTTATAATTGGAATAAGATTGGTTTACAATTTTGACAAACGTTATACTTAATTTGAATGAAAAAATGATTTATTAATAATTAAAAATACTTAATTAAGATTGTAAAGTCTATTTTGAATTTCGCACAACTCAGTCTGAAACACAGTCTGTGTTTCAGATAGCTCCCATTCTCAACAATCACCAATTTGCATTTAATTTTAACGTATCTAATTTTGTAAAATCGTCATTCAATGTGAAAAAGAATAGTATGAAACGTAATTATTCTTTATTCACTTCATTTATTTTATAGGTGGACGCCCGATGATTCAATCAAAAAGGCAAATTTATTTAAGGGGGTTGGAATGTTTAATGTATGGATTTTGAGTCAACAATATGTCTCGGATCAAACTAATTTTTAAAACTAACTTATAATCAAAGATTTAAATTTGACATCGAAAATAAAATAAAATTTTAAATTTTTTATCATAAAAATATTAATATTTTTTTATTTTTGACAAAATAAATGTTAAAATCTCCTTATATTTCCTTCACAATAAATTGTAATTAAACCTCCCAACACAAGTATTATATAAAGGATTCATAATAATTAAAAAATACTTAAAGTTCAATTTGATTCTTCTTTACACTTATCATTTTCCTCCCTACATAGCTTTATCGAGTGACACTTTTGAAATCCTCCCTACATAGCTTTATCGAGTTGTCAATTGAGTGACATTTTTGGAAGTCGGCAACAACTTTCCTTAGAAATCCCTCCCACTCCTCACACTTTTGGAAGTCGGCAACCTTTTTCCTTACAAATCTCTCCCAATAGCGACCTCCTCACCTCCACTAATGGGATACAAACTTTTAATGTCCTAATTGCAAATGTCTCCCATCAATATGTGTTTTACATATTGACAATTAATTATTTTTTTAAAATATTAATTAAGAGATTTGCAGGGCTCTCTAAATTTTACATTGCAATGGTACGCTTGTTAATTCGCATGTTTCCCTTTAGTGATTCATCTAACTAACCAAGTTCAACCTGAAATGTTATTAAATTGCATTTAAAATAATCCTTAGAGCCAATGAACTTACGAACTCCATGTTTTGTCCTGCATAAGTCTATAGATTTGAGTATTGCATTAATACTATTTGTTAATAGCCCCTTGGTACTCAAGCTCTCTAATAGATTTTCCAAGATTTTGATTTTCATTAAGACCTAACACATTTCTTAATTGAATTTATAGTACTTGTTAGTACTATTTGTTCATAACCCCTTTGTATTGAAGCTCTCTAATAGAAATTGCAAGACTTTTTTTCTTTTTCTATTTTCACAATAAAAAACTAAACTTTGTATTAATAAACAAGTATAGATGGTATTTTCCAGGTACAAGTGATCACAAAAAAATGCCCAGGCATCCTCACTCCTGATCAGAGCAGCCAAAAAAGTGGGAAAAAGAATCTGTGGTGATCCACGACCACATATCCAGGACAAAAATACATATATAAGGAGATGGATCTCCAGAAACAGATCCCAACCATCATCAATAGAAAGCAGGAAGCCATCCCAAAAAGGTAAAAGAGAACCTGGAAAAAGAAGTATGTACATATCGACAAAAAACCACAGCCCATACTACATCCACGAGTATGTTGTCGCGAAACCCCAAAACAAAAATGATAATGCCTCCAAAAATAAAGGGCACAGATTCAGGAAAAGAGAGTAGTCTCTCTACCAGCCTACATCTGGTTTTGCATAAAGGCCCAAGTGAGATAACGAATCAGCTGTAGTGTTTCGTTCGCGATATACATGCAACAGAGAGATCTAGGGCAGATCCTTAAGAAATATTTTTATTTGTCTCATCCATAGAATTAGATGCATCACATGTAGTGAAGTATCATCCCTCTCCAAATTGATAATAATATGTGAGTCCCCCACAATCTCCTGCAAAAAAGATGATGTCTCTTAGCAAACAAGAGGACCATCCAGAGAGCAAGGAGCTCTACCTTTTTGTTTGTCCCCATGCCACAGTTCATCCATTTCTAGTATTTTTCTGCCCGGGTCCCAATAACTAACTGCACCCGCTCCACATAAAGAGGCCTAGGACTGAGAAACCTTGTCAAATTGTTCCCTACAACCAACCGAGCTCATATATATCGGGGGAAGTAGTGGACGTCACTGGAGAAGTTTCTTCCTGTTTGTCATAGGTCGCTCCAAGAAACCTGCAGTAGCTTGTCTCAAGCACCAATCCGGAGTAATATGTTTATCTTCAAATATATATAAATTTCTTTCTCTTCCTGTTTCCCATAATGTAGCATGCCATCTCACCATAGTCCCTATTATGTGTGAACCATGTCAGTAGACAATCCTGGATCGTGTTTCCCTGCCAAGAGTGAGTACTTGTAATAGAGCGATGAATGTTATTCCAAATATTTTCCGTGAATCTGCAAGACTTTGACTTTCATTCAAACCTAACACATTTTTTGATTGAATTTATAGTACGTGTGTATGTCCAGGGCGAACAACTTTAAAACTTTTTTTTTTTTGTAATTTTGCAATCACCCAATTTTAACTTCAAACCCAGCCTTGAATTAATCACATTTGAAAACGTTTTGCATTCTCAAATAAAGAAAAAATGGAATCCTCAAGTTTTACGATACAAAGGCCGCCTCATGAGCCTAACATATTATTCATTGAAACTTATAATATTTCAAGCCCTCAAATCACACATATATTAGAGCCACATATATTTGGATTGCATTATTTCTTCTTTGAATTCAATTCATAGTTAAAAAATCTAATATATTCAATGATCTAGAAAGAACTAGGGTACTAAGCCTCTAATAGGAGATTGAATGTTCACTCAATGTCCCAATTGTTTCTACGTACACATGTACTATGTACACGTTGCCATCATCTAACATACATATTCATCAAAATGTTATATAATGCAACAAGTCAAACCAAAACTCTCTTGAAGTCATCTAATCTCTACTAATGCAATAGTTTCGTCATTGCTTTCTTTAGTTAAAGCCAAGATTAAAACACAAATTTATAAATGTAAAATTGCATGTGGCCAGTCCCATCACCATGTGATAAAAACAAATTAATCCATGTGGTGGTTAGTTGATGTTGACTCACTTCCACATGGCTAGTCATCTCCATGTGTATGTCTATTAGTAGATGTAGTTTTCATTGATTGTCCTTCATTTTCCTATGCTTTTATATGCTCAAAATCTTATTATTTACATGATCCTAATTCAATTTAGTTTACTAAGTTCAGTTTAGTTTATTGTTGTTGGGTTTAGAATGTCAAACGAATTTTAGGCAGTATGAATTCTAGGTTGCACAACTCCTTCACATCATCGACACATCATTAAACTAAACTTGATAAATCGTGTTGGGTCTATGGATCCAAGCGTATTCCAAATATCTATGCTTTACAATTGACATAGCCTTCTTGACTTGGTGAAATATTTAAATGAATTTTATTGTGGTTTCGATTGCTGGTTGTAGAATAATTGGGTCATTTCCATGTGTATTTTTATTAGTAGATGTAGTTTTCATTGATTGTCCTTTATTTTCATATGCTTTTATATGCTCAAAACCTTATTCTTCACATGATCCTGATTCAATTTAGTTTACTAAGTTCAATTTAACTTATTGTTGTTGGGTTTAGATTGTCAAACGAATTTTAGGCACTATGAATTCTAGGTTGCACAACTCCCTTCATAGAATCAACACAACATTAAACTAAACTTGATAAATCATGTTGGGTCCATGGATCCAAGTGTATTCCAAATATCTATGCTTTATAATTGACATAACCTTCATGACTTGGTGAAATATTTAAATGAATTTTATTGTGGTTTCGATTGGTGGTTCTAGAATAATTGGGCCATTTCCATGTGTATTTCTATTAGTAGATGTAGTTTTCATTGTTTGTCCTTCATTTTCCTATGCTTTTATATGCTCAAAACCTTATTCTTCAAATGATCCTAATTCAATTTAGTTTACTAAGTTCAATTTAGTTTATTATTGTTGGGTTTAGATTGTCAAACGAATATTAGGCACTATGAATTCTAGGTTGCACAACTCCATTCACAGAATCAACACATCATTAAACTAAATTTGATAATTCACGTTGGGTCCATGGATCCAAGTGTACTCCAAATATCTATGCTTTATAATTGACATAGCCTTCATGACTCGGTGAAATATTTAAATGAATTTTATTGTGGTTTTGATTGATGGTTGTAGAATAATTGGGTCATTTCATGTGATGGGAATAAGCCAATTATCTCCTTTTTTTGACAAATTTTCCAATCAGTAATGCATGTGTGTGGTTGGTGGGAAAAGTCACCTCATGTAGTTATTGAAGCATGGGACTGACTGCACTTTTGTGATAGTTTTGTCAGCTATCAGCAGTCCTATTTCTTCTATGGTTAGAAGCCATGTCAGTTGTCTTTTCACCCTTACCACATATCCTTAGAGTCAAAACTCTTTTGATTATCATTCTTCCATTCTCACTCTCTCATGCAAGTTGCTACACTACATAGAGTCATTCCATTGTTGTGGATGTCCATTGACCAGATTGTGTATCAAACCCATAAATTCGAATTAGAAGACAAAGTTTCATTCCTAGAAGGGAAGATAGAAACCTGTAGGCATCTCCTTCGCCCTGGTGGACTCATAGCCCAGCTTGGGGGTGGTATCCCAGTAGAAAGAGCATATGCTGGATGGAGTGCCTATGGTTGGGTGGAAAAGCGCTCTTACATAGCCAGTTGCTTGGATCTACGTTGAATAAAGATAAGTACCCTCATGTATTTGAATCTAAACTGTTTTATTTGATGCCTATAATGTTTATGCCTGCATTTGCTTGCTAGATGTGTGTGGACAGATTTTAAATTCCACTGTGCATGTTTATTTATGTTCTGCACACATTCTGTTTGATGCAAAATCGTATTATGCATTTAGGGCAGATTATTAGATCCCTGGTTTGGCCAACGTACCCTCCCGATGATCGGATTGGGTCCATGGATCCAAGTGTAGTTCAAATATCTATGCTTTATAATTGACATAGCCTTCATGACTTGGTGAAATATTTAAATGAATTTTATTGTGGTTTCAATTGGTGGTTGTAGAATAATTGGGTCATTTACATGTGTATTTTTATTAGTAGATGTAGTTTTCATTGATTGTCCTTCATTTCCTATGCTTTTATATACTCAAAACCTTATTCTTCACATGATCCTAATTCAATTTAGTTTACTAAGTTCAATTTAGTTCATTGTTGTTGGGTTTAGAATGTCAAACGAATTTTAGGCACTATGAATTCTAGGTTGCACAACTCCCTTCACAGAATCAACACTTCATTAAACTAAATTTGATAAATCATGTTGGGTCCATGGATCCAAGTGTAGTCCAAATATGTATGCTTTATAATTGACATAGCCTTCATGACTTGGTGAAATATTTAAATGAATTTTATTGTGGTTTTGATTGATGGTTGTAGAATAATTGGGTCATTTACATGTGTATTTCTATTAGCAGATGTAGTTTTCATTGATTTCCCATTGTTTTCCTATGCTTTTATATGCTCAAAACCTTATTCTTCACATGATCCTAATTCAATTTAGTTTATTAAGTTCAATTTAGTTTATTGTTGTTGGGTTTAGAATGCCAAATGAAGTTTAGGCACTATGAATTCTAGGTTGCACAACTCCCTTCACAGAATCGACACATCATTAAACTAAACTTGATAAATCATGTTGGATCCATGGATCCAAGCATATTCCATATATCTTTGCTTTATAATTGACATAGCCTTCATGACCTGGTGAAATATTTAAATGAATTTTATTGTGGTTTCGATTGGTGGTTGTAGAATAATTGAGTACTTCATATTTCATAACTCACGTGAGTTATTTCCTAGATCCAACCTTAGAACTCTCTTTTTATCTCTTGTGTGAGATCGAAACAAATTCAACTCCAGACATGGTCAACTCATAGAGTGTCAAGTGGCAAGGTCAAAAAGTGCCACATGACTAGTTAGTTTTACAAAAAAAATTATAGTTGTTCAATCCCTCAAACTCTAAATAATTTTGGATGAGTTTTAATAGTCTCTTAGGTTTAAGAGACTAGGTGGATTCTGGGCCCTTTTCCCCTCAAGTTCTTTCATGGACTTGATGATTGACTAAATTACAATATATAATATTTTAGGTGTGGACTTATGAGTAGAATTTAAAGGTTAGCCCAAGCTATGCACATGATCTTTCCATGTGGTCAATTATATGTGCACCAGCTCATATATGATGCTATCATCCATGGTAGTAGAAAGTGGTCTTGACAAATCATATATTTCCACATATCCATTTAATGTTAATTAAATCTTATCAATTTAGGCATGTGATAGGGATTCTAATTCTTAACATATGATTGGATTCTTGGTATTGAGTATCACATTATTATTTGTATTGTGTGTACACATAGGGGATTATTATTGTGTCAAGGAATTCTTAATTTCATATTCTCATCGAGTAGTTGAGGTCCCATCTCTAACTATCTCTATTATTGTACTTACTTGCTAATTCTTAGGATATTTTTTAGCATTTTTCATATAGTTTGTTGAGGAATTTATCTTGATGTAAAGCTATATAAGCTTGTTTTTTATTACTAAAATTTCAGTCAAAGAACTTATTTGACACTTTAGTGTTGAACTCTACACATGAGTGGATTTATTCCACATCATTATATGAGATACTATTGTAGTTTTTGAAGAAAAATATGGTTTTGTAAAGTAAAACCTTTGCAAGAAAACCAATTTATGAGGATTGTTGAAGCATATCATTTCACTTGCATCAAATAAGATGACCACATAAGTCACGGTGATAGTACCAAAAGGGTCGTGAAATTGACCAATGTAAATTCCTCATTAGCTAATCAGGTTAATGATATTTCCATCAGCAAGTTATCTCCTTGGCGCAAAAAATGGGAGGTGCCCATTTACAAAGGATCCTATGATCCATAAGTGCATGACAATTGGATTATTAACATGGAAACTTTGTTCAACTATAATCTAATCCTTGAAGACAAGAAGGTTCCATTTTTCAAGTTGAAGCTTACATGCTTTCCAAGCTAATGGTTACAGAATATGAAACAAATCAAAATCCAATAACCACATGGACCGGGATTATGGAATCCCTTAGTCTCACATTTTATCCTTCCATCTACAAATAGGACATGAACATCAAGTGGCTTCACCAACGTCAAGGATTCAACATGCATGTGCAAGAGTGCATCCACTAGTTCAATCAATTGAAAATATTTCTCAACGGAGTATTTTTTTGCCAATTGGCTATTTTTGGGGTTTTTTTTTCAAAAAATAAATTCTCTATTTGGTCATTTTTAGTCTCTAATATCGCCTATATTTACACAAAAAAAGTTTTTTTATCATAATATCCTCCAAAACTCACAAGTTTTAGTAGTAAATTGTATGTTTCATATTTAATATTTCCCTAGCTATCTGTATGTATGTTTTTTTCAATCCAAAATAATGACCTAGATTATTATACTTAAGAAAAATATTAGAATCCTTAAAAAATACCATGCTTCTCAACATTAATTATTTAGTTGATAAGCTTGTCCTCAACCTTAGAAGTGTATTGTAGGGACATTTGTATTGAGAGTTGAAGTACATGGAAATCACCACCCTTGATCATGTTTCTTACAATCAAGCATAGTTGGACAAAAATAAGGTTTTAGATCAACACAAAATTCAACAGCATCCATCCTCCTCTAATGGTTCCATATTTGCACTTTCAAAGACTATTTTTTTGCTACTATAGGGTTGTCATGTTTGCTGCAATATTTTTCCTCTTCTTCTCCTTCTTTTACTAAGTTTTGTCAGTATTGTAAGAATCAAGGTTGTGAAAAGTATGACTGTTTAAAATTGAAGAAGAAAACTTTGATTGCTAGTTTCCTAGTGATTTAAACGATGATGCTCCCACTGAGGTCTCTACTGAAGAGACAACTTATGAAGGGTTAAGGTTATTAAGTTAGTTTTTTGCAACACTTCACTCCCTAAAATCTCGAGATAGTGTATTTATCACACATGCACATCTCTCACATGATTTTCCCATTTCTTATATATTCAAAAATGCCTCACAAAAGAATTTGATTACCAAGTCTATCATCAATAATTGCACTTGATACTAAACAATTATCCTTATGCACTTCAATGAAAGGATCATGGTTCATCTTCTTGAATCACACACATGCATTGTCTCATTGCTTTTGGTTCTAAATTTGTGTATAAAGTCACTTGCAATGTGACTTATATATATTGGTGTGCTTTATTACTTGGCCAACCTTATCAATTATATGATCAAAAGGCCCAAAGTGATGCATTAAGCAACACTTACGTACTACATAAAGATAACACTAATGGTCGTATCCACAATATGGTTGAACTACCACACCATGTTGTTCCTACAATTAAGAAGCATTCTTTAACCTTTATCTAGCACCACTATCCATGGTATCATTCTATCTTTTATTTGTAGTCCCAAATTCATTCAATATTTTTGGAGGAATCATGTACGCCTCTTCCTTCATCATTGTGTTTCTTTCTCATTGGTCTTATTTTCCTTAATACGCCACCTAAGGAGGACATTTTGAAAAATTCTAAGTATCTCACATGTTACAAGCTCTCTCCTCACTTGGAATTTTAGATTTGGTGTACTTTTCTCGTTGGTTCACACCCCAATTCAACACCATCCATCACCTAAAGGTTCCTTTTGGGTTCACAATGCTTTTTTTCATGAAATTTTGAATAATTTGAGCATTCACAATGTTGTCAACACATATCATGAATCAACATTGGACACATAGAACTTGATCAAACATCCTACATATATTGTTCCATATTTTCATATTTTACCCATTGCAGATCAAGGTTTTGACATAAAACCTTGCTAGACTCATTAGGGATATACCACTTCCTAACTTTTTCTAAGAAGATCCAATTGTTGCATCAGGATTATTGGATTTCTTAGCACCATATGTATCAACATATTTCCTACGTCCTACAAGCATTGGAGGCTAATGTTTCTATTGTTGGGAGAAATGATAGGGATTCTAGTTCCTAGTATATGATTGGATTCTCAGTACTTAGTATCACATTATTATTTGTAGTGTGTGTGCATATAGGGGGTTATTATTGAGTTTATTATTGTGTTGATTCCTTCTTGGTTTCCTATTCTTGTGGATTAATTGATATTCTATCTCTAACTATATTTATTAGTGTACTTAGTTGGTAGTTCTGAGGATCTTGTTGAGAACTTCTCTCATAGTTGGTTGAGATATCTCTCCTAGTATAAAGCTATATAATCTTATATTTTCTTGGTAAAAATTCAGTCAATGATCTTATTTAACACTTTAGTTTCGAAATCTACTCATGAGTTGATTTATTCTGCATCATTATATGAGAAACTATCGAAGTTTTTGAAGAAAAAAATGTGTTTGTAAATTAAAACCCTTACAAGAAACCCAATTTATAAGGATTGTTTAAGTGTGCCCTTTTCACTAGCATTCAAATATAACGACCACATGAGCCATGGTGATGATTATTATTTATGAAAGGGTAGTGAAACTAGGCAACAAAATTACATCTTTCCATGCTAATGGTTGTAAAATGTGTAGCAAATAAAAACCCAATCACCAGTTAGACTGGGCTTGTGGAAGCCCTTAGTCTAACATTATATCCTTCTAGCTACAAATAGAATATGAACAAGTTTCTTCACTTTCATCAAGGATTTAACACGCTTGTGCAAGAGTACATCCATTATTGATCTATTTGATCAAAATTGTCTCAAGTTTAACATTAGATTGTAGGAACATTTGTATCGAGGGTTGAAGTATGTGTAAATCACCACCATTCATTTCCTGTAAAATAAAGCATGATTGGTTGAAGAGAAGGCTTTAGATCATTCTGGATTCAACAACATTCACCCTCCTCTAATGTTTATAGATTTTAACCTTCAAAGACTAGCCCTTCTGCTACTACAAGATCATCATATTTTTGCAATCTTCTCCTTATTCTGCTAATTTTCTTCAATATTATAATAAACAAAGACATGATAAGTTTGAATGTTTCAAATTGAAGAAGAAAACTTTGATTGTATAGTCTTCTAGTGAGGAAGATGATGATGCTCCCATGGAGGTCTCTAGTGAAGATATGACTTATGAATGTAATTTTTAAACTTGTGAAGTGAAACAATGCATACAGATTCTTAATAAAAACAGGTATTGAACAATGGCACATACACAACACACAGATATTCACCCTTGAAACCCTTAACCAAGAAAACCAACAAAACTAAGAGTTGCACCTCTCACTTTTTCATTGCATTTCCTTAACAATTCACAATACAGTATTTAGGTATTCCATAACATCCAAAACCCTAATCCATTAACTCTAATTAGGATATACCTCAATCCCTTTTTTTTAACAACAACGGGTAACGGGCTTTCATATTTAAAAAAGACGAGATTACATAAAGGATGGGAAGACTAATCCCAAAAAAAGAGAGCTGTCAAGACAAGCTCCTCACAGTCCAGTTTTTGCATGTCAAACTTAACACCTATTCTTCGGCAACTGAAGATTTTTACAAATTGCCCTAGCATAAAACTACAGAGGTAATACATATTATGGAGAAACAGTGGACTAGCCAATACAAAAAAGTTTTGAAAAAAAACAAAGATGAGCAGGCAGAGAAAATACCAATTGACATGATGTTGGCAGACGTTCTTCTCCTTGCTCCTAGCTCCAACACCCACATTATATTCTTCAATTCCATGGAGGATAGAGGGGCTATTCCAGTTGTTGGTCTTGATGAAGTCGACCTTGGATTCAACAATTCTGAGGTAGTTGTGAAGGGACTCAAATTTACCAACCAACACCTCAAAATATTCTTTCATCTTGCTGCTGCTGCTCCGAACTTCAGAGTTCGAGATCTGGACAAATGTAGAGAGATGGGAGATAGCTTTATTCAGGTCAAAGTTTTCACCTCTGAGCCAACGGACTTGGGACTCCAAATCCTGAACATGCGAGAGAACCTCAGAGGGTGGACTGTCAGGCCCTTGAGGGGACTCCAAATTAACTATACCACTATTTTCACCTGTGGTGTTCAGCCAATTCCTGCCACTGCCCGACTCACGAGCTACGACGAGCATGATGCAAAATACCACCATGGTTCTGGCCCAGACCCACGTCGAGAGGAAACCAATTCCTACCACTGCCTGGCTCATGGCCACAATGTTGCGCTAAGCCCCTGTTACTATGTCCCTGCCCCACGTCAAGAGGAGTCCAGCTTCTGCCACTACCTGGTTCATCAATCTTGGAGTGCACACGACAGGCATGCTTCGCCAGAACACCCTGGGAGGCCTGAAGCTCAAAGCCGCCATTACCCTGTCCCTGGATCACATCAAGAGCTGAAAGGTAACATTTCATGTTGACTCCCCCCGAATGAAATTGGATATGGTTTCTACAGCTTCAACACTACAACGTAGGGATACATAGACCTGCATTGTTATTTCCATCCTCCATGATTATCCAAAAAATACCGACCCAAAAAATTGCACAGAATGAAACTTGTTGAATGCCCGGAGTGTCACCTTCATTCATGTTATATGCTGTGGATTCCTTGTTAAGATTTAATATGCTAAGACAGAAAATAGCAGCATTACATTCCATTTCACAATAATAGCATATACAGGATCACTGAAGAAACAACAAGCACAGCATAAACACAAGAGACAGAGATTTATCCTGGGAAACCCTCATGGGGTAGAAAACCCAGCAAAGCTTCCTCAATATAGATGACCAGAAATATACAAAGATGAAACCCTGAGACATGATCTCCTTCTCCACAATAGCAGACCTCTCCTCCACAAGTGCGCTATCCTCAAGTGAGTGAATGTGTGTATAATGAGGAACACACCTCCTCTATTTATACACTTCTCTGATATGTATTTTACACAAGTACATGTAGGCTCGTATTTAACCATTAGGTTAAATAGCCCATTATAACTGACTGGGCTGACCCCTCTAGGGTGGTCTAATAACCCTTTGACCCACATAACACATTTAGGACCGACCCCCACTAGGGAAGTCTAATATCCCGAGTTACCACATTTCGACGGAGGAATAAACATCTCCGGATATACAATAAGATCTTCACGGAGGAATGAATCATCTCCGGAATAATAAAGTACAAATATAATATTCTTTGAAGTTACAATATCTCAACACTCCCCCTTAACGAGAAGGATATTAAAACAGCATCTGCCCGAGCAAGGAGTCATCAACATCATACATGATACATCTATAAATCATTGGAAGCTTTCTCAACATCATTAGTAACTCAAGCAGTTACTGGAACATCTTCAATACTGGAACATCGACATCTTCAGTATTGAGTCTTTATCTTCTGTAGCACTTGAACAGCTACAACAATATCATCATCTGGCGATCATCAACATCGTCATCTCACGATCATCAGCATCGTCATCACACGATCATCAGCATCGTCATCTCACGATTATCAGCATCGTCATCACACGATCATCAGCATCGTCATCACATGATCATCAGCATCGTCATCTCATGATCATCAGCATCATCATCACACGATCATCAGCATCGTCATCACACGATCATCAGCATCGTCATCACACGATCATCAGCATCGTCATCTCACGATCATCAACGTCGTCATCACACGATCATCAGCATCGTCATCTCACGATTATCAGCATCGTCATCACACGATCATCAACATCGTCATCACACGATCATCAGCATCGTCATCACACGATCATCAGCATCGTCATCTCACGATCATCAGCGTCGTCATCACACGATCATCAGCATCGTCATCACACGATCATCAGCATCGTCATCTCACGATTATCAGCATCGTCATCACACGATCATCAGCATCGTCATCACACGATCATCAGCATCGTCATCTCACAATTATCAGCATCGTCATCACACGATCATCAGCATCGTCATCACACGATCAGCAGTACAAGTATTCATGCCAATACAAGTAACCACATCATCAATACAAGTATCCATACTGATACAAGTAACCACATCATCAATACAAGTATCCATACCGATACAAGTAATCACATCATCAATACAAGTATCCTACCGATACAAGTAACCACATCATCAATACAAGTATCCTACCGATATAAGTAACCACATCATCAATACAAGTATCCTACCGATACAAGTAACCACATCATCAATACAAGTATCCTACCGATACAAGTAACCACATCATCAATACAAGTATCCTACCGATACAAGTAACCACATCATCAATAAAATCACTTTCTCGGAGACCATTCGTCTACGGATCAATTCAGGGACCGAAGTTTGGGGATGATACAATCCCCATCACGTACATTTTGAACTAACAGTTCCGGGATGATGCAATCCCCATCACGTACATTTTGAACTAGCAGTTCCGGGATGATGCAATCCCCATCACGTACATTTTGAACTAGCAGTTCCGGGATGATGCAATCCCCATCACGTACATTTTGAACTAGCAGTTCCGGGATGATGCAATCCCCATCACGTACATTTTGAACTAGCAGTTCCGGGATGATGCAATCCCCATCACGTACATTTTGAACTAGCAGTTCCGGGATGATGCAATCCCCATCACGTACATTTTGAACTAGCAGTTCCGGGATGATGCAATCCCCATCACGTACATTTTGAACTAGCAGTTCCGGGATGATGCAATCCCCATCACTTTATTCTCGGAGACCTCACGTCTACGGCTCTCTTTAGGACTGAAAGTCCAGGGATGATCCAATCCCCTCAACTGTCCACTAAGGACTTCATTCTCGGAGACCTCATGTCTACGGCTCTCTTTAGGACTGAAAGTCCAGGGATGATCCAATCCCCTCAACTGTCCACCAAGGACTTCATTCTCGGAGACCTCACGTCTACGGCTCTCTTTAGGACTGAAAGTCCGGGGATGATCCAATCCCCTCAATTGTCCACCAAGGACTTCATTCTCGGAGACCTCACGTCTATGGCTCTCTTTAGGACTGAAAGTCCAGGGATGATCCAATCCCCTCAACTGTCCACTAAGGACTTCATTTTCGGAGACCTCATGTCTACGGCTCTCTTTAGGACTGAAAGTCTAGGGATGATCCAATCCCCACCTGTCCACTAAGGACTTCATTTTCGGAGACCATACGTCTACGGATCACTTTAGAACAAGTGTTCAAGGATGATACAATCCCTACATGTATTCTCATTAATACATCTCATCATCAAAAGCATGTATTCTCATCAATACATCTATCATCAAAAGCATGTATAAGTAAAACTAAGTATTCTAAGTATAAGAGTCCTAAATCTAAATATTTCTAAGTAACTGGGTGTAGAGAACAGGTTACCTCATCATCGACCTTGTTGTTCGATGAGACAATCTCATCAGCAGTGACTATACTACTCCCCCTTTCGAGGAGGGTCCTTTTGAACTACACCAAGCTTGTCTCGGAAGTATTCAAATTTCACTCGAGACAGAGGTTTGGTTGGTAACTTCTTCACTTGACGTAGAGGTTTGGTTAGTACAACGGTAACCTGTTACAAATTCAAACTTTAGAGTTCCTTTCTGCGTCATATCTTGTTAGTTCCCTATGTTCTTTGACTTATCATGGAACACTAAATTCTATGTCATTTTGATACAACTCTAATTATCACATAGGATCTCAGTTGGTTCTATCTCTAAGTCAAACAATCCTAAAGCCAAACTTCTTCACAACTAGCAGAGCAAGCAGCCATATATTCCGCTTGTGCTGAGAGCCACACTAGACTGCTTCCAGCTAAACCACGAGATCATGGCTAATCCCAGACAATAACATCCTCTCGATGTGTTCTTCCTGTCTGATACACTTCCTGCCCAATCAAAATCTGAATAGCCATCTGAAGTCATGATCTTCAAGATAGCATAGATCAAATTCTATCGTGTCCTTTATGTGCCTCATCACATGCTTTGCAACTATCAGGTAAACACATCTAGTTTCCACTAGATACTGACTCAAGGTGTTCATAATCAAAGCATATATCTAACCTAGTATATGTTAGATATATCAAAGACCCAATAATTTGTCTGTTCAGAGTTATATCCACTAACTCTAATGAGTCATCTGCTAAGAACTTCAAGTTGGGATTCATGAGAGTGGCCATTCCAACACATCAATTCCTTTTAATATTTCTCAGCACACTTTCCTTGGTTGAGAAAGATTCCTTCTAAGCCTTGCCATACTTCCAGACTTAGGAAGTAATGCATCAATCTGAGATCTTTCATTTTTCATTTCTGCAGCCATCTTCTTCTTTCTTTTCATGATCTGTTTCTCATTCCCTATAAGAAAGATATCATAATAATAGTATGATCCATAGCCTTAAGGTAAAGGTTAGGAACAACTTTACTTTTGGTAAAGCCCAAGCTTATTAAGAAACTGTCAATTCTCCCTTTGTGACTGAACATCATTCACACTCTGCATTGAATGATTTTCTGCATATCTATCTGTGCCATCTCTCGATAGATGGGTCTACTGATATGAGCCTCAATATTATTCGAACTCTGTGGTGAGTTCCTTCTTGCATCCATGTCATCTATGTATAAAAACCATATTCAACCTTGTAGCAAAGGTTGAGATCCACATCATTTGTGGTGATCATTAAGCTCATCAATTGATTATCGATCCTGGGTACCCATACAGAACCTAAATCACACTTCTTCTTTGATTACACCATTAAGAGAATGGTTTTATCTATCCAATTGGAACAAACATCTCATCATGATTCTCTTTCTCTTTTCTAAGAAAATCTTCTAGCCACAAGCCTTCTATCATTTGATTTGTAAATCTTTTGTTGAACATCCATTGCTTGTTCAGTGTTCATCATTCATCATGATCTTTCCTACAAATCAAAATTAAGTACAGGATTAGTAATACTTCATAATCATCAAATCTTATTGACATGATAACCTATTATGCATACAGATATCATTTACATAGTTATGCAACTATCTTGTCCAATACTTTGGCACAACAATTTCCCATATCCTGTATGCATACAGTGGCTATCTAGATGCCTTCCATCTCCACCAGAACATACTATCGAGAGTGTGCACAACTCTCAGCATGTCAGCAAAGAGGTTTCATTCTAGACAAGCAACAATGGAATGTTTGTCCAACTTACCAATCATATGCATATTAGTAGTATACTGTTCAATGTTCTATGAATATTTACACTCAGCATGATACATTATAGGAATACAAAT
This sequence comes from Larix kaempferi, assembly GCA_027924585.1. Lineage (NCBI taxonomy): Eukaryota > Viridiplantae > Streptophyta > Pinopsida > Pinales > Pinaceae > Larix > Larix kaempferi. Next base: position 1,313,832 of record BSBM01001431.1, read on the forward strand.
ATGCATACAACCTATTACAGGCAATATCATTTACTATTTCAAATAACAACTCAAATACTTATCTTTTATGTTTGTGTGGTTGCCTCTCGCTTGATCTTCTGTGTGTCTTTTGAACTTCTATTCATTCTGTACCACTGTGCATGTTCAAGTGTCATCCTCATGATCTCATACACAAACATACACCCATTAGTATGTTCTAAATGTTATCAAAACATTATAGTTCTAAATAATCTTGAAAATGTATAGTCATGATTATAGTTAATAAACATTAGTATTCAAGATTTCAGGGAAGTCTTATTTTACTCATGCATATCATCAATCAAGATAAAAGACATAATATGCATAATCCCTTGATTACTAACTTTATGAATAAGCATAACCAATCATACCAAGTATACTTATATAAGGGATCCCAATACAAGGTAAGATTCTTAACATGACATAGGAAAACATACCTGGATTAGTATACCTGCTTAGTTATGTACAACATACCTAAACAATCTCTTCAATGATTTAGAGATCCTGAGCTAGAACCTGTATGTCTCATAGGTTAAGCATAATATAATAAAGTCATACATACCTTGTAAGTAGAACAAAGATTATGGATTTTGTCTTCATGATGTCATGGTCATGGAACTTGATTTGTCTTTTGTGATGTACCTATATCTTGTTAGCAAACAGCATCAACCTCACACAACACCATAATGCATTAGTACAATCATATAGCCCTAATCAATGAATGTCTTTGATCATTCACATGCATTCATATTGTTACTAGGGTGATAACACAATTCTAACATTAATCAAGATTGTACTAGTAAATAATATGAAGACAAACACATCATGAACTTAATCAAGAATTAGATTTCAAGACATACCTGAACCTCCTTAAGTCATACCTGTCGAGACTTCTTGTAGTCTTCTTATGTAAGGCCTTAGCCTCAACTCCCCCTGAAACTTGATCTAGAGCTTGATTAGGGTTTTCTAGAGAAACCCTAAAGATTCCAACTTTGACTTTCACACTTCTGAATGGATGAAAGAATATGTCTTGCTGAGCTGATCAAACTGGCATACTTCAATTTTGGAATCTCCAAAATTTGACCCCTCAAAATTGCCTTTGAAACTTCTGGATCTTCTGGACAGGATCCCGAACTAGGGTTTGATGAAGCCCAACCTTTTGTCCGAACAAAAGGTTCTATCCAAGGCTCTAAACTCTTATTTTTCTTAGGAGCTTCCAGCCGTGGTTACAGACTTCAAAAATTCCAACTTTTGCTGAAGCCCTAATTTTCCATCTTTCCGATCAAAATCCCGAACCGGGGTTTGATCAAGCCCGGTCTTCCACCCAACCAAAAATTCGATCTTGGTCTCTAAATTTCAATTTTCCTGAGTAGCATTCAGCCGTGGACTCCGATTCCAAAAATTCTAACTTTCTTCGAAACCCTAAATTCCAAAAGCCATGAATAAAGGTGCTCCAAAAATAATTCTGTTTTGACAGAAATATGCACCTGATTGTTTCTGCTATAAATCTGAAATTTTTGCTCCACAGGGTCTGAAACCCTTTTTCTGCAGTAGCCTGACCTTTCATCTTTCCATCCTGACAGGTATGACCTCAATTGGGTTTTCTGAGAGAAAGTTATGCCAAGTGTCGCAACGTGACCTGTTTATGGGATAAAACAGGAGAGCGAACTTGTACAGCATGCCATGTGTCATTGTTTGAGCTTCGGCCTCTGAAAACGTTTCCTGAGATAGCTCGACCTGTTATCTTTCCATCCTGATAGGTATGACCTCAATTGGACTCTCTGAGAGAGAGTTATGCCAAGTGTCGTAACGTGACCTGTTTATGGGATAAAACAGGAGAGCGCACTTGTACGGCGTGCCACGTGTCACTGGTTCACCTTCGGCCTCTGAAAAAGTTTTCTGAGATATTATAGTATGTGTAATACCTGTCACTATTTACAAAATTTCATTTGGATCTTCCTAGCCCAAGTTATGACCTTTTTTCCAAGGTCACCTGATTTTGACTGAGATCTGGAGGAGGTAGAAACCCTAACTTCTACTGATCATAACTCATAAAGTACAACGAATCTGAGGGTTCCCTTTGGACACAAGGTACCTGGGGATGTTATCTTCGACCTGTAAACTTTTCAGATCCAAAAACTTTTCCAAAACGGATTTATAGCGAAAGTGCTACGATGACTGGTTTTTGCTATGTAAAACCCTAACCTTCAAATTGTCATAAGTAAAGCAAGTGTCGTTAGTGCCATACCTTGTCTTCCTTCAGGTTAGCTCTGATACCATGTTAAGATTTAATATGCTAAGACATAAAATAGCAGCATTACATTCCATTTCACAATAATAGCATATACAGGATCACTGAAGAAACAACAAGCACAGCATAAACACAAGAGACAGAGATTTATCCTGGGAAACCCTCATGGGGTAGAAAACCCAGCAAAGCTTCCTCAATATAAATGACCAGAAATATACAAAGATGAAACCCTGAGACATGATCTCCTTCTCCACAATAGAAGACCTCTCCTCCACAAGTGCGCTATCCTCAAGTGAGTGAATGTGTGTATAATGAGGAACACACCTCCTCTATTTATACACTTCTCTGATATGTATTTTACACAAGTACATGTAGGCTCGTATTTAACCATTAGGTTAAATACCCCATTATAACTGACTGGGCCGACCCCTCTAGGGTGGTCTAATAACCCTTTGACCCACATAACACATTTAGGACCGACCCCCACTAGGGAAGTCTAATAGCCCGAGTTACCACATTCCGACGGAGGAATAAACATCTCCAGATATACAATAAGATCTTCACGGAGGAATGAATCATCTCCGGAATAATAAAGTACAAATATAATATTCTTTGAAGTTACAATATCTCAACATTCCTTGTAGCCTGCTCGCATTGAAGTCCCACATGCGAGACAGGTGGAATCAGCCAGGAGAGGCCATTGTTTGAGCCGAGAGGATGCGTGGGTGATTGAGGGGATCCCAAGAAGATCTTGCATTTAACCATTGTCAAAAAAGAGATTAGAACAAAGTTGAATGAGCGCTTCGATAGCAAGGCCATGAAGAACTGAGGCAAACAAGGGGCTAGTGTTATGGAACCCAATTGTTGACAAGGTGTTGTCCATTGTTGATTGCTAGACCACAGTCTAATCCAACGCCAATGTTATCCATGGTGTCGGCTTACTGGTTGTTGATCCTTAAGATGTGAAAAAAGGATATCGAGTTAAAATCCTTGACCGAGTAGATGAAGTAATATTGAAGCTTGGAGACAGGTTTTCGACGATTTTTGGCTAAAGCCCTGGCTTCCCCTATTACCAGCATAGAATCTCCGATGGCCATGAGATCCTTAACATCATTATTCTTTGCGACATCCATCCCTTTGATTAATGAGAGCCACTCCGCATCATTGAATGTCCTCCTGCCAATTCCCCAGGCAAAGTCTTTCACTTTGTTTCCTTCGGAGTCCAGAAGGACTCCCCCTGCACCTGCCAAACCAGGATTTCCTTTCGAGGCACAATCGAAGAAAAGAATGTGGTTGCATAGACCTTCATCCATATCTGGAATTCCTTCAGTTCCATTCTGATGAGCCAATTTTGGGGCTTATGAATCTTGAAAGAGGGGGACAAAGGGGAAAAAAGAGGGGGGATTAAGAGGTCAGCCACCCAAATTTTCTCTTCCACACTTAAGGGTTCTTTGCTGAGTTTTTTCATACTTCTCGAGGAGAGGGAATCAATCCACAGAGCTTTGGAAGAAGATAAGACTTTACCCGGGGGGGCCTGATGTCTTCAAAAATTTCTTTGTTCCTGGAAGTCTAGAGTTTCCAATAGATAAATTTTGGAGAAGGGACCCAAGCTCTTTTGAAATCCGGCTTTCTAGACAGCGAGTTTTGATAGTAGAGATTCTAGTTTGCAAAAAGATCATTCCAATTAGTGGGAAGGATAAGATTAGGTTGAATATTCTGGTAGGCCCTATGCCAAACCTCTTGGGAAAACTGCAATCCAGAAAAAGACGGTCGGTCGAATCTTCAACATCCTTGCAAAGAATGCATCTAGTTGGTCCTTCAATCCCTCTTCTCCCAAGGTTCTCCACTGTGAGAGTATTTCTGTGAGAAAGAATCCAATTGAAGACGTTAACTTTTGGTAGCCCATCCCTGTCCCAAAATATGCTCCACTTATTATCTTTGCTGCAACGATTGTTGAGGGAATCCAAAAATCCATAGCCCTCCTTAACTGAGTAAGAGCTTGCTTTTCCCCAACCACGCTTGTCTCTCATAAAAAGATGGATGGGGATAGCACCATGAAAAATGGAGAGAAGAGTATTATAATCGTGTAGTAGGTGATCAGGGAGATCAAGATTGCGCCAACCTGTCCATATTCCTTGATTGGACCAAGAGGAAAAATCATAGACAGTGTGAATGTTAGCTTGCTCCATCCAACATCTCAAGTCGCGGAGTTCATGAAGAGAGTTTGCAGGGGGCCTAGAGAAAAATTTATCCTTCCAAATTTGGATTTGCTTACCGTTGCCTGGGATCCAAAAAAGGTGACTTTTGATGATAAAGGCCACTAGCTTGCAAAGGTTCCAAATAGAAGTCCCCCTTTTCTCCTGATTGATATTATCTACACATTGGTTTCTACTTCCGGACATATATTTCTTATAGAATATTTCCTTCCACCACGCCTTCTTGCCCGATAAGATCCTCCATAGAATTTTGGTGCCGAGGGAAAGATTCATAATTGAAGGGTCTTTGATCCCCGCCCCACCATAATCTTTGGGTCTACGTACTATGTCCCAATTTACCAGATGAAATTTTTTTGAGAGATTAGATCTCCCTCCATGCCATAAGAATTTTCTAAGCTCTTTGGTAATTTCTAGCATCACTGTCTTGGGGGCGAGATAAATGGAACAAGCATAGAGAGGATAGGTGGAATGAATGGATTTGATTAGGACCATTTTACCAGCGGGATTTATCCATTTGGATCCCCAGGAGCTGATTTTGTTTTTTATCTTTATAATCAGCCCTTGCCAATCTGCGACTCTTTTTCTACCCTTGAAGATAGGAATGTTGAGATAATTGAAGGAGTTCTAGTCTCTGATTCCTTCAAAACCCAGAATTCTTGCAATTCACGCAAGAGCCCTAGGGGTGCAATTCTAGCCGTAGATTTTGGACTTTTTCGAGTTAACTTTTCCATTAGAGGCCTTGAGAAAGGTGGTGAGGACTTGGTTGAATCTGTCACCAATAATAGTGGAGGCACCTCCGAGTAAAATGGTATCATCAACAAACTGGGAGTGATTAACCGGCTTGAATCCCCTGACTATTTTTATTCCTTTTAATTCTGTCGAGGCTGCAGCAACCGTATCCGGTTGGACTGTTAATAGTTGAATCCGACTCTCATATTGAATGATAAATAGAATAATATATTAGATGATGATGATAAATTACAATAAGATTGCCTTTTATAGGGATTGATCAAGCATAGTGAAGGGTTATGCCCTTTCACTTGTAACCTAATAATCTGTTAATTTATAAATAATAATCTTAAACAAATATTCACAGCAGAGGCTTGCAGGGTGTGAAGTTTCCTGCTCATAGATTCAGCAACTAAGAGATAAAGGAAAGGAGAGAACGGGCAGCCTTAGCGCAAACCTATGGTAGTCAGGAAGAAGTTAGTAGGTCTTCCATTGAATAAGGGGGCAATCCAAGGCTGTTGATGCAAGCTTTAAACCATCGCACAAACCTTCTAGAGAAGCCAAACTTGATCATGATTGCGAAGAAAAAGTTATGATTTACTTTGTCAAAGGAATTTTCCATATCGAGCTTGATGGCCATACCTTGGTGATTTTTTCCAATGATGGAGTGGATTGCTTCTTGCACAATGATGATGTTATCTAGGATTTGGCGACCAACAATGAATCTCCCTTGGGATTCAGAGATGAGCTCCCCCATAAATTTTTTCATCCTGATAGCAAGGATCTTGGAGAGGATTTTGTAGCAGGTATTGCAGAGATATATTGGTCTGAAGCGACCAATAGAGAATGGAGCTTTCTCTTTTGGGATTAAGGAAAGAAAGGAGGAGTTGGTGGCCCCTCCTATATTGTCCTTTTCCTGGTCCAGTTGAGCATACGCTTCAAATCATATTTAATTATCTCCTAGGTGGCCCGATAAAAGTTGATGATGAATCCATCGGGGTCGGGATCCTTATCATCTTGAAGAGACCAGATGGCATTCACAATTTCATGCTCCATGATCGGCTTGGAGAGCTTTCTATTAGCCCTATCCGAGACAAGGTTAGGGAAGCTTGCTAAAAGATCTACTTGAGATTCAGGATCATTTTCTCCACTGTCTGTGAAGAGATCCTTGAAGTGATTATAGGCATGAAGTTTTAAGTCCTCTTGACCATTTATCCTTTCCCCGTTGGTGTTCTTCAGCTCACTTATAGCATTCAGACTACAGTGAGCCTTAGCTTGATTGTGAACATATTTGATGTTGTTGTCACCTCCCTTAAGCCATAACTATCTAGATTTAATTCTCCATATTTCCTCCTCCTACTTGGCCGCACTGAGGATTCCAAATCTAAGGCTTTTTCCTGGCCTAAAGGGGATAGTGTTACCTCTTTCGTCTCCATTCTTTGGTGAAGAGTGGCTAGCTTAGCTTGAAGGAAAATTTTAGAGTGTCAAGGATTTTTGAAGGAGGTTTTGGCCCAGTGCTTGAGCATAAATTTAACCGCTCTAAGTTTGGATTCCCAAATGAAGCTGGGGGATCCATAGAAGCTCGAATTATAGGCTTGGGAGTCAAGTTCATAAAAATAAGGATTCTGAAGCCATCGAGGGTTAAAGCGAAAGGGAATAGGCCCAATATTTTCAGGAGGGGTGAGGGAGAGGGTGATAGGTGTGTGATCATAGGAATCATAGGAAATGATGAAGAAGAAAGCTAAAAGATCAGAGTGAAAGAAGGAGGACCTTACGAGGAACCAATCCAGTCTAGCCGTGATATGCCCTACTTCGCATATTCTATTATTCAAGGTGTATTTTGCATTTTTAAGATGAATATCCATAAGATCCATATTAGCAAGAAGGTCGTCAAGCTTTTTACCAAAGGGGTCACAAACAATGTTGCCTCCTCGCTTCTCCTGATGGGATTTGGTGACATTAAAATCTCCTGCAGTGATGGGATTTTTCCCTAGCATGCTATCCTTAAGGTTGCTAATATATTCCCAGAACTTGATCTTGTCCCTATAGTGAGTGGGACCACAAACATTGCAGATAAAGAGAGGAATGATGCTATCTTTTGCTTTTATTTTAGTTAGCATCGAGTGGCTGTTCTCCATAGAAGACATAAGAGAAAATTTTGGGGAGACCAGAGTAGCAATTCCCCCTGAGGCCCCGCGAGCACTGAGGGATTTTCCATTGGTTTTCCTTCAATAGGGAGCATGCGAGGGCCATGACCTCTACGTCCTGAATTTTAGTCTCTTGGATTAGTATGAGATTAGGCTTTTTAGATTTAATCATATTTTTTATTGCTTCTACTTTGTTCAGTCTACCAATACCCCTACAGTTCCAAGAGATTGCTAACATTACTTCTTGGCTAGAGGGGGTCCTACTCGAGACCTACCATCTTTAGCTCCACTCTGAATTTTGGTATTCTAAAGCAGCTTCATATATTCCAGGTTCTTTTTTCTACCTAGCTCGATCTCTCTTTCAGCCTCGAGTTCTATGTGATACCTCAACGACTTCCTACCTCTAGTATTTTGCTATTGCACCACATCCATTTCCTCAAGAGATTCCGAGGAGACATCCAGAGATGAGGAGAGTGGCACGGATTTGTGTTTTACCTTGTCTTCCTAGGAGCCACTAGGAGTTCTAGATCTGCCAACATTTGCGCCAGTCATCTCTTCTCTAGGAGAGGAGAGGGGTATGATGGTTTCTTCCCTACCTGGTTCCACTGCGATTTTCTCAAGTATAGTGATTTCCCCTTCTTCTGTAGGCAGGTCCTGAAATCTATTAATGGTTGCGTTCTCTCTAACTTAAGAAGTGGTTTCTTTGATGATTTTGGGTTGAGCCCCTTTGGTGGGGAGAGGAGATGGTATGGATTTTTTTCCTTTTTTGACCTACTGCCAACCTTCTTCGTGAGCTTTCTCTAGGGCTTCTTGGACTGTCTTAGGGAATTTTTTGACAAAGTGTCCGTGTTCGTGACATTTTTTTTCATTTGAAAGGTAGCTACTCGTAATCCAACTTCTGCATATGCTCCCATCTGTCCATAAATAGAGCTACTTCTACATAGATTATGGCACAGGAGAACAAGGGCCCTTTCAGCTCTGCTTTGTCAATATACTTCCCAAGGGAGTTACCAATAGCATGCAGGGTTTCGTCATTCCAACAGTGTAACGGAAAATGGGGAAGTCAAACCCAGACAGGTACTATAGAGGGAACATCCTTCTCGGGGTCAAAGGTTAAGCTCCAACGGTTTAAATAGAGACCATGAGGGCCATGAAATAAGGGTCGCTTCTAAAGATGAGATCCCTATCAGCTTTGTTTTCAAACAGAAAAATAAAAAAAAAACTTACCGTAAAAACAGTGTTGCAGACCCCCAGTGATCAGGGGCATCCAGCTTTTGTTGATCTAGGCATCCATGGATTTTGGAGATGGCCAAATTCCAGTAAATTGCCCGATCCAACCAGGTTCACTAAAAGCAAGGGCTTTCAAATTGGAAGCTGCCGATAGGATATGGATACGAGGGGAAACAACATGCTTGATAAAACTGGCATCAGAAGGATCTGAGGAGGTGGGAAGAGGAGGGGTGGATTCCACCAATGCATGGAAGGCAACGTCTAGAAGATGCTTGTGTTCCTTAGGAGAGGGGGTCATCGGAGGATCCATGGTTGCCATCGTAGGAGGAGCCCGCGGGAGAGCCTAACGCGAGCGCTAGGGTTCACAGGAAGTTTTTTAGTCGATGCCTATATTGTTATAAAGTATTGGTATCATTTTGGGATATACCTCAATCCCTTAACTAGAATTAAATTACACTTTTTCCAAAAATTCTCATTTTCTGAAAATTAAACATTTTCTAAAAATTACACATTTTTGTATAGTGATGCACCCCACATGCAAAGAATATAATGCATACCCAACAGTCTCCCAATTGTTTTTTTTTTCAAAATAGTGGGCCATGTATTGTTCGGGTCACTGGTTCAAGGTAGAAAATCCCATAGATTCTCTACATCAAGATACTTCTTAGTACCAATGGACTTTGTAAATGAGTCTACAACATTCTTTATGTGTCAACCTTGTCAAGCAACACCTTCTTGTCTTCCTCAGTATCTCTCACAAAGTGGTACTACACATGAATATGCTTCTTTTTAGAATGAAAAGAAAGGTTCTTTGCTAGAAATATTGCACTTTGATTGTTGCAATATAACCTTACATATTTTTGTACAAACCCAATACTTGAACCCAATATCTACAACCATACAACCTCATTAATTACATGGGTGGCTACCATGTATTTAGATTCTATAGTTGAGAGTGAAACTACAACTTGTCTCTTGTTCATCCAACTAATAGGTCCTCTAAATAGGTCAAACACATAACCACTTGTTGATCTTCTACGATCAAGATCTCTAACCCATTTTACATCAAAAAATCCATGTACATCTATCAATCTGTCTAGTTAAGGTATTCCATGATAGCATATTGCATAATCTATAGTACCACACAAATACATGAAGATCCTCTTTACAGTTGTCTAGTGCCCCTTCCTGGGTTTTGACATATATCTACTCAAAATTCCCACTACATGGGAAATTTCTGATCTAATACATACCATTGCATACATCAAACTACCCAAAAAACTAACATAGGGAACACTTGACATGTCTTCTTCTTCTTATGTCTTGGGACACTGATCTATAAATAACTTCACACCCACCGGAATAGGGATCTTGATCGAGTTACATTCCTACATACTAAACCTCTTTAGTATTGTCTCAATACATTTTCTCTTATTCAACCAGAGTTTCCTATTTTCACATTATATTTTAATATCCATCCCCAAAATGAAGTTAGAAGTGTTGATATCTTGCATGTCAAATTTGGAGGATAGCTAGAATTTCACGTCCTTGATGGCATTCATATTGTTTTCAATTAGCAACATGGAATCGACATACAATGTTATATTCATGTAGTGATCACCACAATATACACAATGACCATCCTTGCTTCTCACAAAACTAAGTTCAAGAATGTATGTGTTGAGCTTTTGGTACCACATCCTAGGCGATTGCTTTAGACCATAAAGGAACTTATTTAGCTTGCAGATTAGTTCTTTCCTTCCATTCACTGTAAAACCTTCTGGTTGTTTCATGTAGATTTCTTCTTCAAGATCCCCATGTATAAATGTTGTCTTTACATCCATCTACTCTACTTCAAGATCAAAAGTAGTAGTAGTAAAAAAAAATTCTGATAGAAGTTAATTTAGCAATAGGAGAAAAAATTTCACCAAAATAAAATCCCTCTACCCAAGAATATCCCTTTGATACTATGTGGGATTTGTACTTCTCTACATTACCTTTTGCATTCAACTTCTTCTTAAACAACCATTTGCTAACAATGATTTTTCTTCCAGCTGGCGACTCAACTAGATCCCAAGCTTCATTTTTATCCAAAGCATCCATTTCATCAACCATGTCCTTCTTCCATAGTTTTCTATCCTCTTAATCAATTTCTTCCTTAACATTTCCGAGATCATCATCTTCAATAGATAAATAAAAACAAGAATTAAAATCATATGGGGAATACCTTTATGGTTGGCTTCTTTTTTGAGATGATCTCCTCAAAACTAGAATATGAGGTTCTCATTCTTCTATTGAGTTAGACTCTTCATCCTCCAACTCAAACTCTATTATCTGTAGTTCCTTTTCCCTTGGCACAAATTTATGTTTTGGAACATCTTTAACCTCTCTAAAAACAACATCCCAACCCTAAATAGTCTTCTTAGTAGTTGGGTTCTAAATTTTAAACCCTTTCAAACCATCCATTAGAGGAATTTTGAGTAAACAATGGGCCTCAAAACGAAAAAAATGTACGATCAAAATCAACTTTATAAGAAACAATAGGTTCATAATGATGATTTCAAGCATAAGGGTAAATAATTTTGGAGCGAAAGATAAAAAACTACTTTTTCTGTCATATTTTCAACTTATCTCCATGTAGGTTTACTCAAATTTTGAGTGTGAGCACTCATTGGATTTTTCTATAGAGGTATATTAAAAGTGTCTCGAGTGGGTAATCATTGGATGCATAATTTAATTCCACATCCAATGAGTGACCACACTCGAAATTTGAGTAAGCCTACAAAGAGATAAGTTGACAATACAATAGAAAAAAATTCTTTTTCTTAAAAAGTCAATCTCTTACTTTATTATTTTAACTATTACTTTATTATTTTCTTTAGGAGGCCCATTTTAGACCTTAAAATTGCTCAAATGTTTATAACCAATCTTGACATAAACCCAGTCGATAGGGGCTCCTCACACTATCGACACCCAAACCACCGCGATCTCCCTGAGCACCAGCCGAGACAGGTTTTACCCTATCCAGCAACACCTGCGGAGCAGATGAGGTCTCACCCGAGATGTTCAAGGGAGAGTTGATGGAACCATGTTTCCGCCGAATGAAGGAGGATTTTGTGCATCAACAAATCAACTTATTGCAACATTAAGAAATAGATCTATGCATTCAACTTAGGCATTAAACATAATTGCAACATCATTCAACATATCTTATCATTAATAGAATCATAAATGTGCAACAGATATAACAGTAAAACATTAATCGCAACAAGGAAACATCACATCATTCACAGATTTATATCGCATAATGCATTTACCACAGAGAAACGGAAAAGACACAATGATTCTGCTCAAAACTCTGTCACATAATATTCATCTTCGCAAAAACCCAGATACAACAAGATAATCTTTCATCAGCTCAGGGATCACTCAATCGGTATCCAGATACTCAGTCAACTATCGGTTCAACTATCTCCATATCGAGATATCAACACTTACAATCCTACATCTATTTATAGGCTTGCGCCCTTACATTTACGGTCCACTTAGGCAACCGCTGTTGGCAAGTGGTTTGGTGAGTCAGCATCACGGATGCTGTGCAAGGCCAAAGATACCGTGGAAGGCAAAGAACAACGAACAAGGTGACAAGTATTTTTTTAGTTTTTGGGTCATTTGGACCACATCATGTATATTTTGGGTCATTTGGACCACGTCATGCATATTTTGGGTCATTTAAACCGTACTATGTGGGATTTTGGGTTAGTTTTTGTAAAGTTGGTTAAAGAATAGTTAGGCAGTTTCCTAAGTGGACCACAGATGTAAAAGCGCAAGCCTACAAATAGATGATGGTTTTTAAGGGTTGAGATGTCTTTTTGGAGAAGTAGTTGAAGCTTGATATCCGCCAGACTAAGTATCTTGTTGTAATCGGGTTTTTGCGGAGATAATATGATGTGACAGAACTTTCAAGCAGAATCCCTGTGTTGATCCTGTTTATCTATGGTAATGCATTTTGCGACATGAATATATGAATGATGCGATGTTTCCTTGCTACAATTAATGCTTTACTGTTATATCTAATGCAATAATAGATCTGTTCCTGTTGAATAATGTCGCAATTATGATTAATGCTTGAATTGAATGCTTAGATCTATTTCTGAAATGTTGCAATAAGTTAATCAATTGATGAACAACATCCTCCTTCATTCAGCGGAAACTTGTTTCCATCAACTCTCCCTTGAACATCTCGGGTGAGACCTCATCTGCTCTGTAGGTGTTGCTAGATGGGGTAAAACCTATCTGGGCTGGTGCTGAGGGAGATCACGGTGGTTTGGGTGTCGACAGTGTCGGGAATCCCTGCTGACTGGGTTTATGTCAACAAATGGTTCCATTGCCGAGACCATAGTGTGAAGTGAAAGGAGGATATGTTGTGGTATCCAACAAGACCGTAGATCCAAGATTGGTTCAACCTAAAGCTGCGAGAATTTGCTAAAAAATCAAATAAGAACCTTGGGTTGTCGATAGATTGGTGGTTGGTGAAGTACATCCATGAAGGTCCGCACGAATATTTTTTTTGCGAGTTCCCAATGATCCTGTATCAATGGTTCACAAAATTTACCTTCCAGAAGAGGAATTTCCAAGGTGGTGAGCCAACGTCCTGGACCCCAGAACTGATCCATGAGTTGTAGGAAGTTGACAACAAAGCATCACGGGCTGTTGAGGTTTGGGTCGATAGTATACTAGAAGGCTACATCACTGAATTTGCAGTTGATACGAACAAGTTGTATAGTGAGGCAGAAAGGGATTTCTTACACAGGAAAAGGGGTAGGTTTCTGTTGTCGCTACAGTTGTCCATTAAAATGCTCATTTGTTAGAAAGGCATACTGAAGATGCACCTAGACCAGTAAGAAACCTAGTGGGTGGAGGCCATGGATACCGCGACGGCAGGAAGTGGTACATGGAATGATAAGGGGTAGATGGGTGCAGGTCATGACGAGACTATGAAGGAAGCCGAGGAAGAGAGTGGTATTACAAAGGGAGGAGCAAGGTTTGGACAGGAAAAGAAGCAGAGGACAAGAGAAGGTCCTGCTACGATTGAAACACAAGGCCACGAAAGAAGACCACATGGGACGAAGCGACCTCACATCTCGGATAAGGAAAACCAGGCTACGCCCAGGATAGAGGCAGGACCAAACCCCAGTAGTAACGTACCTACACCTCTGCTCACTATCTCTCAACTAGTAAGAAATACAACTTTGACACCACCATTTTCATCAGGTCCATAGAACTTTATTGCTAATAGCTCAGCAAATGTAGGAAGGAAGCCTAGGATGGCGGGCAAGGATACAAAGTTACCGCTGTTCCACGGAAATGGAATAGATAATCCTTAGTAGTACTGGTTCTTATGTGAAGCAGTATGGACTGTAAAGAAAATTGCTGATGATAATGATAAGAAAGGACAATTAGCGACAACTCTTCGTGGTTGCGCATTAGACTGGTTCATCAAGTTTGTGCAGGTTCCTGCAGGTGCTTCAGAAAAGACGCTGGATGAAATTCGAGCTAGATTGATTGCTAAGTTCAAAAAACCCAAGTCTGAAGCACAGTATATTACAGAACTAGAATAAATTAAACAGTATCCCAATGAAAATTTGTGAGATTTTGACTAGCGATTCAAAACGTTGATGGCGAGAGTCAGTTTCGACATGAGCAATGTCCAGCACAAATAATGGTTCATTGCGGCATTGCTCCCGCACATTTGATTACCGCTGATGTAACAGAACATTACAATGCCAAGAAAATCCCTGGAAATTTCAATGCGATTAGAAGCTTTGTCGATTGCTAAGAACGCAGCTGGTATGTCGCTGATTCAGACACAGTTGGCTAACTTGACCATACAGCTGCAAGACCTTAAGAAGGGAAAAGAACAACATGAAGAAGTATGGTGTACGCGATGTCGTGGAGAGGGGCATACTAAGGATAATTTCCTGGACTTCCACAATTATCTGGTTTTAGGAGCACCGAATCCATTGAACGGCGGCGGCATGACGTGGTGTCGCATCTGTTAGGTATATGGGCACCACCATGAGGAGTGTTAGTGCATGCAAAAGATGGTCACAAAGCCGATGAATCTGGATTGTACATTCTGCAAGTCTGTGGGACATGAAGACAAGGACTGTCGAGCATATGGATTACTTCATGAATGAAGGTACGATGCATTCTATGTGAAGGAAGACCAACGTGCTGTACAAAAACTGCAACCGCAACCACCAGTATCCCAGCCGCTACCTCAACCGTAAATGTAGTTTGTACCACAGCAGCAACCACAATAGTTTATACCCCAATATGCTCCTATGCAGATGGCTCCACAACAACCACAGTATGTTCAGTAGCCGCAGTACGCACAACTACAACCAAATCCCATGCAGCAACAGTTCAATCAGCCGCAGTATCAGTAGCAAGGGGGATTCCATGGAGGATTCCGGGAAGGACATGGTGGAGGATTTGGTCGCAGAGGAGGACGAGGAAGTCAAGGACCTGTTTAGTGTTATCAATGCGAGGTGTGGGGTCACTACTAGCGAGATTTACCACAATTGAAGACACAGTGTATGTTTTGTTTTGTTACGGATCACACTATGGAACACTGTTTGCAATTGATTGCACGATGGCAAGCGACGAATGTTCCACAACTACAGAACCAAAATCAAGTACAACAACCAGTGCATAATCAAGTACAGCAATTGGCACAGAACCAGAACCAGCGTCGAAATCAGAATGCTAACCAGACTGTAAATCAACCTGGGAAACTGCCACTGAATCAGACTCAGGGTGCTATTACGACAATGAGTTTGAAGAGCCAAGGACACAAGATGTTGCTGTCGCAGTTATCACCCGTGGAGGTGAGACAACAGGAGAGGATAGTCCACGTCCACTCATCTGCTTAGTAGGACATAAGAAGGTTTCCTTTGACATTGATTTTGAGCGGGATGCATTCTTTCAAGCACATCGTGCAATGGAAAAAGATCGTAGTAAGGCCATTGTTTGTGGCATGCCTCCTGTTTTTTATGCGACTTCAGAGGCAGGTCCATCGCGGCAGTCTGGGACCTTGTAGAAATTTTTTGAGAGTTGTTTATCATTGGAAAGGGACCCTTATGCTCTTGCTGAGATCGAGGGGTTTTTGCAGCGACCAACCAAGGAACAACAAGAGTCCGCGGTAAACTCCTTACAAAGGAGGAAGATAAGTAAGGAGATGCGCATGAACATTCAAATTGGTGACTATGAAGTTGATTAAGTTATTCTGGATCTTGGTTAAGAAGTCAACATCCTGACCAAGTAGGCATGGAAAAAAACGGGGAGTCCAATGCTGAGCTGGTCTCCCATACAGCTCTGATTGGTTAATCTGGCCAAGGTGACACCAATAGGGAGAGTTCCATGCCTGGTTGTGGACATCGAGGGAATGAAGACATACGCGGATTTCGATGTGATCGAAGTAGTTGAAGGGGGAAGCTCCTATCCCGCCTTGCTGGGGATTGGATGGGCTAACAATAGTGCAACAATCATCAACTTTAAGAAGTGCATGATGAATTTTGAAAACCGTGACCTCAGAGTCATAGCCCCGTTGGATCCGGCTGAAGGATGCAGGTATATTGAACCGGTAAAAGATGAAGTTCCCAGTGGATGGGACCATGCATATAATATCTCAAAAGATTACATTCATCGAATGACAGACGGTGAGCTTGGGTGGCACAGCTACAACTCTGCGTTGTCTAAATCTGATGACACGTTAGAAAATTGGCAAAATCGCTTGCATGAGGTGTTGCTCCGTAAGTGTGGGTTAGTCACGTAGTCATTATGTCGTGTTGCAACTAAGACTGTTGCAATACCAGTATATGAAGGGCTTCCCGGCTTGTTTGATTTTATTGTGACATTCGAAGAAAAGGTCTCAGAACCACAACGATTGTTGATAGTGGAGGACACACTGAAGGCTGCTCCAACATGTTGGTGGGAAACACATAAGAAGTTGGTTGCAGGGTGGTTGCAGTGTCGGAGGTTTATGACGGTTCGCTTTGGTGACACAAGTCTACCACATAGGGAAATATGATGGACGGAATGACCCTGGCAGTCATTTGATGAAATGCCAGATGTTGTGGGCATCCCGACCAAAGGATGAGTGGGTCCATGCCTTCATCCATACTCTAGACGTGATGCTGTGATCATGGAATACTACAACAGAATTGGGTGGGGAAATTACCACTTGGTTGGAGTTGACATTTTGGTTTACTCATACGTTCAGCTTCACGGATTCCAACCCGGATGTCCATAATGCTTTTTAGCGCATACGCGATGTAGTTCTGAAGGTTGTTCTGGTAGCATATCCTGTGGATCTGCATACGCACTGCAAGATGCAGTCAATGATGGAATGTTATAATATCACTGGTTGACCAGAAGATGGCGATGATCCACGGAATGTAAATATTCTGGAATTAGAAGGTAGTCGCGATGTGGTGGCACCAGATGCACCCACTGATCCGATCAGTCAGTCGTTGAATCTCTGGAAGGTGAACATTGGGATGGAGGACAGTCCAAAGTTCATGAATATTCGAGACTATTGGGATGATGAGATAATGGGGAAGGTCACAGACCTGTTGCATGAGTTCCAAGACTTGTTCCCTACAAATTTTTTTGATATGAAGGGCATCTTGTGGGATTTGGGGGAAATGAAGATCCCATTGAAACCAGATGCAAAACCAATCAGGAAGCGACCATATCGACTGAATCCGTGCCATAAGGAGAGGGTCAAAGTTGATCTTGACCATATGTTGGATGTTGGAATTATTGAACTGGTTGAGGAATCAAATTGGATCAATCTTATGGTGGTTCAGAACAAGAAGACAGGTGAAGTGCGCATTTGCGTCGACTTATGGAAGCTGAATGATGCATGTTTGCATGATCCATTTTTGACCCCGTTCACTGATGAGGTACTGGATGGCGTGGGTGGCCAAGAGATGTATTCTTTCACAGATGGGTTCTGGCTATCATCAGATCATAATCACGAAAGAAGATTGCCATAAGACAAACTTTATGACAGAATGGGGTTGTTTTCAGTACACGATGATGCCGTTTGGACTGAAGAATGCACTTGCGATATTCTCTTGAGTCGTCATTGCTGCTTTCAGGGATTTCATCCAAAATTTCTTGCAGGTGTACATGGATGACTGGACAGTCTACGACTTGATTAGTGATCATCTGGAAAATCTGCGATTGATGTTGGAGCGCTGTCGACAGCATCAGATATCACTGAACTTGAAAAAGTGCATCTTCTGTGCACCATTCGAGATAGTACTGGGTCACATTGTGTGCAAGAAGGGATTGTTAGTCGACCCAACAAAGATTGCCCTCATTTTAAGCTTAACACGACCAACAAATGTCAAGCAGTTGAGAGAAATGTTGGAACACATTGGGTATTATCGTAAGTTCATCAAGGGTTATGTAGCAATCACGGCCCCTATGGAGAAGTTATTGAAGAAAGATGCGGTATTTCAATGGATCCCTGAATGCCAAGATAGTTTTGAGACGCTGAAGGCTAAGATGGCTTCAGCGCCGATATTGGTATTTTCGGATTGGAGCAAGGAATTCCATGTCCACATTGATGCCTCATCGATAGCGCTAGGAATAGTGCTTGCATAGCCAGGGGAAGGGGATTTGGATCACCCCATTGCTTTTTCGAGTCGAAAGTTGTTGTCTGCAGAGCGAAACTATACAACGATAGAGAGGGAAGCTATGGCAATGGTATATGCGCTACAGAAGTTCAGGAATTACCTATTAGGGGGTCACTTTAAGATGTTCACAAACCATTCCGCATTGAAATATCTAGTCAATAATCCTGTGTTGGGGGGGAAGATATGTCATTGGCTACTTCTTTTTCAGGAGTTTGATTTTGAGGTAATTGTGAAGCCAGGATGCTTGAACGCAGGACCAGATCATCTGTCACAAATTGAGATAGGAGAGGAACCAACCAACATTGAGGATGGGTTTCTCGATGTGCAACTATTTAAGGTTGAAGTAGATGATGACTACTACGAAGATAACATTCAGTTTTTGGCGACAGGCACTGCATCAAAGGGGTTTACAACTAGTCAGAAGAAGCAGTTGGTGGTCAAGGGTGTAGATTTCCAGATAATTGCCGGACAGTTGTACAAATTGGGATCAGACGAGATCTTGAGGCACTGTGTCCTGCCACATGATAAAGGGCAGATCTTGTCACAAGCATGCAGGAGTAGCTGGAGGGCACTATGGCGGTCGTACGACATCCAGGAAGGTGCTTCACGCAGTACTTTTGTGGTCGACACTTCACAACTATGCAACATATTATGCGCGGACCGGTGATGTCTGTCAAAGAAATGGGAAACCCTCTAGGAGGGATGAGATGCGATTGAAACCTCAAGTTACACTACAACCATTTGATAAATGGGTAGTGGATTTCGTGGGCCCTATCAATCCACCTAGGAAGCACACTGGTGCACGATACATCATCACAGCGATAGATTATGTAACGAGATGGGCGGAGGTTGCACCAGTCGTTGATTGCTTCGCTGCAACAGCAGCGCATTTTTTGTTTGACAACATCGTCACTCAGTTTGGCTGCCCAAAGGTATTGATGAGTGATTAGGGTAGTCATTTCATCAATCACACCTTCAACGCATTAACAATAGAACTGCAAATACAACATAAGAAGAGCACACCATATCATCCACAAGCAAATGGTACAGTCAAATCTTTCGAAAAAGTCTTGGAACATGCATTGACAAAGGTGTTTAATGCAAATCGTGATGACTGGGATCTGAAGATCCTAGTAGTTTTGTGGGCATATCGCACCACGTGTAAAAGGTTGATGGGATAGACAACATTTAAGATGGTGTATGGGAAAGAAGCGATTATTCCTATGGAGTACATCGTTCCAAGTCTGTGCATAGCGGAAACAACAGGCATGGATGATGCAGCGGCATTAGGAGAACGTATGGCGTAGCTAGTGCAGCTTGAGGAAGATCGCTTTATTGTAGGTTTCCACCAGACCATGGAGAAGTGCTACAAACACAAATAAGTAAATAATATAGTTAAATAATCATTAAATATAGTAATTAAATAATTGACTCAAGAGGACACGACTCCTCGAATAGGTACCCTAATCATATAGATAGGGGACCACAAATGTAATATTGACATCATCAAATATACTATTCTTATTTATCATTCAATATGAGAGTTGGATTCGACTATTAACAGTCCAGCCGGATATGGTTGCTGCATTTAGTATCAGAGCTTGGTTTCAGCTCTCCCTTCAAGCCCAACCAGATACGGTTACTGCGGTCTCGCTCCTCTGAGCTCAGATTCAGCTCCTCAACTCATTCCACTCTTTCGCCATTTCTCTTCACCCATTTCACTGCACTCTCAGTTCACTCTTCATTCCTCACATGTCATCTCTCTCTCATGCTGCTCGTCGACTCCCCTCTCTATCCACACCTCCGTACACACATCCTCTACCCATTCATCACTACCATGCGACCACACCATCGACTCTCCTGCCAATCGCCGCTCTCATCTTACTCATCTTCCCACACTAATGCAGATCTTGCTACCCTCACACCATAACTCCTTTATCACTTCTCCCTCACGTAGCTATCCCTCCCTTCGTGTTTCTCTCCCATCTTCAGATTAACTCCACCATCTTCCTCTGCTACGCCTCTCATCTCGCATCCATCAGACCTGCGCCCACCCCCACAGCTCTTCTCCTCCACCATTTTTCCCCATGCCCACCCTCGTAACTCTTCTCCATCCACCCTCCTGCATCTGCACCTCCACGCAGCTCAACGCTGCTGCACCGCACTTCCGTAGCCCCACACCTCTGCCATTTCCTGCGCAGATCCACAGTCGTCATGCCCCTCGGCTCCACGCCCATCTCCTCCATGCCCACCCATCTACCTCCATCCACCATTCCTCCTTCCTTATGCCTGCTCGCCGCTGCAATTCCCCACACCCTCCACCAATCCAGCTCCTTCACCCACCAACCCTTGCTCCCACGCCGCCTGGGTGCTCCCTCTCCCTCCGACAACCACCACCACCCACCCGCACATCCGCACCTTCCCTTCGCCGTCCAACTTGGCCACCTCCCATCCTCGCCGCCCTACCCGTCTGCGCGTCCTCCTCACCGTGTGGTCATTGAAACTACAACCTGCAAAACAAAAACAAATTTTAATAAAAATAACATATTATATATAATAATGATATATTATTATTATATTATAATATTTATTTTTTAAAAACGTAAAAAAAAACTAAATACAAGATATTATATAGTTTAAAAATAACAATAATAACAATATTAATATATTAATTAATATTTATTATTATTCCAAAAACAAATATTATTATTATTAAATATAATAATAGCGTTCTTAATTCTAAGCCCAAAAGTCCCTTCTACAAACATCCATGGCATCTTATAGTGATAGTGATGAATTCATAAATCTCCTTGAGAAAATCCTTAAGGATATAGATGAAATAAAGAAATCTATTGACGAAACGTTTAAAGAAAATGAAGATGGATGTGAAAATTGGGTAGAAGAAACCACCCAAGCTAATGTAAAAGATGAAGATATAGTAGACTATTATGCCATTTCCCATAAGAGTAATAGCATCAATCAAGATATTGTGCAAGACAAAGATATAACATACCCTAGTAATGAATAAAATGACAATAAAATATTTGACAAGAGGAAACATGTTCCTCACCGAGATTGTGATAAGAGACAAGCCGATGTTACTAACAATAACGATGATCAATGCGTTGACAATAATATCACAATAACAAACGCACGAAGGACATATGCCAACACAAGGAATTCTATAAAGAACATCAAGGAAAGCAACTATAATATCTATCAGACACAAGATAAGACCGGTGTTCTTATGAGCATTATAAGCACAAAGAGCTCGTTCAAAGGAACTTCCACAAAATGTGTTGGGAATAACAACACGAAAATAATTAAGGTCGTAATGTATGTTGAGCATGTTCAATTGACAACAAACATAGCTAAAAGAAGCAATCACACAAGTAGAAAAAGTGTAAACAAAACTTCACCAAGTTCATACTTAATGCAAATACCAAGACAAAATAATCAAAAGAAGGCAATGGTCATAATCAAAATCGCATCTCTCAAGTCATCAGTGTGACATAGAGCCAGAATAAAAGACGTCATGAGAAAACTCAACTTTGAGGACAAAGCTTTCCCAAGGGAAAGGCAATGCTACAAACACAAATAATTAAATAATACAATTAAATAATCATTAAATATAGTAATTAAATAATTAAATCAAGAGGACATGACTCCTCGAATAGGTACCCCAATCATATAAATAGGGGACCACAAATGTAATATTGACATCATCAAATATATTATTCTTATTTATCATTCAATATGAGAGTTGGATTTGACTATTAACAGTCCAGCCGGATACGATTGTTGCAAGAAGGATCGGAAAAAGGATTTTCATGATCGTCATATCAAGAACAAATAGTTTCAGCAGGGTGATTTGGTGTTGTTGTATGACAGCAAGTTCATAAAGCATTCAGGGAAATTGCAGATGGATTGGCATGGTCCATATCGCATCAATAGCATAACTTCACGCGGAGCACTATAGTTGCAGCAATTAGATAGAGTGATGCTCCCAAAGTTGGTCAAGGGTAGCAAGTTAAAGCCCTATAGGTCGAGATTGGAGCAGCGCGATGCCTGAGTCACATTGTGGAAAAAAAAATTGTAGGATGCTTGGTGGCACAGGATGGCGCACCTGCAGGGACAAAATGCATAAGCGGGAAGGCTTGTCTCATAGTTCGAGAGCATACTTGCGACAACAGTAGTGTCGTGAAAGGGTCAAATCGGCAATAAATGCAATAATTTAAGAACAGTTAATTGGTACTGCGTGAAGGCACGATCGACATTTATGACATATCTGGCTGTTGGATTGACCGAATCGATGACGGATTTGAGTAATTAAGGCATGATTTGGTCATGATGTAGGGTTTGATTTGGTAATGATGGTTAAGGACATAATTTGGCACTATAAGAAGGGGTCAACTCTAGTCGGAAGGATCCATTGCGCCGAGTATAAGGGATAGCTCAGTGGTGCATCGTTTAGTTGAATTGCCAAGTTCGGGGTTGAGCGATTGCTGGCAGCAAGTTGGGTTGGCGAGTGAGGAATTGTTGAGCCACAAGGAGCCCTGCTACGGCATGTCGAGCACCCCTGTGGTTGAAGTTTCCAGTGGGATAGAGTCACCAGCTAGAGCTGTAAGCATCGAAGAAGAGGTTGTCAGCATGCCGGGTGGATCAATGTTTCCAACAATCCCCAAGAAGCAGCGAGGAGGTCGTAGAGGAGCCCCAAGCGGAGATAGAAAAGTCCAGCTGTGGTGGTGAAGAAGCAACTGCTTGGGAAGGGTTTCCTATTGCAGATATCCCTGGGTATGTCCCCCCCTGTCGGCCTGGTCTACCGCTTCATAAGCTCACAAAGAATCATAAATACCCTATCCGGATGCCAGCGCTACCAGCAAGTATGGAGTGATCCATAGATATGGTGCCGGTGTTGATGCGGTTGGAATATGATGACCATAACATGGTGGCATATCTAGAAATTATGTCAGACCCTTATGTGCCGAGGTCACAACTCAATGGTAAGCCGATTTCGCAAGCTTGGGTGCATGGGTTGAACCAGGCAGGCTTGCTGGGACTCATTAACATGCCACACTTTGGGTGACTGCAAGAGGTTAACGCTTGTGTGAAGAAGCTTCTGGACTGCTTCCATGACGATACATTGTGGTTGGACATACCAATTCTAGTCACTGTTGACTTGATTGCTGAGATCACCAGGTTCCCGAAGGATGGGGTAGATAGTTTGCAGTACTTCCGCGGGAAGGAGAACGACAAAAAGAGGGCAGCACAGTTGGTCTGGTGATACGCCTTGGAATGTGACGGCCGCGCTTACAAAACCAGCAGTATCAATGATAAAGCAGTCCTCACTGGCGTGAAGATATTGAGTTGCAAAGTGGTCCAGAAGAATTGACCCAACCAGTGCAATTTGAGGGTTCTGGCGTGTGCAACACAGTGCGCAGAAGGAGTGCAGATGAACTGGTCACTATTTTTGTTGAACTGGTTAGCGGAGGACGCAGTATCCATACAAAATGGGAAAGGATCATTCACTTACAGCTGGCTCTTAATCTTAATCGCACTGGTTTCCTGGAAGGAGCCTGACACTTACCAGGGCATGGAGGTTGACACTGTGAAAGAACGTAATGGTGTGCAATATCAGAACTTGTGGTGGGTACAAGAAACCGAGCACCTTAGAGAAAATGCAATACACTTTTGGTTGTACTGGGAGATGCTACAAGATGTAGTGACATAGGTGCCTCACCTAAATGAAGAAACCATAGTGAAGTACAAGCCTATTGCGCCGTTCTCGATTCGGCCTCATGCGATTCACGTACAAGCAAGACGTGACCCTACGAGGAAATGGTTGCTAACACACTATAAGTTGTCTGAAGAAGTGCTGGAGGGAATCGTCAATGATTCGCCGGTCGAATGGTGGGAACCAGTTAGTCTGGCGGAGATTGAGGCGGGACTCCCAGCAACGGGCCCAGATGATGCGCTATCCACGTAGGACCAACAAAGTCACCACGACTCGGATCAGGAGTCATCCACAAAGACACCCACGGATGAGGATATCGACTGTGACCATGAGGAGGGAAGAATGAAGGAACATCATGATTATGTGACAATCAGTGGGGCTTCTGCAGCAACAGAAGCATAGTTGGGACGACTTATCTTGGTTGTCACGGATGCAACTAATATGGCAGTGCACGCGATGATGGTGAAGGTGGAAGATGGCTTCAAAGGGGTCAACAATCACCTTGATTATTTATGCGATGTTTCACATCGAGTGGCGGAGATGGCCACTAGGCAAGCAGTTGGCACAATCCCAACTGAGCCCTGGGTTTGGAACATCAGTATTCCCCCGAATGCAATTGTGATAGACAACGAGGCTCTGCAGCAGTTAGAAAATTTGACCATTAACATCAATGAGTTGCTTGCAAAGGAGTTGACGATTGTGCAAGTAATTTCCATGCGGGAAATGGCGGATAGGATGGATGAGATTAGCGGTAAGTTCATGCGATTGTAGACAAACGAGGCCATGACCCAACAAGAAGTTGAAAAATTAAAGGGAAAGGCAGTAGAGGTGACGAAGGTGGTGAATGAATTAGAGGACAAACTTGAGCAACTGACGGTCGAGAAGAATAGTGCAGTAACGGAGCTCAAGAAGGATCAGGATCGATTAACGGTTGAAAGAGCTGCCATATGGGACAACAAAGTGTGGTTGGAGGAGGCAGTCTCTAAATCCTCTCAACATGTTCTCGATCCCACTGCGCAGTTGGATCCAGTGGTGCAAGCGCAAATTGGGGCTGTAACCACCCAGTTACAGCATGACAATGAGGATTTAATAGCTCTATTACACCCTGGCACACTCGACGAGCAAGTGGATGCACATTAACACGCCATTGAGGAGGTGGCAACACCAATGGGAGAGTTGGAACAGGTAGCAGTGAAAATCATGGCAGACACCGCACAGTTTTTGGGTATCATTATTTAGGATGAGTAGATCGAACAACTGACCAAGTTAAGGCAAGAATCGGAGGGGCAGTTGACGACACTGAAGGAAGCAATGCACATGATGCTGCCAATGGCTCAGGTCCCCAAATTGGCCGAACTTAAAGATTTGTAAAACCGTGTCACAAAGGTTGAAGAGCGTCAAAAAAAGCGCAGTGCGCAGCTAGAAGAGTTCCAGGAGATTGGAGGCCAGTTTTTTCTTAAAGCAAATTCCGCACTCCAAGCTGTGAGGGAAGGTCACCAACAAGTTGCTGCGAAGCTGCATGAGCATCCATCTGCGCTGGATGTGATATACAGTTAGGTGGTGGATGTGACAACAAAGGAGCAGGTCACGGATGTTGATTAGCAGTACGAGGACTTCAGGATCAAGACCAATGAGTACACCATGTCCGCTTAACGTGGCGCGAGGGCGAGCCACAAGATTGTGTTGGGGGTCTATTGGCAGGCGGTTTGGTGAGTTAGCATCGCGGATGTTGCGCAAGGCCAAAGATAATGCAGAAGGCAGAGAACAACGAGCAAGGTGACAAGTATTTTTGTAGTTTTTGGGTCATTTGGACCACGTCATGTATATTTTGGGCCATTTGGACCACATCATACATATTTTGGGTCATTTAGACCGTATTATGTGGGATTTTGGGTTAGTTTTTGTAAAGTTGGTTAAAGAATAGTTAGGTGGTTGCCTAAGTGGACCACAGATGTAAAGGCACAAGCCTATAAATAGATGATGGTTTGTAAGGGTTGAGATATCTTTTCGGAGAAGTAGTTGAAGCTTGATATCCGAGAGACTAAGTATCTTGTTGTAATTGGATTTTTGCGGAGATAATATGATGTGACAGAACTTTCGAGCAGAATCCCTCTGTCGTTCCTATTTATCTGTGGTAATGCATTTTGCGACATGAATATATGAATGATGCGATGTTTCCTTGCTACAATTAATGCTTTACCGTTATATATGTTGCAATAATAGATCTGTTCCTATTGAATAATGTCACAATTATGATTAATGCTTGAATTGAATGCTTAGATCTATTTCTGAAATGTTGCAATAAGTTAGTCAATTGATGCACAACATCCTCCTTCATTCGGTAGAAACATGGTTCTGTCAACTCTCCCTTGAACATCTCGGGTGAGACCTCATTTGCTCTGTAGGTGTTGCTGGACGGGGTAAGACTTGTATGGGCCGGTGCTCAGGGAGATCACGGTGGTTTGGGTGTTGACAGTGTCGGGAACCCCCATTGACTTGGTTTGTGTCAACAATCGCTTAACTACTTCTTAACAAACTCTACAAAAGGATTACCCAAAACCCACATAATGCGGTCCAAATGATCCAAAATACACATGGCGTAGTCCAAATGACCCAAAACTACATAAACTATGATCACCTTACGCGTTGCTTTCCTCCTTTTGCAGTCCATTCGGCCTTGCGTAGAATCCGCGATGTTGTGATGCTAACTCATCCAAATCGCCTACCAACATGCCCCCAACATAATATTGTGGCTCGCCCTTGAGCCACATTAGTTGGACATGGTGTACTAGGACTCGTCTTCTACCTTGTGACGCCTCTGCAACTGTTCTTGTTGTCCGGATCTCGCTGTGTGTACTACTCCCATTGCTACAATGATCTCCAACTCGTTGTCATGTACTTCTCAACCTAAAGTGGTGATCTTTCAGCTCGCTGTCATGTGCTTCTCAAACTCATTCTCCAGTCTCTAGGAACTTGGTGCAGACTGAGGAAAAGTTGACGAACAATGTCAAGGTGCGAAACAGGCCAATTACTCCATCACATTTGTTTCGCACCTGGGATCACTTCCTACTGGGACCAGGGGTTTTCCACCCTTGTCATTCTGGTGGTCACAGGAACTACAAAGCTTCGAACTACCACCACATGCCTAGACATCTCGGATGAGACTTCACCTCTGTGACACCCGAGTGTCCGAGCCGCTTCCTGCTTTAGGTGCTCATGCACACTCGTTGTTCAGGCCCTTAGCGCACCTGGTGTGCTACCGCACAAAATGAAATGGATCATTTCCACAACCTCCTTGGAATTCCTAACTTAGCTAGATTCCTGACCCGCTCGCAGCATGAATTTCTCCCGTCTGGTAGATACCTCTTTGCCTAGCTAGTCCCTGGTGCCTGTATTTATGCCTTTTCATCTTCCTGGATGCCTGCTTCGGAAATCATTAGAAAAATCGTTCACATAAGGCGTCAATCCTGTCATCATACCCTACCACCGTTTCCTGGTGAGGTATATTCGTAGAACCATACTTCCACCGGCTGCCATTCATGCCAAAATGTGCGAACCGTCTCCCCTTGCTACCACAAACAATGCTGCCACATTGTGTTCCATGTGCCAAATGTGCCTGACTCTAGTGCCAGTCCGGGCCAGCTAACGACCAGACCTACCAAAAAGACCTATCACATGAAAAAGTTCCATCTACAAATGATCCATAGTAATTATTGATTTGACGAGGTCGCCACCCTACAACTGTCGCGGACTAGCTCCCAAACTGCGATACAATCACTTCCGCTTGCGCATTCTATCCCTGCTGGTGTGCCATCCTGCCACCCAACATCCTGCACCTTTTTTTTTCCCGCAATGTTGTTTGGGCATCGCGCTGCTCCGAGCCCATCCTGTAGGGCTTCAACCTTCTACCATTTACCAACTTTGGGAGCATCGCTCCATCTAACTGCTGTAGTTGTACCAGGCCTCTTGAAGTTATGCCATTGATGCAATATGGACCAAGCCAATGCATCTGTAACTTCCCTGGATGATTTATGAACTTGCTATCATACAACAACACAAAGGCATCTTGCTGAAACAGTTTATTTTTGATACGGCGATCATGCCAAGCTTTTTGCCGATCCTTTTCCACGCGCTGGTGAAAACCTTCGATAAAGCGGTCTTCCTCAAGCTATACTATCTACTTTAGTTATTCCGCCAATGCTGCCTCATCATTCATGTCCATCGCTACCGCTATGCGCAGACTCGGAATAGTGTACTCCATGGGCATAACTGCCTCCTCCCCATACACCAATTTGAAGGGTGTCTGTGTCGTCAACCTTTTACAAGTGGTGCGATATGCCCACAATACTGTTGAAATATTCAAATCCCAGTTATCACAGTTCGCATTAGAAACCTTTGTCAGTGTATTCTCTAGTACCTTGTTGAAGTCCTCCCCGGTCTCAATCCGCGATAAATGATCTAGTCCGGCATTCAAGCGACCTGGTTTCACAATTACCTCAAAATCAAACTCCTGAAAGAGAAGTAACCAATGAAATATCTTCCCCACAAACACAGGCTTATTGATCAGATACTTCAAAGCAGAATGGTTTGTGAACATCTTGAAGTCACTTCCCAACATGTAATGCCTAAACTTATGCAGTGCATATACCATCGCCAAGCCTTTCCTCTCTGTAGTGGTATAATTCCTCTCTGCAGATGACAACTTCCAACTCGTAAAATCAATTGGGTGATCCAGATCTCCTTCCCCTGGCTGCGCGAGCACTACTCTTAGCACAATCGATGATGCATCTACATGGACATGAAATTCCTTTCTCCAATCAGGAAATAACAATATCGGTGCAGAAGCCATCTTAGCATTCAGCGTCTCGAAACTGACTTGACATTCGAGACTTCACAAAAATACCGCGTCCTTCTTTAACAACTTCTACATAGGGGCCGTGATCGCTGCATAACCCCGGATAAACTTGCGATAGTACCTGGTGTGTCCCAATGTCACTCTCAACTACTTGAAATTGGTAGGCGGTGTTAGGCTCAGAATGAACGCAATCTTTTTTGAGTCAACCAACAATCCCTTCTTACAAACAATGTGACCCAACAATATCCCAAATGGTGCACAGAAGATGCACTTCTTCAAGTTCAACGATATCTGATGTTGTCGACAATGCTCCAACATGAGTCGCAGATTGGCCAGATGATTGTTGATTAAGCCATACACTGTCCAGTCATCCATGTAAACTTGCAGAAACTTCTGAATAAAATCCCTGAAGGAAGCAATAACAACCCAAGAGAATATCCCACGTGTGTTCTTCAGCCCAAATGGCATCACCGTGTACTGGAAACAACCCCACTCAGTCACAAATGTTGTCTTATGGTGGTCCTCTTTCGCAATCTAGATATGATGATAACCAGAAAAGCCATCTGTGAAGGAATACATCTCTTGGCCTCCCATGCCCACCAATACTTCATCAGTGAACGGTCTCGGGAATGGATAATGCAGACATTCATCATTCAACTTCCTTAGGTCGACGCAAATCCTGACCTCACCTGTCTTCTTATCGTGTACCACCATTGGACTAATCGACTCCAATTGTTCAACTAGTTCAATGATTCCAACATCCAGCATGCGATCAAGCTCAACTTTGACCCTTTCCTTATGTCGCGGATTCAGGCGCTACGGTCGCTGCCTAAGTCGGTTTCGCATCTGGCTTCAGTGGAATCTTCATCTCTCCTAAATACCCCAAGATTCCCTTCATCCTAGAAAACTTCGTAGGGAACAAATCTTGGAACTCATGCAACAAGTTTGTGACCTGTGCCATCATCTCTTTATCCCAATAGTCCTCGATATTCGCAAACCTTGGGTTCTCTTCTATCCCAATGTTGAATTTTCTGAGCTTCATCAGTTGACTGATCAGATCTGTCGGTGCATCCGATGCTACAACATCGCGAATTCCTTCTTACTCCGGAATATTGACATTCCGTGGATTGTCGCCATCCTCTAGTCCACCAGTGATATTATAACATTCCATCATCGATTGCATCTTATAATGCGTATGCGGATCTACGGGATATGCCAGTGGGACTACCCTTAGAACAACATCGCAGATGAGATTCAAAGCATTATGGACATTGGGGTTGGTGTCCGTGAAGCTGAAAGTATGAGTAAAGAAAACTGTCAACTCTAACCAAGTGGTAATCCCCCTCGCAACTCAGATGAAGCATACCATGATTGCGGCATTTAATCCAAACTATGGATAAAATCATGGACCCATTCATCCCTGGGTCACGAAGTCCACAAAGTATGACATTCCATCAGATGACTACCAGGGTCATTCTTCCCATCATACCTTCCGGTGTGGTAGATTTCTGTGTCACCAAAGAGAACCGTCATCAACCTTCGACACTGCGACCAATTAATAATCGACTTCTTATGGGTTGCCAACCACCGTGCTAGAGTAGCCTTCAGTTCCTCCTCCAATGCTAGCAATCGCTGCGGTTCTGACACCTTAGCTTCAAATGCAACTAGAAACTCGGACAATCTAGGAAGTCCCTCATATACCGAAAACTCAACAGTCTCAGTCGCAACACGATGCAGCGACTGTGTGATCGACCGACACTTCCAGAATGATACCTCATGTAGTCGTTTATGTCAATTCTCTAAAGCATCATCTGAGTCGAAAGACGCAGAACTAGAGCTGCGCCAACCAAGTTCTCCACCAGCAGTCAGATGGATATAATCTTTTGAATTATTATATGCATGATCACATCCTCTTCCAACTTCATCCTTGATAGGTTCAATATATCGTCGCCCTTCATCCGGATCCAACAGAGCGATGATGCGGAGATCCTGGTTTTCAAAAGTCATCACTCACTTCTTAAAATTAATGACTGTTGCATTGTCATTAGCCCATCCAATCCCCCGCAATGTGGGATAGGAGCTTCCACCTTCGACAACCTCAATGACATCAAAATCCGCATATGTCTTCATCCCCTCGATATCCACCACAATGCGGGGAACTCTCCCAATTGGGGTCACCTTGGCTTGATTAGCCAAATGCAGCTGTACAGGAGACCAGCTCAATGTTGGGATCCCCATCTTTTGCCATGCCTGCTTTGTCAATATGTTAACATCAGAGCCTAGATCCAGAATAACTGAATTGACCTTGTAATCCCCGATCTGAACATTCATGCACATTTATTTTCCCGTCTTCTTCCTTTGCAAAGAATTCATCGCGAACTCCCTCCATCCCTGAGTCAGTCACTGCAACAGACTCTCGATCTCAACTAGAGCATCGAGATCTCTTACCAGCAATAAACAAATTTCCAAGAAATACTGCAATGTGCCATGTTGACGTGACGGTCCTACTTCCGATGTTGAGTCAAAAGCCGGGGGCATGTCATAAATAATGGACTTACCGCGATCTTTTTCCATTGCACTACGTGCTTCAAAGAATGCATCACACTCGACATCAATATCAAACTGCGGCTTCTTCTTCCTAGCCAGCAGGATCATAGGATGCGAACCATCTTCACCTGTCATCGCACCTCCACAAGTAATAACAGTAGCAACAACATATTATGTCCTCGGTTCTGCTAAAATTGTTGCAACAGATGGTCTCTGATTCTGGTTCGGCGGTGGGTTCGTAGGTTGATTCACATTCTAGTTAACATTTTTATTTGGACGTTGGTTCTGATTCTGTGGCGGATTCTGATTTTGATTTTGATTCTGCAACTGCGGTATATTTCTTTCCTGCCACCGCGCAATCAACTGCAGACAGTTTTAAATAGTGTGATTAGTCACAAAGCAAAATGTGCATTGGGTCTACAACTGTGGGAAATATCTTTGGCAGTGTCCCAACACTCCGCAATTATAACATTGGACAGGTCCGTGACCTCGTTTTCCTTCACGACCAAAGCATCCACCACTTCCTCCCCGGAATCCCCCTTTCTCCTGATATTGTGGTTGAGGAAACTATTGTTGCATGGGATTCAGTTGCAGCTGCACACACTGTCCTAGTTGAGCGCATGGTGTTGGATGAATGTACTATGGTTGTTGAACGTACTATGGCTGTTGCGAAGCCATCGACATCTAAGTATATTGTGGCATAAACTGTTGTGGTTGCTGCTGCGGTACAAACTACATCTGCGGTTGAGGTAGCAGCTGGGCTACCTGTGGCTGTGGTTGCAGTTGTTGTACGACATGTTGGTCGTCCTTCACATAGAATGCATCATACGTTTGTTCATGAAGTAAACCATATGCATGGAAATCCTTGTCCTCATGTCCCACGAACTTGTAGAATGTACAATACAGATTCATCAACTTTGTGACCATCTTCTGCCTGTATTGACACTCCTCATGGTGATGTGCATATACTTGACAGATGTGGCACCACGACAAACCTCCACCACTCAATGGGTTCGGTGCTCCGGATACCAAATAGTTGTGGAAATATGGCAGCTATCCTTAGTATGCCCTTCTACACGACATCGCGTACACCAAGCCTCCTCACGATGTTCCTTACACTTCTTAGGGTCTTGCAATTGTATTGTCCAGTTTTCCAACTGTGTGTGAATCTGCGACATGCTAGCTGTGTTCTCACCAATCGACGAAGCTTCTAACCACATTGCAATATCCAGATCCTCACTCGGTGTTGTAATGTTCTATTGCATCAGCGGGAGTCGAATGTGAGGTAATAATGCCACGATGAACCATTCTTTGTGCTGGACATCACTCATGTCAAAACTGACCCTTGCCATCAATGTTTTGAACCATTGGTCAAAATCCAACACAGTTTCATTGGGATACTTCTTAATCTCTTTTAGTTCCGTGATATACCATGCTTCATACTTGGGCTTTCTGAACTTTGCAATCAACCCTTTCCTAATTTCATCCAACGTGTTCTCTGGAGCACCTGTGGGAACTTGAACAAACTTCATAAACCAGTCTAATGCGCGACCTCGAAGAGTTGTCACCAATTGTCCTTTCTTAGCATCATCATCAGTAATTTTCTTAACAGTCCATACTGCTTCACACAAGAACCAGTATTGCTCAGGGTTATCTGTTCCATTTCCATGGAACAGCGACAACTTTGTATCCTCCCCCACCATCCCGGGCTTCCTTCCTATAGTCGCTAAGCTACTAGCAATCAATTTTTGTTGACATGATGAACACAGTGGTGTCAAAGTTGCATTTCTTCCTGGTTGAGAGATAGTGAGTGGAAGTGTGGGCACGTTGCTGCTGGGGGTTGGTCCTACTTCTATCTTTATCCCAATAGTCCTCGATATTCGCAAACCTTGGGTTCTCTTCTATTCCAATGTTGAATTTTCTAAGCTTCATCAGTTGACTGATCAGATCTGTCGGCGCATCCGATGCTACAACATCGCGAATGCCTTCTTACTCCGGAATATTGACATTCCGTGGATTGTCGCCATCCTCTAGTCCACCAGTGACATTATAACATTCCATCATCGATTGCATCTTATAATGCGTATGCGGATCTACGGGATATGCCAGTGGGACTACCCTTAGAACAACATCGCAGATGAGATGCAAAGCATTATGGACGTTGGGGTTGGTGTCCGTGAAGCTGAAAGTATGAGTAAAGAAAACTGTCAACTCTAACCAAGTGGTAATCCCCCTCGCAACTCAGATGAAGCATACCATGATTGCGGCATTTAATCCAAACTATGGATAAAATCATGGACCCATTCATCCCTGGGTCACGAAGTCCACAAAGTATGACATTCCATCAGATGACTACCAGGGTCATTCTTCCCATCATACCTTCCGGTGTGGTAGATTTCTGTGTCACCAAAGAGAACCGTCATCAACCTTCGACACTGCGACCAACTAATAATCGACTTCTTATGGGTTGCCCACCACCGTGCTAGAGTAGCCTTCAGTTCCTCCTCCAATGCTAGCAATCGCTGCGGTTCTGACACCTTAGCTTCAAATGCAACTAGAAACTCGGACAATCTAGGCAGTCCCTCATATACCGAAAACTCAACAGTCTCAGTCGCAACACGATGCAGCGACTGTGTGATCGACCGACACTTCCAGAATGATACCTCATGTAGTCGTTTATGTCAATTCTCTAAAGCATCATCTGAGTCGAAAGACGCAGAACTAGAGCTGCGCCAACCAAGTTCTCCACCAGCAGTCAGATGGATATAATCTTTTGAATTATTATATGCATGATCACATCCTCTTCCAACTTCATCCTTGATAGGTTCAATATATCGTCGCCCTTCATCCGGATCCAACAGAGCGATGATG
The DNA here is from genome assembly GCA_027924585.1 of Larix kaempferi. Taxonomy (NCBI): domain Eukaryota; kingdom Viridiplantae; phylum Streptophyta; class Pinopsida; order Pinales; family Pinaceae; genus Larix; species Larix kaempferi. The sequence continues at coordinate 1,348,143 of BSBM01001431.1, forward strand.
CGGAGATCCTGGTTTTCAAAAGTCATCACTCACTTCTTAAAATTAATGACTGTTGCATTGTCATTAGCCCATCCAATCCCCCGCAATGTGGGATAGGAGCTTCCACCTTCGACAACCTCAATGACATCAAAATCCGCATATGTCTTCATCCCCTCGATATCCACCACAATGCGGGGAACTCTCCCAATTGGGGTCACCTTGGCTTGATTAGCCAAATGCAGCTGTACAGGAGACCAGCTCAACGTTGGGATCCCCATCTTTTTCCATGCCTGCTTTGTCAATATGTTAACATCAGAGCCTAGATCCAGAATAACTGAATTGACCTTGTAATCCCCGATCTGAACATTCATGCACATTTATTTTCCCGTCTTCTTCCTTTGCAAAGAATTCATCGCGAACTCCCTCCATCCCTGAGTCAGTCACTGCAACAGACTCTCGATCTCAACTAGAGCATCGAGATCTCTTACCAGCAATAAACAAATTTCCAAGAAATACTGCAATGTGCCATGTTGACGTGACGGTCCTACTTCCGATGTTGAGTCAAAAGCCGGGGGCATGTCATAAATAATGGACTTACCGTGATCTTTTTCCATTGCACTACGTGCTTCAAAGAATGCATCACACTCGGCATCAATATCAAACTGCGGCTTCTTCTTCCTAGCCAGCAGGATCATAGGATGCAAACCATCTTCACCTTTCATCGCACCTACACAAGTAATAACAGTAGCAACAACATATTATGTCCTCGGTTCTGCTAAAATTGTTGCAACAGATGGTCTCTGATTCTGGTTCGGCGGTGGGTTCGTAGGTTGATTCACATTCTAGTTAACATTTTTATTTGGACGTTGGTTCTGATTCTGTGGCGGATTCTGATTTTGATTTTGATTCTGCAACTGCGGTATATTTCTTTCCTGCCACCGCGCAATCAACTGCAGACAATTTTAAATAGTGTGATTAGTCACAAAACAAAATGTGCATTAGGTCTACAACTGTGGGAAATATCTTTGGCAGTGTCCCAACACTCCGCAATTATAACATTGGACAGGTCCGTGACCTCGTTTTCCTTCACGACCAAAGCATCCACCACTTCCTCCCCGGAATCCCCCTTTCTCCTGATATTGTGGTTGAGGAAACTATTGTTGCATGGGATTCAGTTGCAGCTGCACACACTGTCCTAGTTGAGTGCATGGTGTTGGATGAATGTACTATGGTTGTTGAACGTACTATGGCTGTTGCGAAGCCATCGACATCTAAGTATATTGTGGCATAAACTGTTGTGGTTGCTGCTGCGGTACAAACTACATCTGCGGTTGAGGTAGCAGCTAGGCTACCTGTGGCTGTGGTTGCGATTGTTGTACGACATGTTGGTCGTCCTTCACATAGAATGCATCATACGTTTGTTCATGAAGTAAACCATATGCATGGAAATCCTTGTCCTCATGTCCCACGAACTTGTAGAATGTACAATACAGATTCATCAACTTTGTGACCATCTTCTGCCTGTATTGACACTCCTCATGGTGATGTGCATATACTTGACAGATGTGGCACCACGACAAACCTCCACCACTCAATGGGTTCGGTGCTCCAGATACCAAATAGTTGTGGAAATATGGCAGCTATCCTTAGTATTCCCTTCTACACGACATCGCGTACACCAAGCCTCCTCACGATGTTCCTTACACTTCTTAGGGTCTTGCAATTGTATTGTCCAGTTTTCCAACTGTGTGTGAATCTGCGACATGCCAGCTGCGTTCTCACCAATCGACGAAGCTTCTAACCACATTGCAATCTCCAGATCCTCACTCGGTGTTGTAATGTTCTATTGCATCAGCGGGAGTTGAATGTGAGGTAATAATGCCACGATGAACCATTCTTTGTGCTGGACATCACTCATGTCAAAACTGACCCTTGCCATCAACGTTTTGAACCATTGGTCAAAATCCAACACAGTTTCATTGGGATACTTCTTAATCTCTTTTAGTTCCGTGATATACCATGCTTCATACTTGGACTTTCTGAACTTTGCAATCAACCCTTTTCTAATTTCATCCAACGTCTTCTCTGGAGCACCTGTGGGAACTTGAACAAACTTCATAAACCAGTCTAATGCGCGACCTCGAAGAGTTGTCACCAATTGTCCTTTCTTAGCATCATCATCAGTAATTTTCTTAACAGTCCATACTGCTTCACACAAGAACCAGTATTGCTCAGGGTTATCTGTTCCATTTCCATGGAACAGCGACAACTTTGTATCCTCCCCCACCATCCCGGGCTTCCTTCCTATAGTCGCTAAGCTACTAGCAATCAATTTCTGTTGACATGATGAACACAGTGGTGTCAAAGTTGCATTTCTTCCTGGTTGAGAGATAGTGAGTGGAGGTGTGGGCACGTTGCTGCTGGGGGTTGGTCCTACTTCTATCCTGGGCACAGCCTGGTTGTCCTTGTCGGCACTATGAGGTCACTTCGTCCCATGTGGTATTCCTTCTTGGTTTTGGGTTTCAATCACAGCAGGACCTTCTCCTATCCTCTGCCTCTTTTCCTGTTGAAACCTTGCTCCTCCCATTGTAAGACCACTCTCTTCCACTGTCGAAACCTGAACCACCGCTATCTCCCTGTGCACCGGCCCAGACAGGTTTTACCCTGTCTAGCAACACCTGCGGAACAAATGAGGTCTCACCTGAGATGTTCAAGGGAGAGTTGAAAGAACCATGTTTCCACCGAATGAAGGAGGATTTTGTGCAACAACTAATCAACTTATTGCAACATTCATAAATAGATCTAGGCATTCAACTCAGCATTAACAATAATTGCAACATCATTCAACAGATCTTATCATTGACAAATTCATAAATGCACAACATATATAACAATAAAGCATTAATCGCAGCAAGGAAACACCGCATCATTCACAGATTCATATCGCATAATGCATTTACCACAGGGAAACGGAAAAGATACAATGATTTTTCTCAAAACTCTCTCACATCATATTCATCTTCACAAAAACCTAGATACAAAAAGATAATCTTTCATCACCTCATGTATCACTCAATCGGTATCCATATACTAAATCAATTATCGATTCAACTATCTCCATATCGAGTTATTAACACTTACAATCCTACATCTATTTATAGGCTTGCGCCCTTACATTTACGGTCCACTTAGGAAACCGACTAACTACTTCTTAACAAACTCTATAAAAAGATGACCCAAAACCCACATAATGCAGTCCAAATGACCCAAAATACACATGGCACGGTCCAAGTGACCCAAAACTACATAAACTACTATTGCCTTGTGTGCTACTTTCCTCCTTTCGTGGTACCTTCGGCCTTGCACAGCATTCACGATGCTGACTCATCCAAACTGCCTGCCAACAACCAATAAAGATACATTTTTCGGCTTTATTATCGAATTTACTCCTTTTTTTCATTTGGAACATGTACACCATCATTACAGCCAAACAAATTCAGATGTTTAAGAGAGAGTTTCTTACCAGTCCATATGTCATGTAGAGTTTTGTCAACCAATGCTAATTTCGGTGACCGATTACCAAGTAGCACACAATTTCCACTACCTATGCCCTAAATTCATGTCTTATTATGTCACTACTGAGCATGTTCCTGGCCTTTTCCATCAATGTCCTATTCATTTTTCTGCAATTCATTTTGTTGAGGTGTGTATGCAGTAATCTTCTACCTTTTTATTCTGCATTTCTTACAGAATTCCTCATATTCATTTATGTAGAACCCTCCACCATTATTTGTCCTCGTCACCTTTATTTTCTTCTATGTTTGATTCTCTAGTATAAGAGCCTTAAATTCTTTAAATTTATCAAACACCACATATTTCTTTTGTAGGAAATAAATTCATGTGTTCCTTGAGAAATCATCTATAAATGAAACATAATACACATAGTTACCTAATGATGGAACATGCATAGGTCCAAACTCATCATTGTGTATTAACTCTAGAATTATCTTTGTTCTTGTAGTACCAAATGCAAATCTTACCCAATTATTTTTTCCATATATGCAATGTTCACAAAAATCAAAATCTAGTGTGCAATCAAACATACCTTCAACCATACATTTACCATGTAATGCTTGAAGGCCCTTCTCTCCAATATGTCCATGTATTTGATGCCAAGGCATTGTCTTTCCCCCAGAGACAGTAAGGGTACTATCTTCTTTGTTTCCACCCTTAGGATAAAAAAACTTATTACACCCATCGATGATAGTGCTTCTTAATATCTTGTACAAATTTCCATTCCAAATTCCCCTCATTAAGACCATTTATCCTCGAACCATTTTGCATGTTTCTTTTGCAAACACAGTCTATACTCCTGCATCACCCATCTTATTGATGGATATCCAGTTTCTATCTAGCTCTGGAATGTGTAAAACACTAGTGAGAGTTCTAATCTTTCCATCCTTGAGAAATAACTCAATTCTTCCATGTCCTATGATTCTAGTTGTCGATTCATATCCTAAGAAAACATCACCTCCATTATACTTCTCATATTCACAGAACCACTCCTTGTGAGGATTTATATAAAAAGATGCATATGATTCAATCAACCATACATCATGATCTGAATGGGTACCTATAGAGGCCAGGTACACATCCCCTCCTTCTTTTGAGGTTGTTTTCACGTCTATGGAAGGAGCATCATCATATCCCTTCACTTTACCAACAGTTTTAGATCTACAATCCTTCTTATAATGCTTAACTTTATCACATTTCCAACATTTTCTCAAATATTTCCCTGGAGTTTTAGACCTACCTTTAGATTTAGATCTTCCCTCGAAGACTTATTTTTATTTGTCTTGGTATGAACTCTCACAAACAAGGCATCCATAATATGGCTACCCATTATTTTTTGACTTATTTCCTCTAATAACATACATGCCACTATATCCTCAAACTTCAATGTGGTTTGAGTAGCACTACCAATCGCTAAATCAAATTGTCTCAAGAATCTTTCAAAGAAAATAATATGTAATGCATTTATCATCTTCCTCCTTTTTTTTTACTAGGGGAATTGGCAATGGAGGTTGGGATGGTACTCGCGTGACACCGGGTCCAGGGATCCAATCTCGCTACCACTATAACTGTAGGTGCAACCACAATGCCCGACTCATGGCGCACAATGCAATTTGGGGGGAATAGAACACATGACTTTCTATTCACAACGAATTTCACAACTTCCACATAACAACTTGAGCTACTCATATTCCTCCATCTTAATATCAATATAGACAATTTGAAAGACCAGATTATTGAATACATTTAGATGATATTTCACTGAGTTGTTATCATCCATCCTAAGATGATAGAGCTTCTTTCAAAGAAAACACTTGTTTACAAAGGACTTTGATTGATACAAACCCCCTAACTTATCCCCCAACTTTGTGTTATCTTCTCCAACAACATTCAACAATACGGACTCTAATAGGAAAAGTGAAGTCATACTTCTCACCTTTCTTCATAGCTTCTCCGAGTCTTCTTTCGACGTAGCAATAGGTTGTGTACCTATATCTACAACAACTCATTAATGTGCTCAATCTATAGGATGATATTCCATTTTGAGCTTCCATAGTTCAAAGATATGACAATTAAATTTCTCAATCTCAATTCTAGGACAACTCGCCATTATCGTTCAACACATGAATCACCACTGCAAAGCTCCCATCAGACCCAAGATAAAATCTCTCTATTAAAAGAGTCGAACCCTTAGCAACAAAGGCATCCCCATGAAGCCAATAGTTGAGTTGTGATACTACATGTAATTTTTAAACCTATGAAGTGAAACAATGCATACAAATTCTTAATCAAAACAAATATTAAACAATGGCATAGACACAATACACAAAGATTTACCCTTGAAACTCTTAACCAAGAAAACCAACAAAACTTAGAGCCACACCACTCAATTTTTCATTGTATTTCACTAGCATTTCACAATACAATATTTAGGTATTATGTAGCATACAAAACCCTAATCCATTAACATGGATTAGAATATACCTCAATCCCTTAACTGGGATTCAATTACACATTTTCTAAAAATTAGACATTTTCCACATGCACCATGCATTTTCCACATGCACCATGCATCATAGGGTGATGCACCCCACATGCAAAGAATAACACATAACCAACAATGAAAAGTCAAGGGGACTAAATAAAATCACTTTGTGCAACACTCCACTCCCTTAACACTTGATATAGTCTATTTATTCCGCATGCACATCTCTCACATGATTTCATTGCTACTTATATATTTGACAATGGCTCATGATAAGAGAATTTAATTGCCAAATCACTAATCAATAAACTACATATTGTAGTGGAATCTTGTCACATCCTCATCCATCATTCTGACTAAGGAAAGGGGGAGATTTATGAATTCCAGGTTTCTAATTTTCTCCCCAATGCCATGTGACACATTCATAAACAATAAAATGTGTGTGCAAATGTATAATTATAAAAACATAGTGGAAATAAATTTCTTTCCACATGCATATCATGCATATACAAGCATATTCATTACAGGCATAAAATAAAATCATTGCACATTCAAATACAAAGAGAATACTTATCTTTAAACAAAGAATATCTAAGAAACTGACTGTATAAGAGAAATTTTCCATCCGGCCGTAGGTACTCTATCTAGCATATACTCTTTCTGCTAAGAGGCCGCCCCCAAGTTGGGTTGTGAGGCTTCCAAAGCGAAGGAAACACCTACAGGATTCTCTCTCTCTTCCCACAACCCATTCTACTCTCAATTATTAGTAAAATGCTCCTCTTGATCTCTATAGAAATATCACTCAACCATCATAGCCATGGCACTCCTTCCAATTGCCCCACCCAACACAAGGAAGGAATTTCCCTTCATTGATCCATAGTTCTCTTAGGAAATCCAGCCCTTACAATTTTTATCAGTGTGTGCAGTAAGAGTCCAACATGTTGTATGTTGTTAGATAAACTCCTATAATGTTATTCCATGGTTTCTCAAGCTTGCAAAAGTAAAAAAACTCAATGGGTAAGGGTTCCTAGCTTTCCCAACCTATATGCTCACCTATAGCCATCTCTTTTTCCCTCAATTATGTAGTTTTGTTTCCAAATTCGAATTCCTATGTATGAAACAGTCTGGTAGTGGTAATGGCAATGGAATGAACAACAAAAATAATAGTTTTGTGTAGTGTCCAAGCTATTGTCCCCAAAATCGGCATAATGAAAATTAGATGGTAAACTCCAAAATAGGAGAGAGTGGTGGAAAAGACAACGTACATAAATTTTGAACATATAAGAGAGGACTCTTACATCATTCATAGAAGTATATTCATCCCATGCTTCCATAAATACACAAGAAGACTTTTCTCATCAACCTCACACATGCATTAAATAATTGGATTTAACAATCAAAAGAAAGTAATTGGTTCATTTAAGGAAAATGGAAGAAAATGTATGAGTTCTAAGGTTGATACTTGGTAATAAAGGATTTAATCTCCCATAGGCTCATTTTCCTCTTCCCATCTAGTGGAATCATAGCCCCTCTAGTGCTCTTTACCCAACCATCTTAGACCATTTATTATTTTCCAACATAATATTTATATAGAATTCAAATTGGCATGATAAGCCAACCACATGGTCCATAAAGAAATATTTATATCACACATTCCTAGCCATTCACTAATCGGGCCTTGGCCTTGAACTCTACACTACGAATCCATGCTATCACAATTACACCATTTTACATTATTTAATTCATTATATTACAAGGGTTGAATTGGGGGTATTACAAATCTAATCCCCATCCTTATGCACTTCCATGGAAGGATCTTGGTTCCTCTTCCTAGATCACACACACATGCATTGTCTCATTGATTTTGGTCCTATATTTAAGCCACTTGTGATTGACCGATATGGATTGTTGTGGTATGTTACTTGTCCCTTATCAATATGATGCATTAAAAAACACTTTCCTATTGCATAAATATAGCATCAGTTATCTTATTCACAGTGCACTTGAAGTACCACATCATGTTTATTCTATAGTTAAGCAGTATTATTTAACCTGTATCCGGCACCATTATCCACAACATCATTATGTTTATGATTTGCAATCCTATGTTCATTCAAAAAAATTGGAGGACTCATGTACACTTCTTCCTTCAACATTTTATTTCCTTTCGCATCAGCCTTAGTTTCCTCAAGATATCACCTTAGGAGAAAAATATATAACTTATGGGTATCTCACCTGTCACAAAGTTATATCCTCACTTGGAAGTTCATATTTGGTGCACTCCTCTTATTGGTTCACAACCTAGTTCTACATCATTCATCACATGAAGCTTCCCTTCAGGTTCACAATGATTTCTATCATGATCTTCTTATTCAGTTTATCATCCATGATGTTGTCAACATATATCATGAATCATTAGTAGACACAAAGATTATGATTAGTCATCCTACATATATTGTTCCATATTTCCATCAATCACTCATTGCAAAACAAGTTTTCAGCATGAAGAATCACAAAACTCGTTAGGTATACACCATTTCCTACCTTGTTTCCGAGTAAGGCTAGCTAAGACATTAGTCTCATTAGATTTCTCATTACCAGATGCAACAATATTTTCCCTCTCTCCTAAAAGAATTGGAGGCCAATGATTCTACTGTTGGGAGGAATGATAGGGATTATAGTTCTTAAAATATTATTGGGTTCTTAGTACTTAGTTTCACATTATTATTTGTATTGTTTGTGCACATAGGGGACCATTATCAAGATTATTATTGTGTCGAGGATTTCTTGTTATCCTATTCTCATGGTGTTAACACCCAAAAAGTGCTCACTACCTCAGCTACCCCATGACATGACTCATTTGTCCATATTTCCTGCCATATTTGCTTCCAAAACCTTAAAATACCATTAAAAAGCCTCCAAAAGGCCAAAAAACTATTAAAAAAGCCTCCAAAAGGCCAAAAAACCCCTTTTCCCCCCAAAATTCCTCCAAAATAGCAAAAACCCTCTAAAAAGGGAATAAAAAATACAAAAAAGAGGAAAAAGAAGGAAAAAAGGAAGTAAAAACCCTATACAGCTGACCTAAACCATATGGTGCCCAAAACCATCGCTCAACACTCCACCACTAAAAACCTATAAATAGGTAATGGAGGCTCCCAATTTCATATCCACAATCATCCCTATCCTCACTTAGCCAAAAATTCTCACGAAACCCTAGCTCTCCCTTTGGAGCTACTTTCCACTTGAGAACCCCATTTAGCCCCATTTCGAAAACATCTTTGGAAGAAGGAGAAGGAACAACACTAGAGCTTGGAAGCAACCCTCCTGGACTGCTGCAAGAGCTTCACCAACCTCTACACCTGAGGTAATTTTTAATACAAAAAGAGAGATCTTTACCATATTTTCATGTTTTGTTATTTATGTTAATGCTCATACTAGGTTAAATTTCATATTTTTTATTGCTTTAATTTATTGATTATTGAACTGCTACTAAGGAGGCCCTTCTCCTTAGTAGGTGCTCATTTGCACAAGCTAGGGTGAAAACCCTAGCTATAGTTTTGGTGACTCCACTGGGGTTCCTTTGAATTTGTGGTTATAGTTTTTAAAAGTTTTTAATTTTTTGTAATATTTTTCTGTTTTTTCCTTTCAGCTACCTCTTTCGGCAGTCAGATTTGCTACCGTAAACCGCGTCTTTTTTCCCCGCAGTTGCAATCCGACCATGTCTTTCAGATTGTTACCTGCGATCCGAACGTAGCTCTCAGAATGTTTCCCGCGATATACTGGTGGTTTTTAGTCTATTACCTACGATCTGATCACGGCTCTCAGCCTATTTCGTGTGATCCGATCGCAGCTGTTCACCCCTTTCCTGCAATCCGCCTGCAGCTTTCAGCCATTTTCCTGCGATCTGCCTGCTGCTTTCAACCATTTTCCTGTGACCCGCCTGCGGCCGCTTCAGCCATTTTCCTGCGACCTGCCTGTGGCTTTTAGCCATTTTCCTGTGACCTGCCTGCGGCTTTCAACCATTTTCCTGCAATCCACCTGTGGCTTTCAGCCATTTTCTTGTGATCTGTTTGCAGCTTTGAGCCATTTTCCCGCAATCCACCCGTGGCTTTTAGCCATTTTCCTGTGATCCACCTGCGGCTTTCAGCCATTTTCCTGCAATCCGCCTGCGGCTTTCAGCCATTTTCCAGCGATCCGCCTGTGGCTTTGAGCCATTTTCCTGCGATCCGCCTGCGGCTTTGAGCCATTTTCCTGTGGTCCACCCGCGACTGTCGACCTATTTCCTGCGATCCGACCGCGTAGTTTCACCGCAGACCCGCAATCTGTTTTCTGCATTTTCCCCCGGTTTGAACCCAGAACTTTGCTGCAATATTTTCTACATCTGCACAACCACCTGTCCTACCTGTAGCCTTTCCTTGTAGTATTATTTTTATTCCATTTACATAATTTTTTAAATTTCAACATTTTAATTGAAAAGAGAAATTTTTGCATTTCAAAGTTTAATTTCTGCATTATTATTATTAGTTAGAAAGTTGCCCACCCCGTGGCACTTTTCTTTGGGTTCATTATCTCACATGCACACACTTTGTCACCTAATTCAAGTGAGCCCTAAAATACTGCTTAACACAACCAACATTCTAACCCCACTTGGGGAACACAAAAGAATATTGTAGTTAGGTAGGGTCGGGGGGATAGGAATCCAAATAACACCCCTTGGTCGCTTACACTTGAGACATAGTTGTCAATTAGGGAACCAAAACCCCCTAGTATTTTTTGACACAGTTTAAAACCAATTTATCAGGAAGGCCTCTCACCTAGGAGGGTTGAAGTAGCCAGACTGGTTTTCGGAAGCCTGAGTGGAATACCGCAATCCATTCAGTAACCGAAGGATACATTTCGTAGTTTTCAGTGTACTACCTGTATGGGAGTACAACGGCGATAGAACCAAATTGCAGATTCACCCAACCAAACGTGTCATGAACGAGGTATCTTAGTTGCTTTTCTTCTAGGATTGACTACCCGGTGTCCCTCCCAGTAGGGGGATATCTTTAGCCACTTGGCTCTACTATCCATATTGTCTGACTTGGATTTCATCACCTTGCAGAGGGTATGTCTGCTTCAGTTAGAATACTATTTAGCTAAGTGTTTGCATGCTCCCTTACCTCCCTTTGGTCTAGCGAGTCCACTATTTTTTATTTTTTAGGAAACCTGCTTCTTGTTGGTATTCTGACCATTTTTGTTGACACTCCACTTATTGTAGCACAGCTGTTACAGTGAGTGTTTTGAGCTGGTTGTTGGCTTGAGTGCCATGTTTTTTGCGCTCTCCTTTTGCACACTCGATTGCATTAGGGTTTTTGTGCTATTTTTCACTCGACAGAACCCTGAGAGACTTGACACCATCTGTCACCATTGAGTCCTCGAGACATTCTCGGCGCCTCCGGGGCCAGCCCCCGCAGCACAGTTCACTTGACACCACCCGTCATAGACGCAGAGCTTCATCACTCGACTCCACTTGTCGTAGACGCATATCTCCAACCCTCGGCACTGACGCCCCTTATTTTACCTCTGATTCTGAGGCAGAGTTTGAGAAACCCACTTACACAGCACCAACCAGCCCTATGGCTAGCATGACTTCGAACCCTTTCTTTGTAGGGACCATTGGTGGAACATCCACCACCACCCCAGCTACCACACCCGCTTTGGATATGCCCTCGATGGGGGCCACATCCACCATTCCAGTCACTGTACATATTCCAGTGGCTATCATACCCATCCCAACTCCACCAGTGGCTAACACTACCCTTGACGGTGTAGGACCATCCCATACCACCTTCGTTGCTCCACCTAGGGGAAACATCCCCAACCCGAACCCAGCTCCTCCACTTGGGGGCATTGGCCCCAACGTGGTCCCAACCACTAGTATGTCACATCCTTCTACTAGTTTGCGATTGATGGATAGTCTCAACCTTCCTGACCTGGCCAGATTGACTAACGACCCCATCAGACACGACCCTGCGTGGCCTCACATGCCCTCCAAGCTCCCATCAGACATCTCAAAGTTTGAGGGCAAGGCATTTGAAGACCCCTAGAACCATATTATGTCCTTCCATTTATGGTGTTCCTCCAACTCCATAGTAGACAACTCCGTCCGACTCCGTCTGTTACAGCGCACCCTCACTAGCTCTGTAGCTAAGTGGTACATTGAGTAGCCCCATGGGACCCATTCCACCTTTACCTCCCTTGCCTCAACCTTCTTGCAGTTCTTTCAGTTACCTATCCGCTATGAGATCCTACTGTCTTGCAGATAGAACATGGCCACCCACATCACTGACCACATTCATGAGTGGCGTCGACGCCGCAGCCTCTACAAAATCAAGTTAGATGACCGTATCTTCTTAGATTGGTTTCTGAAATCTCTCCTTCCTATCATTTCCAAGGATGTGGGATTCGAGCGACCCCAGTCCGAAGAAGAGGCCATCCTCAAAGCCTAGCTATTTGACCTTATTTACGCCCAGTCTGGTTACCTATATTCCATCATCCCTAATGCCCCTCACCGTGATCCCTCCCGACACGATGCGCCGGGGGAATCCCATGCCACAGATGGCATCATTAGCCATATAGCCTCACATAACCAGCCCTTTTCCATAGCACGTCCTAGCCCTGGCCCCGACCTTTTGCGGGCTACATCCCAGTCCAGAGCAGCCAATTCGTATGCCCCCATGGCACATCATCACCATTCCCATGGACCCTCACGTCCACCTCAGTGCTTTGGTCATGCATCCCCCGCTTACGCCCCCCAGGTCACACCTCAGCCATATTACCATCCGCAGGCCGCTCCAACTCCTATATCCTCTCAAGCCCCACCTACTTATTACCCACCACAAGCAGCCCCTGCGGCACACCCGCAACCCGTCGCACAAGCATATCAACAACCCCCACAAGGTTCAGCACCTGCACCGCCTCCACCTACTTATTATCCACCGCAGCCTGCTCCTGCACCTGCACACCCCCATAACCCACCTACTGCCCAAGGGAAAGCGTATGTGCAATAGAATCCGCAACCCAACCAAAATAACCAACACCAACAAGGCTAGCAAAACCACGACAAAGGTCGTAACCGTGGGAACAACCCACCTCCAGACCAAGGCAGTCAACCTCCCAATCCTCCAAACAACAATAACACAGCACCTGCCAACCAGAACCCCGATTGGCTGCCCAAACAAACCAAAAATCCTAATTTGTGAACAAACCATCCTTGTTCTATTTGTGGTGTCTATGGCCACTACACACACGCTTGCCCACATTTGGAGCAAGCTCGAAAAATCTGGACCGATGATGCCCACCACCAAGGGCACGCGGCTCCTCAGGCGCCGACCAACCCCCCACCACCTCAGAATCCACCCTTAGTGTTACAAAACCCTTTACCCACCCAAGGCGTAGTGAACACTCAGCCATTGGATCCCCCTCAAGGAAACGCACCACCACAACAGCAAATCACTTATGCCTCTCCTGATCAACCCATGTTAGACTCAGGTACCCATCACTTGTTAATGATGTCATCCGTCGATGTCAACCTTCAAACCCATTGGAACCAATATGGCTCCACCCCTGAAGCCCCTCCCACTGACAAAAACACTAACACTCATCCCACCGATCAGTCATTACGCATACCTTTGACTCCACTAGATGGCGCCTCCAAATCCCCTCGCTTCCCACTTCGCCGCATCAACAATAACCCCAATGCTCATGCTGCGTCTAATTACAACATTGTAGATGACTTAGCCTAGTCCCCCGCAGCCATGTCTGCTTTAGAAGTCTTAAAAAATTGTCCTACATAACGCAAGACTTTGCTTTCAGCCATTGGTGCTATTGACCCAAATGATTCACGAATGATGGCCTTCGATTTGGACCAATCCGAACAACGCCTTCCTTCCACATTAGCGTTCCAAGTTTCTGTATCCGTTCGTAATCTTGTCATCCATCGATACATCATCGATAAAGGTGCCTCTACATGCGTTATGTTCACATTCGTTTGGCAGAAGTTGGGATCCCTTACTCTCCAGCAGTCCACCACTGTGTTGTGATCCTACGATGGCCGTTTGGCTCAACCCCAAGGTCTCTTAGCTAATGTCCCCATCCAGTTGGCTGGTAAACTAGTGCTCATTGACATAGAGATCATCAACGCCCAACTTGATTATAACCTCTTACTTGGCCGCAGTTACATGTACGCCATGTGGGTGGTTGCCTCATCTGTTTTTCATACCATGATGTTCCCCCATGACGAATGCGTGGCAGGAAAAACTTTAGGGGCGAAATTTCGCCATTTGGCTATTTTTGGGGCTTTTTTTCAAAAAATAAATTCGTGTTTTGGTCATTTTTAGGCTCTAATATCGCTTATATTTACATAAAATATGTTTTTTTATCATAATATTTGCCAAAATTTACAAATTTCAGTACTAAATTGTATGTTTCATATTTAATATTAGCCTACCTATCTATATATATGTTTTTTTTAATCCAAAATAATCTCTTAGAATACTATACTTAAGTATAATATTAGAATTCTTAAAAAATACCCTGATGCGTGGTCAAGGTTGACCAACTCACCTATTACAATCCCAATGCTCCCGCTGCACCCGAAAATGTTCTCCCCGTGGTCGAACAACCTGCTTGCGGTGAAACTACCTCGTTGGTTTCCTCAGTGGGACCTAGAGTCTACTCAGATACGGCCATGACCTCAACATTCCAAGGCATTCAACCCCCGTCACCCACAACCGAAGTATCTGACTTATGTACCCTTTCCCACAATACACCAACACCCAACCATCAATCGCCCTTGCTTCCCCAACCACCATTGGTACCTAGTCATGTTGGTGTTACACCCATCCATACAATCCCCTTCCTGTTTCCCCCTTCGGGAGTAGTAAGCGCCCCGGTTATGGCCACCCTCAGCCTTCCTGGTTTAACCTTAGGATTACCCATATGGTACATTACGCTTCCTGTTACCCCTCCAACACCAAATGTCATCCTACAACTGGTGCAACCCATCAACAGTACTAGTCAACCACCTCCCGGTGTCACTACCCCTTTGTCATCTAGTACTCCACCCCTTCTTATCAAGCACACTGGGGGCAGAGGCCCACAACCATACACTGATGTACCCCAACCCAAAATAGTTAAAAACCCCCCTCGTGTTTCGTGCTCCTCCCAAATGCTCGTTGTGTGATGAGTTAGGCCATCCCACCCATCAATGTCCACAATTACCCACATTACAAGATCACATGCAAATGCTTGACGACGATCCCAACATCCCAGTTGTCCAACTCGACCCTACCCCTAAGCCTCGTGATAAGTCACTATGTACCAAACACCCTTGTGCCATATGCGGTATTTACGGCCATTACTCACATCACTGTCCTGATCTCCCAGATTACAGAGCAGCTCTCTATGAGATTAATAATTTGGACCTTGAGACGACTTTCCCCACCATTGAAGAGATCCACCCCCCAGTATCCCCGTCATCCAGAGAGATTAATACCATTTATATGATCTCTTCGACTACCACTCCCTTGTCAACCGATTTGACAATTCAGAGTTTCCACAATGATGAGGAGATTCTCTAGGCTCTTACTGCACCTGATTACCCTTGGGAAGATATGCACCATCGCTCTTATTTCCTCCTGAAAGAGTCCTCCTCCACCACAGCCACCCAATTCTCGATTGATTCCAAAGATTTCCTCCCCGCCAAAGTCGACTGGTTTAAAGAGCCCATTCCCACTCCCGATGCCTTCGAGGAAGGTAACATGGCCAATATCTCACCCACAATCCATATTGATATCTCTTCCCCCAGCGGTGCTCCTGAAATCATTACTTTAGGAGCCTCCTGCACTGAGTACGAGATCGAAGAGTACAAAAAACTTTTCCAAGAGTTCTGCGATGTCTTTGCCTGGTCCTATACCAAAATTCCTGGTCTTGACCCCGCTATGATCAAGCACCACATTGAGATCTATGAGTTAGGGGGCATAATAGATTACCATGACCCTGGGATAGGGGGCATGATCAATCATTTTGAACCTTCCCCATCACATCTATCTCAATATTTCAATGATCCCATTGTTCAAACCAACACATATGTGATCCACAATCATAAACCCCATGCAGATAGCATGGGGGCAGGTCAGTAACCCTGCTCACTTTTTCACCTGCATGATCTCAACCATTTTTGAGGTCACATATCACTTGTAGATTTGATACACCTAGTATTCTTCCCCCGCGGGTCATCATTTCTCCCCACCACTGCATCCTTGGCTCGGTGGGCTCACATCTTTTTGCAACCACTTTTTAACCTAGTTATTTCCTTTGACCATTCCGTAGTCCTTATGACCTCCATTTTTCGCACCATTTGCACTGCCGGATTCATATTTCCGTGCCCGTGATGATGCTTGAGATCATTTCTTGCTCTCACCCTCAATTTTTTCAAGTATTTTTTCCAAAATGCCCCCGTTGCCTCGGTCTGCATGCCACCTCGACTGTCGTCCATTTTGACGTTCCTTATATCACCGAATTCATATTTCCGTGCTTGTGATGATGCTTGAGATCATTTCTCGCTCTCACCAGGAACAGTTTCAACATTGTGTCCCGATAACCTGTCGCCTCGGCTTGCGTGCCACATCGACCGTAGCTCGTTTTTGATATACTTTATATCATTGGATTCATTTTTCCAAGCCCGTGATGATGCTTGAGATCATTTCTTGCTCTCACCCCCAGATCATTTCTCGCTCTCACTATCTCTACTATTGCACTTAGTTTCTAGTTCTTAGGATCTTGTTGAGCATTTCTCTCCTAGTTTCTCGAGGTAGTTCTCTTGATGTAAAACTATATAATATTTTGTTTTCTTATTAAAAATTCAGTCATATATCTTATTTCACACTTTAGTGTCGAACTCTTCTCACGAGTGTATTTATCATTCCACATCAATATGTGGAGAATTTTCTGTTAAATTTTGAGCATTAATTCACAATACTCTAGGATCTTTGCTAAGAGAATAACATATACAGTGTATCAATGCATGACAATCGCAATAATCATGACAAGCATCAAAAGAATCAAAAGCATGAGAGACAAGAGACATAGAGTTTTCGTGGGGAAAACCCTAAGGTGAAAAATCCCACAAATCCCTCAGAGATAGAGAGAGCAATGGCTCAACCAAAGTACAACCAAAATACACTGAGATAGTCTCCTAGTAGCAGATGATCCTCCTCCTCACTAGTGCGCCACTTTTTGAGTGAGAGTGAGATACTTTTTCGAGTGATCTAAATAGAGATCACCTGATCTCTATTTATACTAATTTTTTTTTTATAGTGACCTTATGGGGCCAACTTGTCTAGCTAGGTACATCCACATTA
This sequence comes from Larix kaempferi, assembly GCA_027924585.1. Lineage (NCBI taxonomy): Eukaryota > Viridiplantae > Streptophyta > Pinopsida > Pinales > Pinaceae > Larix > Larix kaempferi. Next base: position 1,365,585 of record BSBM01001431.1, read on the forward strand.
TAATATATATTTCAAGGCCGACTCCACACATGGTGGTCTAATAACCCATCAGCAGGTACACACACTTGCGACACTTGTCAATCCACATGACGACACTTCCTTATAGAGGAATGACACATCTCTTATAAGGGTACAATAAATATATATAAAATACACAGATGAAATACATTTCGAAGTTACATTTACATCAACACTCCCTCTTAACTAGGAAGGTATTTCTCGACACAGATCTGCTAGACAAGTCTTCTTCTCGTGATCATCGTCATCATCATCGTCACTGCTGCTGCTATCTCAACCAATCTCTGACTCTACTCGTCATAGGAAGTTCTACAGAGCCAGTCCTTTTTCATACTGGATGTAGGCCCACCACCTACAGGTCTTCATCATCACTGGCCATACTGTGGAAATCTCAAAACTTATTACGTGCGTCACAAAACCTTAAAAGAGTCTCTTGACTAGCAAGAACCCTAAAGAGCATCTGAGGCCTTTTTCATCCTGTCCAGATCTCCAGGACTTATTACATGTGACCCCACCACAAAACCTCGAAAGAGAATCCCAGGACTGATTACGAGCGCAAGGCTCAACCTATCGGATCTCCCAGGGCACAAATTACATGTGGTCACCACAAAACCTCGAAAGAGCATCCCAAGACTGATTACGAGCAGAAGGCTCAACCTATCGGATCTCCCAGGGCACAAATTACATGTGGTCATGGCAAAACCTCGAAAGAGCATCCCAGGACTGATTACAAGCACACGGCTCAACCTATCGGATATCCCAGGGCACAAATTACATGCCATAGGACAAAACCTCGAAAGAGCATCTACCAGATATCCCAGGGCACAAATTACATACCATAGGAAAAACCTCGAAAGACTATCTGCAGATCTCCTAGGGAACACATTATATGTCCTCCCAAGCAAAACCTCGAAAGAGCATTTGCCAGATGTCCCAGGGTACGAATTACATGCCATAGGCAAAACCTCGAAAGACCATATGCAAATCTCTCAGGGCACAAATTACATGCTTATCTACACAACCTTTTCCACGACCACAGAGTATCAACCTAATACTCACCATACATCATCCTGATGTACACATGATCATCTTGATCATCACTGCAATATCCTGCTGCATGTCATCTGGAGCTACATCCTGAAGCTCGTCATCCATGATCATCCTGATCATATAATGCATATACCTGATGCACACCAAGTATCTACCTGATACATATCATCATACATGATCCACCTGATCATACAGTGTATCCACCTGATACAAATACAAATACATGATACATATCACCATACATGATCCACCTGATCATACAATGTATCCACCTGATACATATACAGATACATGGTCCAAGCATCCAACATGATTCTTATACAAAATACATACACATGATCCAACTGATCATATACAGCATCCAACATGATGCATACATACATACATAAAAATGATCCAACTGATCATATCTAGCATCCAACATGATGCATACATACATACATAAAAATGATCCAACTGATCATATCCAGCATCCAACATGATGCGTAAATATATAAAAATGATCCAACTGATCATATCCAAGCAGAAACCAGAACATCATCCTGATGCTCGTCATCCAGCGCTTACATCCACAGCCATGTGAAGGATCCTCCTTCCAACATGCTTGGAATGGCTTCAGCAAATGTGTCCATCACTTCTTCCTTTAAGTGTCCTCTATCTGAAGAATGCAAAGCCTCTCTCTGAAGTACTTGAACTTCACCCTGGCTAGTGGCTTCGTCAGCACATCTGCAATATGCTCGTCCGTCGCAACATACAGGAGCTTCGCAGCTCCTCTCTGCACCATATCCCTGATATAGTGATATTTGATCTCTATGTGTTTCGACCTGTCATGAAACATTGGATTCTCGGACAACTTCACACAACTCTGGTTATCACAGAAGATACCAGTAGCATCCAACGATAGATGAAATAACTCAGACAGTAGCTTCCGTAGCCATACTGCCTCACAACTAGCTGAATAGGCTGCAACATACTCTGCCTCAGCTGTACTCAGTGCTATGTAGGACTGCTTCCTGCTAAACCAAGAGATCACACCTGATCCCATACTGAAGCAGCACCCAGATGTGCTCTTCCTATCTGCAGCACTGCCAGTCCAATCTGAATCAACATAACCCTGCAGGTTAAACTTTTGATTTGCCTCATACTTGAGCCCATAATCCATTGTACCCTTCAGGTAACTCATAACATGATTTACAACAACCAAATGAACACTCCTCGGACCTGTCAGGAACTAACTCAATGTGTTCACCGCAAAGCAAATATCTGGTCTCGTGTTCGTCAGGTACATCAAGGACCCAATCTTCTGATGATACATAGAGACATCAACCGGCTCAGATGAGTCATCACATAGAAGCTTAAGATTCGATGCCATAGGTGTGGCCATGGCCTTGCAATCCATCATCCCGAATCTCTTCAGGATATCTACTGTGTATTTCCCTTGACCAAGGAAGATCCCACCTACACTCTACCACACCTCCATACCTAGGAAATAATGCATCATTCCCAAATCTTTCTCATCGAACTCAGCAACAAGCTTCCTCTTCGTATCTGCAATCAATCTGTGATCTCCTGTAACAAATAAGTCATCCACATACGGGAGTAGAACCACTTGATTCCCTTCCTCAACCTTGTAATAAAGGTTGGAATCCACTTTACTCTTGGTAAAGCCCAAACTACATAAGAAACTGTCCATCCTACCATACCAGGTTCTGGGAGCTTGTTTCAAGCCATACAAGGCTTTCTTCAATCTGCACACATATGACTCCCTGTCATGTATTTGAAAACCGAGTGGCTGCTCTACATATACTTCCTCTTCAACTACACCATTCAAGAAAGTAGTCTTGACATCCATTTGGTGTATTTTCCATTTCATCGCTACAGCCAGGGCAAGTACTATTCTGATGGAAGTATACCTGGCTACTGGTGCAAAAGTTTCTTCATAATCTATTCCCTCTTTCTGAGAGAAGCCACAAGCTACGAATCTTGCCTTGTATTTCTCCACACTTCCATCTGCAACATGTTTGATTTTGTAAATCCATTTGGAAGTCACAATAGACTTCTCTTTAGGTCTTGGAACAACATCCCAAACATCATTCTTCATTACCTCAACCATGGAATCCTTCCATTCTTTCTTTTCCGCTGCTTCTTCATAATTGGAGGGCTCTTTGTTCATAATGTCACAGAGTAAAGCAACATAGTTGGTATGTGATCTGGTTCTCTTCTTTGCTCTGTGTTCCTCTTCTGGAATGCCAAATATTTTTTCATCTTGAATGAGCTCTCTAGCCCATGCAGGTTTCCTCTTGTGAGAGTTATCCTCACGGGGTGTATCTACAGGTTCTTGCGGATCTTCAAACTCACAAACAACTTCTGGAACTGCTTCAGTCATGGTAGTGTCTTGAAATCTAGTTTCCTTAGGTTCTTCATAAACTTCGATCAGTGCCTTCCTTGATTTGATGAATGCTGAGTTCTCATCAAATGTCACATCCCTGCTGACATCAATCTTCTTGAACCCTGGAAAGTATATTCTGTAAGCCTTCGAGCTTTCACTGTAACCCACAAAGATACCCTTTTTTTCTTCTTCTGAAGGATCTAGTTTAGTCCTGTTTTCCTTTGGAACATGAGTGTATACTGGACAACCAAATATTCTGAGATGACTGACTTCAGGTTTCTTACCATAAAAGAACTCTTCTGGTGTCTTGTTGTCCATTATCTTGTGGGGTGTTCTATTCTGCACATATACAGCTGTTCTAGCTGCTTCTGCCCATAGATGCATAGGTAGATCCTGGTCATGCATCATTGCCCTTGCTGCTTCCATGATAGTTATGTTCTTCCTTTCTGCAACTCCATTCTATTGAGGATTATAAGGAGCAGTCAACTCCCTCTTAATCCCTGAATCACTACAAAGCTTCTTGAAGTCACCTGAGGTGAATTCTCCACCATTGTCGGATCTGAATGTTTTGATCTTCTTGTCAGTTTGATTCTCCATCAAGGTTTTGAATTCCTTGAATTTATCAAACACCTCATCTTTGTTCTTCAAGAAGTATACCCAAGTCTTCCTGGAGAAGTCATCAATAAATGAGACATAGTAAACATACCCACTCAGAGAACTGGATGACATAGGACCACATACATCTGAGTGGATGATTTCCAGGATGTCTTTTGCCTTACTTTCACTGCTTGGGAAAGCCTTCTTAATGTTCTTACCTTTTGCACATCCTTTGCAAACACCTTCATGTTTGGTCTTGATTTCAGGAAGACCTTCTACAGCCTTGCTTGCAATTGGAAGTGCTCTATAGTGCATATGAGCAAGGCTTCTATGCCAAAGTTCACTTGGCTCCATGGATTCATGTACCATGGCATGTTCAGGTTGTCCCTTCAATTTATACAAACCTCCCTCTTGCTCTCCAATCACTACTGCATCATTTATGTTCTTTCCCTTTGGCCACATTAGGACTTGGCCATCCACAAATGCAACACTCATACCTTTTGCATCCAATGCAGAGATGGAGAGTAAGTTCTTCTTGAGCCGAGGTACATAAAGGACTTCTTTCATCTTCAAAGATTTTCCAGAATCTAGGTTGTAGGAGGCTTCACCACTTCCTTTGATTGGGTATTGATAATTATCCCCAAGTTTCACCTTATGGGGTGATTCATGTTCATATAGATTCACAAAAGATTCCTTAAACCCAGTCATGTGTTTGGAAGCCCCACTGTCAATCAACCAATCATTACAACCATGGGAGATAGTACCTGTGAGAGCAGAAACTAGAACATATTCTTCTTGACTTGATGAGTCATCATCACTATTACTTTCTGCCCTAGCCTTCTTCTTTGGGGGTTCATCATCTTCGGAAGCATGAGCATGATATCTTCTTTTGTTATTCTTCTTCTTATTATTGAAGTTGTTGTTGTTGTCTTTCTTCTTCTTGGGACAATCTGAAGCAAAGTGTCACTTCTCATTGCAATTGAAGCATTTGAGATCTTTCTTATCTTTATGATAATGGTGGTGTGAGGATCTTCTGTTATGAGATGATTCCTTCTTGGACTTGCCTTTCTTGGCATGTGGTGTGAGAGCTTGATCTTCATTTCCCATCTTTTCTTCTCAGGCCACAAGCCTAGCTTCTTCTTGAGAGCATTCTTCTCGCAATCTGTTGAAGGAGATCAACTTCTTCCTTGCACAGATTCCTTGAATGAAGGAATCCCATGACCTAGGTAGGCCATTTAGAGTGGTCATCACCACTTCACCATTCTCCACCATTTCATCCACTTCTTCTAGTTGTTCCTTGATCTGGGAGACCCTTGAAAAATAAGATTGAATGGTTTCTCCATTCTGAAATTTTACTCCTTTCAATTGGTTCCGTAGGGTCATCTTCTGATTTATGTTCTTCCCTTCAAATAGCTTGGTCAAAGAGTCAAACATCTCCTTGGGTGTCTTTAGAGAGGACACATGGGGTATGAGATTCTCTTTAATGGAATCAACAATGATTCTCTTTTCCTTGACCAAGTTTTTCTTATGTAATACCTTGGCCTCTTCATCCTCTGGGATAGGGATGTCTTCTTTCACATATGAGTCCAACTCATTCTATTCCAGGATTAACCCAATCCTATACTTCCAAGCTCGGAAGTTATCAGCTCCTTCAAGATTATCCTCAAGCTTGGTGTGGTGAGACATCTTAAAGAGTACTTCAAATGGAAATAGAAAATATTTAGATCTTACCACTTGAAATGCTGAAAAACTGGATCTGGTCCCGGATTAGGGTTTGTCGAAAAAACCCTAAAAAATCAAAATGTGAATTTCAATTTTCTGAAAGGATAGAAAGATGTGCCTTGATGAGCTGATCAGTCTGGTGTATTCAGAATTTGAGATCAGCAAAGCTTTACCCTTCAGATTTGTCCTTTTGTCCTCCCAGGTTCACTGGGGAGAGCCCTGAATTAGGGTTTGAGTTTCTTAGAGATCTATCCAGCCAAAAATCTCGATCCAAAGCTCTAAACTTCGATTTTTTCAAGGAGCTTCCATCTATGTCTTTAGATTTTAGAAATTTCTATTTTTTGTAAAAACCCTAATTTTTAGGGCCAAATCTGAAAATGCTCGAAATTGAATTTTGATTGGACAGATAGATGCGCCTTGATGAGTAGAGTCAATATACTCTACTGCTTTTCCAAAATCGGTGGAGAGAAACCCAATAAACAAGAAACTCAAGTTTTCGTCACTGCAAAATGTCTTCTTCTCAGGTTAGCTCTGATACCATGTTAAATTTTGAGCATTAATTCACAATACTCTAGGATCTTTGCTGAGAGAATAACATATACAGTATATCAATGCATGACAATCACAATAAGCATGACAAGCATCACAAGAATCAAAAGCATGAGAGACAAGAGACACAGAGTTTCCGTGGGGAAAACCCTAAGATGAAAAACCCCACAACTTCCTCAGAGATAGAGAGAGCAATGGCTCAACCAAAGTACAACCAAAATACACTAAGATAGTCTCCTAGTAGTAGATAATCCTCCTCCTCACTAGTGCACCACGTTTTGAGTGAGAGTGAGATACTTGTCCGAGTGATCTAAATAGAGATCACCTGATCTCTATTTATACTAATCTGTTTGCCCAGTGACCTTATGGGGCCGACTTGTCTAGCTAGGTACATCCACATTATAATATATATTTCAGGGCCGACCCCACACATGGTGGTCTAATAACCCATTGGCAAGTACACACACTTGCGACACTTGTCAATCCACATGACGACACTTCCTTATAGAGGAATGACACATCTCTTATAAGGGTACAATAAATATATATAAAATACACAGATGAAATACATTCCAAAGTTACATTTACATCAACATTTTCAAAGTGCCATGTGGCATTGACATGTTGGGTACTTGAATATTGTCCTTTGAATATTCATATAAGTATCAAGGCCATACTTGAAATATTTGTAAAGTGGATTTTATAGAGCCTTCAAGTCCATAAGACCCAATAGATTCTGAACTCCTTCTTCATTGTCCCTCATAAATGAAAATTCATGGACCCAACTATTAATTAGTATTATTTTATAACCCCTTCAATTTAGGGCCCTTGGATATTATTTGAACCTTATATTTCTTGAATTTCATAGCCTTAAAATTTGGACAAGATAATTTCACTAGAATTTAATGTATTTTTCAAGCTTGTAGGGAGAATTAATATACCTAATATTATATACATACACAACATAAATAAACCTAATTATCTAAATTAAACCCTAAAATTCATGTCCTCATCTCTTCCAAGCATTATATAGAGTCATAGCCATATTCAATTGTAATCACACACACACACACACACACACACTTTACAAGGAAAATATCACATGGAAACCCAAGGAATTCTTCTCCACATTCATGGATGGCATACCTAGTAAACACGTTGGCATATGCGAGTGTGTCTCACCCAAGGGAATTCAAAGTGGGCACATTGTAGCACACAACTAACCAAACACCTAACAACATTAGGAACAAATATTGTATTCCATGTCTTTACCTTTAGTGACATCCAATTTGAGTATATTTAAATTAACATTGCATTAAATTATGAATTAATACTTTCACACTTTTTAACAACCTATCTAGTAGTGTACCATCACATTATGAATGGATGATTTAACTAGCATGTTGTAAAACCTCAATCAATATGTTAAATTATGAATGGATGATTTAACTAGTATGTTGTAAAACCTCAACCAATATGATAAATTATGAATGGATGATTTAACTAGCATGTTGTAAAACCTCAATCAATATGATAAATCCATAAGGGCATGAGGGATTCATTTCCCATATAGCCCTTGAACTATAAAGAAGTCCAATGTATATCTTCTTAAAGGTAGTGAATGGATGGCTTTGTTATTTGTTTTTAGTCTCTTTTAAGAGTTTTAATAATAATATCTTATTATTTAAATTTGATATTTTTTAGATCCTCTATTTCTTATTTGTTTCCATCTTATAAATAATTTCATATAAATAATTTTAGTTCAAAATAAACTCTGTATATTTAGAATAGAATGATTATTTTTTTTAATACCAAGTTTTGTTACAAAACCACAACATGCAAAGCCCAGTTTCAGATATGCCCCTTAAAATTATTGTGAAGAACCTGCAATAATTAATTAATGAAAACACACCAGATAGCTGAAATAACAGAACTCATAATCACTTTTATATTGATCGCATGCCACTTCGAGGGGGCAACCTCCTTTGAGCAAGCTCAATACAATTAAATTTACAGTGCCTTCATTGGTCTCAACAAAAAATTATATACTAAGTATAGGCACCAATACCATGGGTCAATACCATGTGTCAATACAAACCATGGGCTAATACAAAATATGGATCAAAAATTACTACGGGACGACTTACAAAGCATATGCGTCCAACAACAATAATACAAACTATGGATCAACAAATACTACGGGATGACTTACGAAGCATATGCGTCCAACAACAATATGTTAAAAAAGTAAATAGAAGGGTTGACATGGGTTCCTAACATCCCCTCTCCCTTAGAAAAAGATTTGTCCTCAAAGCTTTATATGTGGAAATTGATGCAGAATCTGAAGGAGTGGTTCCCCTGTAGCATCCTCGGGTTGCATTCTGTCCCACTGACACCTTTTGAGTTTTAGGTAGGATTGCTTGGAAGGATGTAGACAAAGAAGGACCATATCAGCTGCGTAAAAAGTGTGCTTAGAATGGTGTTGATCGGCATATTGTTTCAGTCGAATTCTTTCCATGTGAAGATTGTCCTGCAGAATGAGAAGAATCTAATCGCAGTTTAGAAGAACTGAGTCAATTTCCTGAACTAGGGAGCTGCTGAGTGTGTATGGAAGAAGAATTGGCGGTGCCTATCCATAAACTGCTTCATATGGTGTCCTTTTAGATGTGGTATTGTACCACTGGAGCGATTCTAGGAAATCCATAGAAATAGTTGTCCACATCTGTGTAGGGATGGGAAAGGGTTCGAGCAGTCCCGAAAGGAGTGTCATTTCACCCTTATTGACCTGGCAAGTATCACAGTCAGCCACCATCTATTGAATTGTCATTTTCAGTCCCTATCAAAAGAAGTTACATTGTTCCTGTTCATACATTTTGAGGAACCCAAAGTGCCTTGCTGATGAAGAAGCATGGAGTTCATAGAAGAGATAACCCTATTGAACAGAATGCAACCAATTTGGAACAAGCAGAGAAATAACTGTAAGAGAAACTGGGTCATCAAATGTGTGAGAAGGAGCATCTACCACCATATTGTCCTTAGCCTTCTTGTAAGTGACCGCATAGGCATAATCCATGAGTTGGATAACCCATTTCAGGTGTGCTGGGGAGGAGACCCATTGTTCTAGGAAATTTTCCAGACTCTGGAGATCAATCTTGATGCATAAATAATTCCCTAATAGGCATGGCTGCCACTTTTGTACTGCATGCAAAATAGCCATCATTTCTTGCTGAGATGTAGATGCAGCTAAATTTTTACCGGAAAAGGTCTCTTGAAGGAGACAAGCCCATTGGTTCAGCAAGGACACTTGCATATCTATCCAAGGAAGTAGGGGAGACCATTAATGGGTGCATATGAATGGAATGGAGTTGAGTGATGAAACCATGTGAATTCTTCTTAAGGATCTTTTCCATGCGATGTGAACTGATGATGCGGAGAGACCCTTGTTGTAAGCCCTTAAATTTGTGTTGTTTCCTATTGACTGAAAACTGCATCCAAAGTTCAACAAAATCCCATAAGATGGGGCCATGTGTGCGTAAGCATTGAACGCCCAAAACCACATCACATTCACCTAGGGACAAGGCAAACATGTCAAAGCGCAGGTTATAATATTCTAGAGAGATACACACATTGTGACACTTCCCCTTGCAAGGTAAGGTGCCCCCATTGGCAACCATGACTTCAAAGTTGGAGCAAGGATGGACAAAACAATCAGCATGTTTGGCAATCTGAGGGTCAATGAAGTTATGAGTGCTACCAGAATCAATGAGTATTGTAAGAGGAAGCTTCTTGAAATAACCCCTGACCCGCATTGTTTGGGGGGTGGTGACTCCAGATAAAGCATGGAGAGATGTCTCTGGTTGTTCATCCTGAGATGGGGGATCAATAGGCGGCTCCTGAATGTCGACCTGATCTTCCATTGTATCTGTAGTTTCTTGACAAATTGTATAGGCAGGCGAAGAATCCATATCCAAGAGATAGAGTTTTTGTTGAACACATCTATATCCCTGAGTGAATTTATCATCACAATTATAACAAAGCCTTTTTTCTCTGCGTGCCTGCATCTCTGTTTCAGACAAATGCTTGATAGGAGTTGGTTGAGGGGTTGGCGGAATGGGAGGTTGTTGAGAACCCATATTTCGAAAGTGAACAAAAGTGGGTTTGGAGCATTGTTGGGATGCAATCTTGTCCTTTTCCAACTTAGCCAACCCTAGGACTTCCATCATTGTGTTGGGACATAACATTTTAACCTCTAACTGGATTTCATCCTTAAGACCATTGATAAAACAACTCCTGTAGAATTCATCAGACAATCCTTCTGTGTGATTGGCTAGTTTCTCAAATTCTGTCTGATACTCTCTCACAGTGCTACTTTGACGAAGTTTAGTGAGTGCTCCGGTGAAGTCATCAAAAGCACTAGGACCAAATCGTTGCCAAAGGAGTTGGCAAAAATATGTCCATTTTGGCTCGTCATGAGCCCTAATGTACCAACAGTACCATTGAAGGGCTTCCTGTTCCAAATGAAAGGATGCAAGTGGAACTTTTTGGACATCAAAAGTATTATGCAGACTGAAATATTGTTCTACACGATAGATCCATCCAGTTGGATCAATACCATTAAAGCAAGGAAATTCAAGCTTTGAACCATGGAAATTGTTGGAAGAAGAGAACCCATTGGCTACTGAAGATTCACGCTGTCGGTTATTGTTCATGGCTGAATGTTGAAGATGGAGGCTGAGAAATTTTTCATCTAGATCTTAGAGTTTGGTTTGGATGGCTGTAAGTGCTTCCACCATGGTTGTTTCTCTTGCGCGGGTGACAACCATAACCAAGAGTTTTTTTTTTCTTGGGAATGGATATAAAAACACAAACAAAAGCTTATTTAGTAAAGGAAAATTTGGATTTGGGAAAAACTCAGAGGGGTAATTGGGGTTTGACTAGGTTTTGAAATTTTTTTGATGGACAGGGAACTAAAAAATGGGGAATTCAGAAGCGGGGTGAAAGAATGAGAAAATTTGGCAAAGATGGACAAAAAAGCAGAATTAGGAAAAGAACTCAGTGGTAAAATTTGAAGGCGATTGGGTGAAATCTGAAGAAGTTATGGCAAACCCTAAAAATAGACAAATGTGGGATTTCGGGATTTGGGAAGTGGAATTTGGGATAGGATCCTTAGTTATGAAATATGCAGAATGGGATTACCAGGGTGTTAGAGAAGTTTCAAAGGAAATAGAGTTAAAATAAGGTAGATATGGTCAAAAAACATATTTTTATTTTTATTATTTTATTTTATTTTATTTTATTTTATTTTTTTCAGGAATGGATTTGCAATGGTGTGGAAGGGATCAGAAACATATAGATCTGAAATGACGCTGGATAGATCTGAAATAGATTTGAAACGGCTGGATCTGGAATGACTTTCAGAAAGGATCTGAAACGGCGCGGCAGTGATCGGCAACAGTTCAACTAAAAATAGATATGGACCGCAGGTATGTGAGGCTTCCTAGCAGTGTTAAATTTTGAGCATTAATTCAAGATAATCTAGGATCTTTACTGAGAGAATAACATGTACAATATATCAATGCATATCAATCATAGCAAGCATGTCAATCATCACAAGAAACAAAAGCATGAGAGACAATAGACACACAGAGTTTTCGTGGGGAAAACCCTAAGGTGAAAAACTCCACAACTTCCTTAGAGATAGATAGTGCAATAGCACAACCAAAGTACATAGAGATAGACTCCTCTTAGCAGCTGATCCTCCTCCTCACATGTGCGCCACTTTTCGAGTGATGGAAGTGTGAGTTTTGAAGTGATCCAAATAGAGATTAGGAGATCTCTATTTATACTTGTCCTAACTTCCCAATAATATTATGGGGCCGACTTGTCTAGCTTAGCACAATAACCTCTTATTACATTAATCCAGGCCGACCCCTTACAAGGTGATCTAATAAACCACCAGCAAGTTAACACACTTGCAACACTTGTCAATACAAATGACGACACTTCCGTATAGAGGAATAATACATCTCTATAGGAGTACAATAAATATATAAGTGAAATACATTCTGAAGTTACATATACATCAACACTCCCTCTTAACTAGGAAGGTATTTCTCGACACAGATATGCTAGCACAAGTCTTCTTCTCTGGATCATCGTCATTGATGCAACATCCTCGAATCATCGTCATCGTCACTGTTGTTGCTATCTCCACCAATCTCTGAATCTACTCGTCATAGGAAGTTCTACAGAGCCAGTCCTTTTTCATACTGGATGTAGGCCAACCACCTGCAGGTCTTCATCATCACTAGCCATACTGTGGAATCCTCAGGACTTATTACGTGCGTCACAAAACCTTAAAAGAGTCTCTTAACTAGCAAGAACCCTAAAGAGCATCTGAGGCCTTTTTCATCCTGTCCAGATCTCTAAGAGTTATTACATGTGACTGTCACAAAAACTTAAAAGAGTGTCCCAAGAACATTTATGTGCATAGCATGACCCGAAAGAACTCTAAAGAGCATCCCAGGAACATTTATCTGCCTAAGCACGACTGGAAAGATCTCCAGGACTGATTACATCTGACCTCTGTTACAAACCCTCGAAAGAGCATCCTAGGACTTATTATGGGCACACAACCCAACCTATCGGATCTCCCAGGTCTTACATGTAGCAGCCCACCACAAACCCTCGAAAGAGCATCCCAGGACTTATTACAGGCACACAGCCCAACCTATCGGATCTCCCAGGTCTTACATGTGGCCCACTATCACAAACCCTCGAAAGAGCATCCCAGGACTTATTACGGGCACACATCCCAACCTATCGGATCTCCCAGGTCTTACATGTGATACACAGTGCCATTCCTTTTTCATACTAGATGTGACATAGAACAAATCTAGGATTTTCTTTGCACAACCTGTCCACGGCCACAAAGTATCAACTTGATACTCACCATACATCATCCTGATGTACACATGATCATCCTGATCATCATCACTGCATCATCTTGATGCAAGTCATCTGGAGCAACATCCTGAAGCTCGCCATCCATGATCATCCTGATCATACAATGCATCTACCTGATGCATACCAAGTATCTACCTGATACATATCATCATACATGATCCACCTGATCATATAATGTATCCACCTGATACATACATAGATACATGGTCCACCTGGTCACACAATGTATCTAACTGATATATATATCAACATACATGATCTACCTGATCATACAACGTATCCACCTTATAGATATACAGATACATGGTCCAAGCATCCAACATGATGCATATACAAAATACATACGAATGATCCAACTGATCATATCCAACATCCAACATGATGCATACATACATAAATGATCCAACTAATCATGCAGAGCAGAAACTAGAACATCATCCTGATGCTCATCATCCAGCGCTTACATCCATAGCCATGTGAAGGATCCTCCTTTCACCATGCTTGGAATGGCTTCAGCAAAATGTCTCCATCACTTCTTCCTCAAAGTGTCGTCGATCTGAAGAACACCAAGCCTCTCTCTGAAGTGCTTGAACTTCACTCTGGCTAGTGGCTTCGTCAGCACATCTGCAATTTTCTCATCCGTCGCAACATATGGGAGCTTCACTGCTCCTCTCCGCACCATATCCCTGATATAGTGGTATTTGATCTCTATGTGTTTCGACCTATTGTAAAACATCGGGTTCTCAAACAGCTTCACAGAACTCTAGTTGTCACAAAATATACCAGTAGCCTCCAGCGGTAGATCAAATAACTCAGACAGTAGCTTCTGAAGCCATACTGCCTCATAACTAGCCAAACAAGCTGCAACATACTCTACTTTGGATGTACTTAGTGCTACGCAGGACTAAACTAAGAGATCATACCTAATCCCATACTGAACCAACACCTAGATGTGCTATTCCTATCTGCAGCACTGCCGGCCCAATCTGAATCAACATAACCCTGCAAGTTAAACTTTTGATTCGCATCATACTTGAGCCCATAATCAACTGTACCCTTATGGTACCTTAGAATATGCTTTACAGCAACCAGGTGAACACTCCTCAAATCCGTCAGGAACTGGCTCAATGTGTTCACCACAAAGCAAATATCTGGTCTCGTGTTTGTCAGGTACATCAAGGACCCAACCATCTGACGATACATCGTGACATCAACCGGATCAGATGAAGCATCACACAGAAGCTTCAGGTTCAATGCCATAGGTGTGGTCATGGCCTTGCAGTCCATTATCCCGAACCTCTTCAAGATCTCTACTACATACTTCCCTTGTCCAAGGAAGATTCCATCTGCACTCTACCACACCTCCATGCCTAGAAAATAGTGCATCATCCCCAAGTCCTTCATCTCAAACTTGGCAGCAAGCTTCCTCTTGGTATCGACAATCAATTTATCTTCACCTGTTACAAATAGGTCATCTACGTATAAGAGTAGTATCACAGGATTGCCTTCCTCAACCTTGTGGTAAAGGTTGGAATCCGCTTTACTCTTGGTAAAGCCCAAACGGGATAGAAAACTATCCATCCTACCATACCAAGTCCTAGGAGCTTGCTCCAAGCCATACAAGGCTTTCTTCAACCTACACACATATGACTTTCTGTCATGTGTCTCAAAACCAAGTGGCTGCTCCACATACACTTCCTCCTCGACTACATCATTCAAGAAAACAGTTTTGACATCCGTCTGGTGTGTCTTCCATTTCATCACTGTAGCCAGAGCAAGTACTGATTTGATGGAAGTGGATCTGGCTACAGGAGCAAAAGTCTCTATGCTTCCACCTATAGCATGCTTGATCTTATAGATCCACTTGGAAGTCACGACAGACTTCCCTTCTGGTTTGGGACCACATCCTAACCATTATTCTTCATGATCGACGGATCATGGCATTCTTCCATTACTTCATCCCAGATCCTGGGAACTTCAATATCTTCAATAGATAACTTTGTTGCTGGAACAAATGTTGTAGTCCTTCTTTTGTAGATGATAGTATATGATTTTTCCTACAAGACAAGTTAAATTACATGATTAGAAACATCTCATAGTTTCATAACAAAATATTACACATAAGAATATATGTCATATAGTCATGCAGATATTTTAGCCAATGCTTCAATACAACATTTATCCATATCCCGTAACTTTCTAGATGCCTTCCAATCTCTACCAGAACATTGTTAAGAGTGTGCACAACTCCCAACATGTCAGCAAAGAGGTTTCATTCTAGATAAGTAGCAATGGAATGTTGTACAGTACCATAGGCCACTTACCCATTACTTGCATATTAGTAGTATCTTGTTCATCAATGCAATTATTCTAATATGCATAATACACAACCTAAGTCTATGAACGTAAGCATATACATCACTGAATAACATTATTTTAAACAAACATAATATACAAGAAATGACAATTCAAATACTTATCTTTGTTTGTTTGTTGGGTGGACTCCCTCTGAATCTTTGCTTCCTTATAGGAGCTACTAGAGTCCTATTCTGAAGTAACTTCTTCTACACCTTTCTATTGTGAATTGTAAGGAGTGGTGAACTCCCTCTTAATCACTGCATAACACTTGAAGTCCACTGAAGTGAATTCTCCACCATTGTCGGATCTGAAGGTCTTGAAATTCTTTTCAGTGTGGTTTTCTATCAAGGTTTTGAATTCCTTGAACTTATCAAACACTTCATCCTTGTTCTTCAAGAAGTAAACCCAAGTCTTCCTGGAGAAGTCATCAATGAAAGAGACATAGTAAACATACCCACTCAGAGAATTAGATGATATTGGACCGCATACATCAGAGTGGATGATTTCCATGATTCCTTTTGCTTTGCTTTCACTGCTTGGAAATGCCTTCTTTATGTTCTTTCCTTTTGCACATCCTTTGCAAACACCTTCATGCTTGGTCTTAATTTTAGGAAGACCTTCTACAACTTTACTTGCAATTGGTAATGCTCTGTAGTGTATATGTGCAAGTCTTCTATGCCAAAGTTCACTTGGCTCCATGGAATCATGCACCATGGCATGTTCAGGTTGTCCTTTCAATTTATACAAACCTCCCTTTTGCTCTCCAATCACTACTGCATCATCAATAGTTTTACCTTTTGGCCACATTAGAACTTGGCCATCTACAAATGCAACCCTCATACCTTTTGCATCCAATATAGATATGGAGAGTAGGTTCTTCTTGATCCCAATTACATAGAGAACTCCTTTCATCTTCAAGGACTTTCCAGAATCTAGGTTGTAGGAGGCTTCACCACTTCCCTTGATGGGGTATTGATAGTCATCCCCAAGTTTCACTTTATGGGGTGATTCATGTTCAGATGGATTTACAAAATATTCTTTAAACCCAGTCATGTGTTTGGAAGCACCACTATCAATAAGCCAATCATTACAACCATGAGAAATAGTACCTATGAGAGTAGAGATTAGAACATACTCTTCTTCGCTTGATGAATCATCATCATCACTTTCTACTCTATCCTTCTTCTTTGGAGGTTCATCATCTTCAACAACATGAGCATGATACCTTCTTTTGATGCCCTTCTTCTTCTTGTTGAAGTTGTTGTTTTTGTTGTTGTCCCTTTTGTTCATGGGACATTCTGAAGTAAAGTGTCCCTTCTCATTGCATGTGAAGCATCTAAGATTTTTCTTATCCTTATGATAATGGTGATGTGAAGATCGCCTAGAGTGGGATGGCTCTCTTTTAGATTTTCCTTTCTTGGTGAGTGTTGTGAGAGTTTGATATTCATTCCCCATCTTTTCTTCTTGGGCCACAAGTCTTGCTTCTTCTTGTGAACATTCCTCTCATAGTATGCTAAAGGAGATCAATTTCTTTCTTGCACAGATCCCTTGAATAAAGGAATCCCATGACCTAGGTAGGCCATTTAGAGTGGTCATCACAATTTCTCCATTCTCCACCATTTCATCTACAGCTTCAAGTTGTTCTTTGATTTGAGAGACTTTGGAGAAATAAGATTGAATGGTCTCTCCATTCGACATCTTGACCCCTTTCAATTGATTTCGCAGAGTCATTTTCCGATTTATGTTCTTCCCTTCAAATAGCTTGGTCAGGGAACCAAACATAGCCTTGGGTGTCTTTAGGGATGACACATGTGGTATAAGATGGTCCTTAATAGAATCATCAATGATTCTCTTTTCCTTGACCAAGTTCTTCTTATGCAATATCTTAGCCTTTTCATCCTCTAGGGTAGGGACCTCTTCTTTTATGTATGAGTCCAACTCATTCTCTTCTAGGATTAACCCAATCCTATACTTCCAGGCTCAAAAGTTATCAGCCCCTTCAAGATTGTCTTCAAGCTTAGTGTGGTGAGACATCTTTAAAAAGTACTTTTCAAATGGAAATAGAAAAGATTTAGGTCTTACCACTTGATTTGCTAAAAATTGGATCTGGTCTCAGATTAGGGTTTGTCAGAGAAGCCCCAAAAATTCAAAATGTGAATTTCAACTTTCTGAAAGGATAGAAAGATGCGCCTTGATGAGCTAATCAGCTTGGTATACTCAGAATTTGAGTTTTGCAAAATTTCACCCTTCAGAAATGCCTTTGAGTCTTTTCGGATTCACTAAGGAGGACCCTGCATTAGGGTTTGAGTTTCCCGGAGATTTATTCAGCCAAAAATCTCGATCCAAAGCTCTAAACTTCGATTTTTCCAAGGAGCTTCCATCTATGACTTCAGATTTCAGAAAATCCTATTTTTGTGGAAACCCTAATTTTTAGGGCCAAAACTGAAAGTGCTCAGAACTGAATTATGATTGGACAGATAGATTCTCCTTGATGATTAGAGTCAATCTACTATTCTTCTTTTCCAAAATATGTGGAGAGAAACCCAGTAAATAAGAAACCTTGGTTTTTGTCACTACACAATGTCTTCTTCTCAGGTTAGCTCTGATACCATGTTAAATTTTGAGCATTAATTCGAGATACTCTAGGATCTTTACTGAGAGAATAACATGTATAGTATATCAATGCATATCAATCATAGAAATCATGTCAATCATCACAAGAAACAAAAGCATGAGAGACAATAGACACACAGAGTTTCCATGGGAAAAACCCTAAGGTGAAAATCCCCACAACTTCCTCATAGATAGATAATGCAATAGCGCAACCAAAGTACATAGAGATAGACTCCTCTTAGTAGCTAATCCTCCTCCTCACATGTGCGCCACTTTCCGAGTGATGGAAGTGTGAGTTCTGAAGTGATCCAAATAGAGAGCGGGAGATCTCTATTTATACTTGTCCTGACTGCCCAATAATCTTATGGGGTCAACTTGTCTAGCTTAGCACAATAACCTCTTATTAAATTAATCTGGGCCGACCCCTTACAAGGTGATCTAATAACCCATCGACAAGTTAACACACTTGCGACACTTGTCAATACAAATGATGACACTTCCGTATAGAGGGATAATATATCTCTATACGAGTACAATAAATATATAAGTGAAATACATTCTGAAGTTACATATACATCAACAAACAGTTCAGGGGTTTCACTCGGCCACCAATTTTGTCTGACAACTTGCTTATTGGGGAAGTACCCCTCACTCCACGGCTCAGGAAAAATTGATAACCGCTTTGCCACAAATGAAAACTCTTAGCTTACCTCACAGGTGGGAACTAATCAATCAGGTAGGGGTCATTTCCCTTTTCGTTGGCAGGTCCTCTCAATGGGCCAGCTACTTTGGGGTTCCTGTGGTACTCCTCACAATGACTGTTAGGGATTATTCCTAAGTACTTCCCACAGTTAAGCGGATAGAGATTATTCCCAGATCCGAAGCTGCAAGAGATGCAAAAATAAATTTTTGCAGAAATTTCACCTAGCGAGCCCAAGAAAGTGCTCTGATACCAGATGTGAAGAACCTGCAATAATTAATTAATGAAAACACATGAGATAGCTGAAATAACAGAACTCAGAATCACTTTTATATTGATCGTAGGCCACTTAGAGGGGGCAACTTCCTTTGAGCAAGCTCAATATAATTAACTTCACAATGCCTTCATTGGTCTCAACACAAACTTATATACTAAGTCTAGGAATCAATGCCATGGGTCAATACCATGTGTCAATACAAAATATTGATCAACAATTACTACGAGACGACTTACAAAGCATATGCGTCCAACAACAATAATACAAACTATGGATCAACAAATACTACGGGACGACTTACAAAGCATATGAATCCAACAACAATATACTAATAGAATGGTTGACATAGGTTCCTAACAATTATTATCAATACAAGTTTAGTCCTCGATTGTTGGAAGTTGTAATCGAGAACTTTAACATTGCTTTATGATTTATTTACTTAGAAAAAAATGAATTACATTTTTTTCTCCAATACTCCAATTGACTAAAGGATGTTAAATTCATTTTTGTTTGGAGTATATGTCAATGTGAAATGGACAAATGCAAGTGAATTCACACTAGAAAATTGCTTCTTACCGACCAAAAGAACATATCTAAAATGTTTTATATTCTTTTAGGAAATATATATGATAAATGGAAAACATCTCATTTATAGATAAAGCAATGTTTCCTAATCTTTATAGTAAAAAGAGCATATATAAAGTGTTTGATATTTTTTAGGAAATATATGATAAATGGAAAACATTTCGTTTATAGATAAAGCAATGTTTCCTAATCTCTATAATAAAGAAGAAAATTATTTTGAACTTCATCAGTTGGGAATATGACAATATTTTTAACTTCCTCGGTTGGGAATATGACAATTCTTTGAAAAGAGATGGATTTATATGTTCCAATCTTGGTAATTTCTAAATCATTGCCAAAACAAAAACAAAAACATAGAGGGATACTTGATATTGCTTAAGAAAACTATTCATGGTTATTCATTTGAGAGACTCAATGCGAATGATATCAACTTGTAATGTGTTTTGATAGTTAACACATTCATGTTTTTTTCTTATTTTTTTATAGTAATGGTGAGTTCTTGTAAATGCATTAAACAAAAAAAATATATAAAAATAAATAAACAAGGATCAAAGGTGTGTTGCAATAGTTAATTCCCTGCCAAACGACGGGAACGACGGGATGAAATGCCTAGATTTTTCAATAGAGCATCGATGCTCAGTGTTTAGAGCCCCGCCAGTTTTCACGTGTCCTCGAACGTGCATATTGTCCTCTAACATGCATGCCGGTGCTATGTCTTATCGAAGCCTTTCCCAATAGTCAGCGGCCTCTTTCCAATTACTGCCCTGCTAGTTTTGTTCATTTCCTCGGAGGATTTGATCACAGGTTTCCGTCACGATTTGTGTTGCGTGTTGCCTCGAGTTCTTTTGTTGGTTGCAGATCATTGCTGTCCCCATGCAATGGATTTTTATCTTAGCTGGGTGGGCAATGGTCTCAACGACGACCTGCACCATCAAGTTCCCCGAGAAGGGCCCATACATGGCCTTGAGCAATGGTATTTCCATCACCAGCGTGTTGGGCAACGTGGACATCGAAAAAATCGTTATCCTCCACTCAGGATTCTACTCCTAGTGAAGTTGGTCCAGCCCTAGCACCACCAGCATTATCAACTTCTGCAACGTGTCCGCCTCTATGAACTTGAAGTTCATGGTGTATGGGTTGTTGTTGGAGATGAAATGGAAGGAGAGCAACGACATCACAAATATGGCAACGAAGCTGTTGATCCCCGAACACTGATCAGGCGTGGAGATCTTCCATCATTTCACAGAACCATAGACTAATATCATAGCTACGTACGATGGCAAATATCTCAAGCCATAGATCCGCCGCCTTTATCATTCTGATTAATACTCAAGCCAAACAAAAATATCACTCCTACTCCCAGCAAAATACTATAACACAAGTACTGAGATTTTTTCTATCTTGATATATTTTCACACAATTCTACTACCAAGAAAAGCTTCACCAGACTACATTTTCACCACCACCCAGTTATAGAATTTCTCTTCTCAAACTCCTCACCCTTAAGCATTCATTAAAATAAAACCAGTGGCTTCTCCTCACATTATCAATTATTATGGCTGAATCCACAACCAGATTTCGCAGCCATTATCAGTACTTCTACTACAGAAGAATTCATTTCCATAGTACAATATTATGCGAGTCTTGTACATTTCTAGAGCCCAAAAATACTCTGTAAATTTTGCAGAACGCCTTGGGATTTCTGACAAACTAGATATTGCACACACAACCTATGCATTATGGCCACCTTCATATTTAGTCTAGAAAAGAAAAGAAAAACACCATTAACAGCTTAATCAAAATCCGTGCATTTTGATGAAAAAAAAAATTCATTCATCAAATCAACTTTTTAAACTACAAAATACAAAGAAATCGCTCACTTAAGTTTTATCTCAACGCCATGTGAAAACAAGGACCGCTATGTATATTTTTAACACCTGCGGAAAGAAGAAACCAATCGATTAAAATTGTACCTGTAATCATACTTCTCATAGTTACCTATATTCTATCTAATCTAGCTACCCATTTCCAGAACTCACCAATGGCCTACAACTATATTCTCTCCAATCTAATTGTCCATTCCTGGAACTCACCAGTGGCCTACAGGATAGATGTGGAGTGAATAGACGGAGTAATTGATGGATCTGATAGTACCAGGACCGAATATGTCTAGGGAAGATTTTTATAAGATAGCAAGAGATTGTAAGGCTATGTAAAATTAACATAGATCTATCTTAAAAGGGATCTACCAAGCGTCATCCTCCAGGATCAAATCTCTTGAAGTGCAAACCCTTTGAATTTCAAAGAAGAAGTTACACATCTCCCTCTATTGGACTTTAGAATGCACCTCTTCTGTATGCACAACCGAATATCAAATCATGAATTCCTTCATAACTATAAGAATTCAATTTTTGTAAAATTCACAGTTTTAAATTGTTGAGCAGTTGGCATTCTTATGAAAAGCATAACGAACGTTGACAGGAAATCTAATTCTAAAACTTATTCTTGCGTCTCAGAGCACTTGATTAATATAAGGAATTGAAGTCATACATTAAATGTTGGGTTAATCTGTTAGAGTTGCCAAAGGCCGTGTATGTATTTTGGATAAGCTAAATATGACCTGGATGCACCATCCCATTTCAACTTTGTTTTCATAAAGTTACTTTGGGAGGACATTGCTCGCTAATATATTACTGATATGAAAAAGTTGAAGAGATAACTAGCCAACTCAAATTTCATTGTATTAATGTGTAAACTTTCAGAATTCTACCAGCTGATAGTATAAACGAGCCTCAAATCTGGAGTTCTTTTGTATCCTTATATTATAGTTTAATTTTTTATTTAATCTCAATGTAATATTTTTTTAGTGTTATGAGTTAGTTTAGTTATATCAACTATCTTTTAAGGATGTTAGCAATTGATTAAGGCATCTTATGGAGTTTTCCTAGGAGAAAAACAAAAACCAAAAATTTATGACTTTTAATATTTGTAATCATAGTCTACCTGCTCTTCATGGGGATGTTCCGGAGAAGAGGGATCCACGTGGAGTAATATAAACCTGTAACACAGGTACATTGAAAATTAAAATTTAATCTTGCAAAATTTTCAGACATAAAAGAAGGGATCTCGCGCACTGCAGAATCGCGGATCGATTCATGTTACTGACAAAATCTTGCAGCCACTTTGTAGTCCTGGTCCTTTCAGGCCAGTAGTCAAATCATGTAATAAGATCTAGCATTAAAGCAAGCAACCAAGCCTTTACACTATCTTCCATTAGTCAATCATGTGTAAAATTCTCTAATTTTCAATTTTTAAATTAATTTTAGTTTCTGCAAATTAAATTCTTCATGCAGGGATTCATGTCAAATTTAAGTGTCTTTCACCAATAGAAAAACTTATTTTCATTTTTCAAAAAATAAATTACATATTTTTTATTTTCAAAAAAATCAGTTTAATAAACCAATTTTTTAAAACATAGCAAGACATTATAAAAAACAACATAAAAAAAATTAAGTAATACCAAGTCAAAAAGGTTTGACTTTGGCTTCTCAAGGACTAATAAAACAGGAACCGGAAGAGATTTTATTGATACAAAGATTTATTTTTACTTCTCGATGTTAAAGGAATTTCTTTCAAAATTGTTTTGGGAGATTTCAAGTAGGCATATGGACTTCTGTACTAAAAAAATATTGAAGAATTATTGCTGCAATTTTTAGAATCTATGAGAATTTGAAATGAAAAAACTTGTATTGTTATATGCACAAGAACAATGTGATACATAAGTCCTCGCTAAAACTACTTGTTCAAACAAATCAAGGTTATTTCTCAACCCTTCATCAAAAGTTTGGAAATGCATAGAGATAGAGGTCAATTTGATTACAAAAATGCAATTCTTCTATATGATTCTACATAGGAGAATAAGAAAAATTATTGTGAAAATTACAAATGTAGCTTCTTAGTCACTTTGATAGAATCCAAATTTTATGTACTACCATTATCAATAATTGAAGAATGCATTTTACCTCTCTCCTTATAAATGATTTTGAAGATATTATTTAGTTGTACAGGCTCTCAATTTTAATTGAAGAATGCATTTTACCTCCCTCCTTATAAATGATTTTGAAGAAATTATTTGTTGTCCAGGCTCTAAATCTTCATGCAAATTCTCTACTTTCAACATAACTCGTTTAAACATAAGAGTCTCTCCTTACTCTTGATGAAATTCAGAAACATTATCCTCCACAACTATTTTTGTTGCTTTAGTCATGAGTTCTAGGCTCTTATCATAATCCTTCATTCATATTCCATGAGCATTCACTTTCTCTATGCCCTTGTAGACCACACTTGAGGCACGTGCCTATAAATTTTACTTTGCTTTTTCCATATCCTCATTCTTTATCAACATTGTAACCTCCTACAAAACTCTGATTCTTAGAACTTGCACTAGCCTCTTCCTTCCATTGTGTTTTTTTCTTGTTGCAAATTGCTTTCCTCTTCTTGTGATTTTGCTTCTTCTGCTTTCTTGCCTTTTGGACAATTTACTTACAACCATAAATCCAAGCAATAATCCTTCAACATCAACCAAACATCCATCAAACTTATTCCATCTTAAATGTTAAATCTCAAGCCATTAACATACTTTCAAAATAGATTCAACACTCCATATACTTTTCCCTAATCTACAGAAATCTTATGTACTCAACATTCTTCTCTTTTTTCTTAAGCAATTGTCTCAACACATTCAATGAAAAGTTTACATTTTAGTTTGGACACCATCCCATCCCATCTTTTACTTCTCGTTTTGTTATCTCTCCATTGCAAAGTGTCCCACAATAGAGAAGCATGTTCTCTCAATTTGGTAACTACAAAACTTAATTCTTAATGATAATTGATTTTATCAAACTCCAATAACATTTCCATCTCACGAATTTGTTGAGGCCTCAACTAGCCCTAAGTCGACTATGTTGTGGAACACCCTATAAATTTTTAATTAAGCCTAGTTAACTAGACTATGCTCCCTTGGAATTTTTTTATGCTTAATTGATGATTATGGGTTGTTGGCTAGAGTTACATTCATTGAATGTATGTTTGATCTTTCTATTTTATAACACCGCCATGATAGTTTGTGGCATTTGCATTGTCAAGTTGGTTTGCCTTGCAAGTTCTCTTCCCACATTTGTTGCATTGCATATACCCTAGTATTTGCTCTTGCACCTCTTGTCTTTTACTTTTCCCTCATGTGTTTAAAGTGTTATCATAACTTTGTCTAGGGTCATTATAGCTATTGTGTATCATGGATAAGCTCATGACTAAGTATAGGGTAGAATCGACAATCTTTCCAAAGGAACATAAGGCCTGTACGTTTTGGGGGCCTTAAAACTCAACTAACTCATGAATTCTCAAATCAATTGTTTGGGTCTTTAAAAATAAGTATAGTCTTGTGAAGTCTAGTAACAAAAGACCCCACAATTTTTAAATTTTTTTATCATATTCGAAGGGTTTATGTTTTAAATTGGAATTTTTCCCTCGCGATATTTTATTAGTCTTTCCAAATCCCCTTTTGACCTTTAACTTCTTTAATATTTTACCATCCTCAGCATGTTATGTCAAACATGGCCGGATATGCTCAAAATTGAATGGTAGTATTTATGTACAAGGGCATTTTCACATTTGGACAACTCTACAACTACCCGAATGACAATTTTTATCCTCGCTACTAGTTTTTATCCTTGAATCCATGTCAAATTTGATGATATAAAAAAAACTAGTTATACCTATGCCAAAGAACATGTTGAAAATATTCATTTGCATAACAGACCTTAGGACTCAAATCTTGTGATATAAGCCCTCCATACAATCATCTAGTGAAGAGATCCTCTACAATAGGGAATAATACATCAACACGAATCTTTTAACGATTTAGACCCTTTGGGATGTATACATACACAACCCAGTTGATAGTCCTTACTCCCCAACCTCAATTACTCCATATAATAAATTACATGTAACAAACAAGCCACAAATGAAACATTATGTTGAAAACATTATTGTAAACAAATACATAGAGCAATAAATGACAACAATGTGTACTCTCTCTTTATTGAGATATAAAGAGGAAGGTTATTGTTTATAACAAAAATAATCCGCTAATAAATAAACATGAGCTCTCCAAATGGATTGGAACCAATGGATATTAATGAAATCCTAACGTTATAAGGTTCTTAAAAAACTAACTATGTTTCCTTGATGTTCCCAAATGCAGTACCATCGATAGGAATTCACATAACATCATCTTCACTTCTCTTCCATTCATGGAAATCCATAAATGTTTTTGCAACTAAACAATTAATGAAAATGTAAAATTATGGAAATAGAACCTTGCGTGACACCTTATTTGTTACTTGTTCAATTCAATATCCATTAATTCTATATTTTAACTTTGTTTCATGTTGTCCATAATATAAATACAATCATTAGGAAACGATTCAATAGATTCATACTCTATTCGTATATTTTTCATAACAAGAGACAATTCTTGATATGTGCAAGGTAAAGTATTTGAAGGTGGCAGGAAAAAATCACCTTACAATCTACAACATTCAAAAATTATTCATTATAATGTATATTCAACAATAATACATCATTTATACAATTTACACCCTAAAAAATGTTCTTCGTGCATGAAATTATATTGTGTATCTTAGGATCTATTCGAGATAAGTGTTTGACAAATTATTCAATACCTTGAAATTGACCAATAACAACATAGTAGAGAAGTAGAGAAGATTTTTATCTGAGCCTTCACATAAGGGTTTATATACCCTATCAATCAGTGGTACATCACGAATATCATTAAATTTGCATCCATTGAAGTAAACGTGCCATGGATCAATCTATTTATCCCACTATTCTCAATCATATTAGTGTCATTTTCATCCATAGGATTAGTTTCACTTCATTCTATTTCACCTCCAATAACTTGTTCACCAATATTTATACTATAATTTAATTTTGGTATATTCTTTGGCAATTCAAGCATAAAACACTATCTTTGTAATTACAAAAAACAAAATATTTTTAGTATATAAATCAAATATCATTGTGATAAAATGTTAAATGAAAATAATAAAAACATATAATGAATGTGGCTCATCAACTAGAGATATTCATTTCCCCCGCCCAAATGCCCAACAATGTTTTTTAGTCAATTGCCTTAGTATTTTTCTCCATTGTAATATATTTACTGTCACCTTATTCCTCTTTTAACTTAGCGATGGTCCTCAAAGTTTCATTTTTTGATGACATTGTTAACTATTACAACAAAAACCTGAAGTTATATTAGTACAATATACAAATATATTCAAAGAATTCAAAATTTGTTTACAAATTAGTTATCATAAAAAAAAAAATTGATGATGTAAAGAATCCAAAAGTTGTAAAAAAAAATGGATGTTGAAAGTAGATGAAATAATTGTTGTAGTCGTCGAAATTATGACAATCTATTATGGACATTGAAATTGGAGTCATGAACAGATTTTACAATGATTTTGGAATTTTATGTCCATTTAGCAAAGTCAAATTTGTTGAATTTGTCAACTTATTAAAGTTATATTTTTGGCCTCATGTGAACGTCAATGTTGTTGGAATTTTCGACAACCGAGAATTGAACTTTTTACAAGATGAATTATCATTCAAATACTAATATATTTTGGGTGGAATGAAAAAAAATTGTTTTGTTGAGACTATCCTTATGTTACCATTGCAACACAAAGAAAAGACCTCGCATGTGCAGAATTATTTTAATGTTTTATCAAGTTTAAAAGATTACTATTTAAAATTGAAATTTTCCCAATATCTCCTTTTGACCTATAATCTTAACTCCCTATCACCTGCCCCTTACCACCACCCAACAACACCTTCACCCCCACCTTCCCTTCCCGGCATCACCTCCACTTCCACCTCCACTCCTCCTTCACCCTTCCCTTTCGTTCCCTTCCCCGCCCAGGAGCACCTCACTGCACCCAAGGAACTCCTCCACTCACACTCCCTCCATCCCCACCTTCACTCCCCCGCCCAACACCATTTCCACCCCCACCTTCACTTCTCCACCTTTCACCACCTCCACTCCCACCTTAACTCCTCCACCCTTCACCACCTCCCCAAACCTCCACTATGACGTGCATCCCTGTTGGGAGATGCTAAGGAAAGTCTCTCGTCAATGCAATGGGAGAGACCTCCTCCGGCCGTGGGGTTTTACACCCACGCACCACATCTACGAACAGGGAAATGCCAAGGAAAGCCACTCCTCAATGCAATGGGAGAGACCTCCTCTGGCCGTGGGGTTTTACACCCTCACACCACGCACCATGTCTACGGACAGGGAGATGCCAAGGAAAGCCACTCATCAATGCAATGGGAGAGACCTCCTCCGACTGTGGGGTTTTACACCCACGCACCATGTCTACGGCATTTCCTCTCTATTCTCCTTATTTTATACTGCCGAGCTTCACCGTCAATTCCATTTACTTTGCATGTGGGATAAAAAAACAGTGCAATTTGAGAGATGCTTATAAACAGTTCAACTGAGATGCGAATCAGTCATCCCCATTTATATAAAGAGATTCACATAGTTTCTTGGACATCTACCACGATGATGACGAAACTCAAGATCGTCAATAGCCACAACAATAATCTTGTCATTATTTTCATCCTGCAATCCATATAATGAAATGAAGGATTTTAGAGGAACTCAAAAAAAATTCTGTAAACTATAATCTAAAAACAGTACTGGCTTGATAAATAATTATAAAAATAAGTCTAATTTTACATTATGCACGTCTTGGAAATCCTGTCTCTGCCCGTTGAATGTTTTCATGCCAATTATGGAAAATGCATTTATTTTATGTTAATTGCGGGTTCTCGAAGTACATTTAATAACCTATTTATTAATGAAACAATTTGGGGATAAATTGAAGGGCTGTGAAGCATAATCCATCCACCAGGTTGTCAGCAGGGTGAGAAACAATTACACAAAAGACACCAGCAATGTATCCTGCAGCAAAACTCACTCCCAGCTGTACAGGTTTTCTAAATTGGTCCTTTGGGATGGGAACTGCATGCTTGTAGAAATCTACTCACGGGGGGTTCACTCAGTGAACTTGCTACATAGCACGATTGTTCACATGATATTAAAGAATATATCCAATTTCGCTAAATATTGGAAAATTTCTCCTAAAATTGTAGTTGAACCCCCCTCCCAATATACCTTTCCAATTAAGAAAACCCCTAGTTTCACTAGATATTGTAGGTATCCATTTTTATCAACCCTTTTTTAACACCCCATTTATATCATATTTTCAAGTTGTAACAAATAGGACCCCTATCGAATCTTAGTATAAGCAAACAGGAGCCTAACTAAAATAATAATATAATGCTAATAATGATCCCACCGGGATTGTAGGGGCGACTGATCAATTTGTAGCATTAGATAGTGGAAGACCCAATGAAATAATAATGGGGAAGGAAAAATGCATACAAGGCAACCCAATCCAGAGATCAATGTAACAAAAAATGTAAAAGAATAATAGTACAATAGTCAATGCAATGCTTAGAAAAGATGAGAATTGTAGATGTTTCACACCATAGCATTCCAATCTACCAATGTAATATCATGTAAATACAAATATAGCCATAGAGAGCTCATGTTTTCTATAAGATTAATAAATTAAACTCCATAAAAATACAAAATTTAAACCCTTTCGTGGACGGACTTCCATGCCTTCCTATCAAAACAAACATAATTGATGTTTGAATCCAAATGAACATAGAAAAATTCCTCTTACTTTCCAATAACACCATATGATCATATGCATAGCTTGGATTTGGGTCATTCAAAAGATGCAATGAATTGCCTCCACTTCCTCTACATTTAATCTTGCAAGCAAGGGAATTAACAACATTCAATTACCTTTTCTTGGGTTATATCTAGTTTTTGTTTTATATTTATAGGAGAGGGAAAAATCTCCATTGTTAAGTTTCAAGCATGCGATAGTTATAATTATACAAAGATGGTGAAACTTATATGATACCATTTCATGGTAACGATAACACATAGGGTATGTAAATAAGGATTTAGATTTTCACCTATGTTCATGTCAGTTCCAATACAATATTAAGATGGATTCCTTGCATATAAGAATTAAAATTACAATTATGAATGTGCCAAATATAACTCAATCTAACAACTATTCCTAACTGGAAATGTGAAAATGTTAAAGAAGAATACAAAAAGTTGAAAGATAAAATTAATCAAGAAAGATTGATCTAACTTTTTTTGGTTCTGGTGAACCAAGAAAGATTGATCTCACTTTTCTTTGTTGTCATGGAGCAAGGTTTGATTGAAACAACATTGAGCATTGGAGTTCTCCCAATCCTCTTTTGTTTTTGTTTTTTTTTTTGCAAAAGAAAAGTATATATATATGTTTAAGAGAAAATTCAAAGGAAGGTATGCAGATATCTAAGAGATGGAATATGTTTCTTTTTTTAATCTACATGAATTGGCCCTTATGTGCATAAAAAATAATTTTTTGGGGGGAGACATGCTTTTAGAGGATGATTGTTTCTTTTTCTTTTTTTTTAAAGCCATGGAAATGTAAATTAGGCTTCATTCAAAACTGAAAATATAAGTTCAATTATTGAGATCGATGCAACTGAGTAGAAAATTTAAACCCGCATAAAACTTGTATAGGTCAATTTACGCATCTACGTGGAAGATGCATGGAGGAACACCAAAATTCAATATAAAAAAAAAAAAATATGGAGACGAGACTTTCCCGAACATTTCCTTCCCAGTTGGACTGCAAGTGGTATAAAATAAAAAGGCAAACTATGAAGGCCCCACAAGGAATTCAATGGGAGAAAAATATGGATGGGAAAATTGCTTGCATCATAAAAATGTGAACCTCAACAATTGAATATTAGAGGCATAGATCACATTAAATTATTCAAACAACACTAGGAATTTAAAAGGACAAATCACATTTGTGATGGAGGCACAATTGACTAGGAATTTAAGAGCACATCTCATCAAGGAGAAGAACACATTTATGAATTTTATTATTTTCTTCATATTTTTTTAATACCCATTTTCATGGCCTTGGGGCCAATGAAAGCTTAGATAAATCCCATTCATGAAGAAAATTATTCTAAAAAAAGAAGACTCTATAACTTCAATGATTTAGAGGTATCGATCCAACCCACTTAAGACTGGTATGAATCCAACTTACAATTTGGAGGTATGAATTGAGCCCATAATTTGGAGGTATGAATACATCCCACGGTTTGAAAGTTATTCCTCATCTCACCCAAATAAAATAACCTCCAATATTTATATTACTATGTCAAATTAAAAACTCCCCCTTGATCCCTTAATACAAGGCAATATATTTTTGAGGTTTTTAGGAGTATTTAAACCCCCAAGCCTCACTAGTGAACCCCACGTGACTCTACTATGGTCTCAAAGGATGCAAACTTCATCATGGTGTCTGCAACAACACACGACTATTAAGAATGCAAACTTCATCATGGTGTCTGCAACAACACACTTCATCATGGTGTCTGCAACAACACGTGACTATTAGAGTCACGAAAATACAGTTGCTATATCTTATAGACATAAAATGCAATTGCTAATGAAAATTAGAAAACATTAAAAAAGAGCAAATCTCCTCATAAAACATTCAACGGAGCTACCTATACCACTCACCATAGCTGCAACAACTTCTCTCGTCGTGGTGGCGAAAGAGAAAATTACAACTGTTGCTGCCTGATAAAATTACAGTACTGGATCTATTTCTTGGATAAATTCACATGATGCAGAGGGTGAATATTTTTTTTGACTTGTGTTGATCAGTCTAATTGTTGTTCAATGCACAGAACTTTTCTGTCTCCCTTGGAGACAAAGAATCCTTGATTTCTACAGATGGATTATATAAACTAAATAGAATGGATTATATAAACTAAATAGAAAACTTTTTGACCTTAAATTCAAGCATTATGCCCAACTTAGCCCAGATTATTTTTAATTTCTTTAAGAATAAAATTATTCGAAACTGTTGTATAAATTGGAATATTATGTTGGAAGCGCACATAAATTCTCACATTATTTAAGCCACGCATACTTGCTGCCGGTAATTCAAATGATTATATTCACAGCCTTAGATTTTCTACATATGTAGAGGAAAAAGTAATGCTTGGATTATTATTTACTTGGGGGTTGGAGTTGAGAATCACTGTGCATGCACAGAAGGCCATGTGGACTTCTCATCATTTCCAAACTTAGCCCACATACAATGCAATGAATAATAATAGCTTCATGACAGATTACTTCACCTGATTTGCTATGAAGCCACTCAGCTTCTCAAATTTTATACACCTGCTATTTGGATAGAGTTGCATATTCTTTCCATGGGCAGCGTAGTGAATATATTGTATGGCCAGGCAAGCAGGGGTAGAGACACAATTGGAACATATCTGCAGCTGTCTTTCCTCAATTATTTACAAATGTCTTAAATTTTTCAATGCATAAGTTCATTCAATTGCAACGAAAGGTCATGGCCATGGGTGGCCTGGGTGGCCTTGTTCATAAGCATTTTTCTTTATTTTGAAGTTGGGATGAGGTTTGTTGAGAAAAGGACAATGTATAAAAACATAAACATGAAAATACCTAGTTGGATATCTAAAGTAATAATGCTACAGAAACATTAATAGGGAAATGAAGGAGCAACGAGATATAGACTGTAATACACAACAAAGTTCAATAGCACAATGCCTTGTGCTTTTTCAAGGATAACGAAATGTTGCATCAATTAGAAGTTTTGGAATATGAGTTAACTTTTAGGAAACCAGGCTAAACTATAGCAGCTTAATGAATGGGAAAGAGCACAAATTCTCTCCAGAGAATTACAATCCAGAGGAGGAGCATTGGCCAGCATAAAGATAAATATATCAAGGAAAATAAAAGATACTTGCGCACAATTAGAGAACCAATCGTTTACCAAACATCATCTCAAAGGAACAAAGGAACAAAACACGGAAATAAAGAGCTTTGACCCCTAAGGACCATAGAATATATATCCATCTGTATATCATATGCCATTATGCATCTATATATCATATGCACTGAGCTGCATGGTTCTTCCTCTGCACAACGGGTAAATTCTCATGTGCCTTTGACTTCGAAATGGAGCGCTGGCACAAGATACCCAATCCTGCAATCCCTCGTATGTCGATTATTACTGCAGCAGGCGGCATTTTATGTCTACGGAATCTCGTTGCAGACTGCAAGGTATTATCCATCTGCAATCCGATTAAGAAGACCGTGCTGCAACTGCCTCCGACTTCCAGAGTTCAGCTCATACACAAAGCAAGTATGTGTCTGATCAAGGATGCCCTCTCCTATAAACTTGTAGTAGCAGGAGAAGAGAATAGCATTAAGTTTTCTCTCTTAAACTCGAGAGTATATACGCTTTATACTGAGATTTATGATTCCACTGCTGGCTATTGGAAAATGGCAGGCAACCCCCTGCCTGATGCAAAATTTGGGTCAGATCCAGGGGTATGGTGCAATGGTCTGTTGTACTGTATCACAGATCCAGGAGTATGGTGCAATGGAATTGTTACATTTGATCTGGAAAATGGCATTTGGACTGAACTTGATGCAGCCATGCCATCCTGTATCTCAACTCCCTCTCTTTCAGAGAGCAATGGCCGGCTAATCATGGTTGGAAGAGTGGTTGATAACCTTAATAAAGCTGTTGAAAAACTACTCATCTGGGAATTGGAATACATGGACAGTGATATTAATGGATGGACCGAGCTTCAACAAATTCCTCTGAGTATCTACTCAGACTTCATGGCTCCTCTCAAATCTTATTCTCCCTTGGTATGTTCTGCAATAGGGGATTGGCTCTGCATTGTTACGCATCTAAGCCGGCGTACAATTGCTTTGAATTTATATAACAACACATGGAAAAGGCTTTCGACTGATCCTCTTTTTCCAGGAAACAGGAACTGTCGTTTGTTAGGTTTGTGTTATAAGCCTGCAGTAGCAGGCTGCCATCTTTAGACATAGGAGTGTTTTGTCTCTTCACGTATATGTTAGATTAGAATCATGGAAGACGGTGTAGACTTCTCTTGAGATTGAGCTCCACCATGGCCTTTTTATTGAATCCAAAGTGCAAGTACCTGCTTTCATTCCTTGTGAATTTTATGTGATATGACAACGATGGATTGGACTTGTATTCATTTTCCACAGAAGAAACTATTATGTCTGTCGAAAATAGGATTACTCAGTAACTTACCCACCTAAGACCAGGCTGATACAAAGCATATTACTTCGTGGTTTAGTGAAAACCGTTTGCAAATTGTGAATTGTTAAGGAAGCAATGCATATACCGCGAGGTGGTTTAATTGCTCTATTTCAATGTAATGAAAATGTGAGATGTCGTCCTGCACTCACAAAAATTTAGGTGGTGGTCATTCTCGTCTCGCGTCCCGAGGAATGCTGGACCATCATCAATTTCGTTTGGTTTTAATTTTTTTTCTCAGGTCGCCACTTCCGTAGGGAGCTGTATAAGCGCTAATTAAAAGAGTAAGTTTTGTCAAAATCTCAATTTGGAGTGCTCAGATCATAATTTGATTATCAATTTTAGTTATTTAAATAGTTTTAAAATTGGGCCATTAATCTAGCAATCTCCATTGCTGAAATTATAAAAATGTGAAAATAATAATTTCAGGCATAAATTTCAACCAGTTTTTTATCCAAAATGCCAAAAAAAAATGGTTATCTCTTATCCTACCCGCGCTTCCGGTTTATAATTGAGATAAGATTGACTTATAATTTTGACAAAGGTTAGTCATAGTTTGAATGGAAGAATGATTTATTAATCATTATAGATAATCAAATTAAGATTTAATTAAGATTGTAAAGTTTATTTTGAATTTTCACAATTTAGTCTGTGTTTCAGATAGCTCCAATTCTCAACTTTTAATCCACAAGATTTGAATAATTGAAATTATTTAATCACCAGTTTTCATATAATCTTCACATATCTAATTTTGTAAAATGGTCATTCAATGTGAAAAATAATAGTATGAAAAATAATAAATTTTTTTCATTTTTTTTTTCAAGTGAAAAATCCACCTTCATGCTATTCTCAAAGAATCAAAAAATTAAAAAATTAATTTTTTTCATTGGACAGTCCATAATTCAATAAAAAAACAAATTTATTTAAGAGGTTGAAATGTTTAATATATGGATTTTGAGTCAACAATATGTCTAATCAAACTAATTTTTAAAACTAACTTAAAATCAAAGATTTAAATTTGACATCGAAAATAAAATAAAAATTTAAAATTTTTATTATAAAGATAATAATTTTTTTAATTCATTGAAAATTAAATGTTAAAATCTCTTTTATTTCCTTCCCAATAAATTATAATTAAACCTCCCAACACAAGTATTATATAAAAGATTCATAATGATTAAAAAATACTTGAAGATCAAATTGATTCTTCTTTACAATTATCATTTTCCTCCCTACATAGCTTATCGAGTGACACTTTTGGAATCCTCCCTACCTAGCTTATCGACTTGTCAATCGAGTGACACTTTTGGAAGTCGGCAACAACTTTCCTTAGAAATCCCTCCCATGAGCCACCTCCTCACACTTTTTGGAAGTCGGCAACCTTTTTCCTTACAAATCTCTCCCAATAGCGACCTCCTCAACTCCACTAATGGGATACCAACTTTTAATGTCCTAATTGCAAATGTCTCCCATCAATATGTGTTTTACATATTGACAATTAATTAATTTTTTTAAATATTAATTAAGACATCTGCACGGCTCTCTAAATTTTACATTGCAATGGTACGCTTGTTAATTCGCATGTTTCCCTTTAGTGTTTCATCTATCTAACCAAGTTAAACTTGAAATGTTATTTAATTGCATTTAAAAAAATGCTTAGAGCGAATGAAGTCCATGTTCTTTGTCTTTGTATAAGTCCGTAGATTTGAGTATTGCATTAATACTATTTGTTAATAGCCCCTTGGGACTCAAGCTCTCTAATAGATTTTGCAGTGCTTTGACTTTTATTCAGACGTAACACATTTCTTAATTGAATTTGTAGCACTTGTTAATATTATTTGTTCATAACCCTTTTGGATTGAAGCTCTCTAATACAATTTGCAAGACTTTTTCTTTTTCTTTTTTCACACTAAAAATCTATACTTTGTATTAATAAACAAGTATACATGGTATTTTCCATATATAAGTGACCACAAAAAATTGCCCAGGCATCCTCACTCTTGATCAGAGCAGCCAGAAAAGTGAGAAAAAGAACCTGTGGTGATCCACGACCACATATCTAGGACAAAAATACATATATAAGGAGATGGATCTCTAGAAATAGATCCCAACAGTCATCAATAGAAAGCGGAAATCCATCCCAAAAAGGTAAAAGAGAACCCAGAAAAAGAAGAGGTTTGTACATATCAACAAAAAAACACAGCACACACTCCATCCACGAGTATGTTATCGCAAAACCCCAAAAACAAAAATGATAATGCCACCAAAAACAAAGGACACATATTCAGGAAAAGAGAGTAGTCTCGTTGCCATCCTGTATCAGTTGGTCCCTCGACCAATGTTCAAAATGGATGAAATCTGGTTCTGCATAAAGGCCCAAGCGAGATAACGAATCAGCTATAGTGTTTGTTCGCGATATACATGCAGCAAAGGGATCTGGGGCAGATCCTTAAGAAATATTTTTATTTGTCTCGTCCACGGAATTAGAGGCATCACATGTAGTGAAGTATCGTCCCTTGCCCAATTGATAATAATATGTGAGTCCCCCACAGTCTCTTGCAAAAAAAATGATGTATCTTAGCAAACAGGAGGACCATCTAGAGAGCAAGGAGCTCTCCTTTTGTCTTTGTCCCCATGCCACAGTTAATCCATATCTGGTATTTTTCTGCCCAGTCCAAATAACTAACCGCACCCGATCCACATAAAGAGGCCTAGGAATTAGAAGCCCCATCAAATTGTACCCTACAGCCATCCGAGCTCATATATATTGGGGGAAGTAGTGGACATCCCTAGAGAATTTTTTTCTTATTTGTCACAAGTCACTCCAAGAAACTTGCAGTAGCTTGTCTCGAGCACCAATCTAGAGTAATCTGTTTATCTTCATATATATATAAATTTATTGCTCTCCATGTTTCCCACACAATGTAGCATGTCATCTCACCACAGTCCCTATTATGTGTGAACCATGCCAGTAGACGATCCTGGATCGTGTTTCCCTGCCAAGAGTGAGTACTAGTAATAGAGTGATGAACGTTGTTCCAAATATTTGCCGTGAATTTGCAAGACTTTGACTTTCATTCAAACCTAACACATTTTTTTATTGAATTGATTGAATTTATAGTACTTTTGTATGTCTAGGGCGAACAACTTTAAAACCTTGTTTTCTTTTGTAATTTTGCAATCACCCAATTTGTTTTTATTGA
The DNA here is from genome assembly GCA_027924585.1 of Larix kaempferi. Taxonomy (NCBI): domain Eukaryota; kingdom Viridiplantae; phylum Streptophyta; class Pinopsida; order Pinales; family Pinaceae; genus Larix; species Larix kaempferi. The sequence goes on from BSBM01001431.1 coordinate 1,402,978, forward strand.
AACGGTTGAAGATTTTCATTAGATATATAAAAAAGCAAAGTTTACATATAACAGAGGACAGAATGATCCCTTATCAGAGATGCATCTGTCACTCGATAATCATCTTTTTCAAAATTGAAACAGATATGAAACTTTCCAAAATGTAGAGAACTGTAGCACCTTATAAACTGTCCTAAGAGGAATGTGCAGAAATAAAGCATAATTACAGAGCTTGCTTAATAAAAAATGCTGTAAAGTAAGATTATTTGAGCTATAGCTAAGAATACTAGATATTGCATGCCTGCGTTTTTCAACAAAAAGGGACTGAAAACTTAAAGACATAGCATATAACATAATGCCAACAAAAACCAGAGTGGGCCATTGTCTGCTTATGGGTGGATAAGTCTAGTGTTCATTACGGCACGATCAGACTCTATCGTTTCCTTCCTATCGCTGTTGAGGTCGACAAAGTTGCCAACTTGAACCATGAACTTCTTTAACTTGTCCATTTTTCTGTCAATGTCCTTCATATCGTTGCTTGAAATATCCATTTTTGTCTTCTTTCGAGCCTTGTGTGTGAAGCAGAGACCCAATGTCTCTTCCAAGTGCTCCACTTTCTCTGCTATCTTGTTACTTTGAGACTTAACTTCCGAATGTGTACATTGAGCCAAAGTGTAAAGACGGGACAAAACCTTCTTGAATTCCATATTTTCATGTCTGACCTGACGAACTTGAGCTTCTAGTTCATGGATATGCGTCCACAAGTCCTCATTTTCTTGAGTGTTGCCCAGAATTTGGTGATGACCTTGAGAATACCCAATTCTAGCCTGTCTGTGATAAGAACCCATCCTATGCGAATTGAAGTGATCATCAATCATCTGAGAGCCATTCTCCTCCTCTACCAGCGAGATAAACCTTCTGCAGACGCTGAAAGGGATGGTCTTGCTCCATCACATGCATTTTGAGTAAGCACCCCTCCCTTCATGCAAAGAATAACCTGAAACATGCTCCATCTCACAAATTTTTATGTGGAGAGAAATAGAAATTCGAACAGGGATAGTAAAGCTGCGAACCCAGCGCCAAGACGAGACAAGAGTGCAAAAGAGGCAAAGATAATCTTTATTTAAGCTGAAAAAAGGCAGTCGCATGCCAAACAACTGGCAGTTTGGCCAAGTGAAGTAAATGCATAAGTGTGGGAGTATCCCACGCGTTTTTATGAAATATAACAAGGACAAGGAGCTAAAATCGAAGATCTAAGTAGCTGGATGTCTAAGGATTAAGACAGATTTTCTTAAGTCAATAGTGCAGATATAGATGTTCATAGTATGATGGATCAAAGGGTTAAGGAATCCAAATATTTTCAATGGTTTCATGATCACATTCTAGGGATCCATAGGGTAGTCTAACACCTCTGTTGGCCATGTGGTATGCGTGCTCGTTTTGATTTCTCAGAATGTGAAAGAATTTTAACTCTTTGAATTCTTTATTGATGCTGTCAAGGAGATAATGCATCTTGGAGGAAGGGGTCTTCCAAGAGTTGATAATTCTTCTAGCTTCTCTGATGACGATTAAAGAGTTACCAATGACAGTCAACTTTTCAATTCCCATAGCTCTTGTTGTCTCGAGACCTTTAATGAGGCTAAGCCATTCGGTTCCATTATTGGTCTTTTTGCCAATTCCCCGGGCAAACTCTTTCTGTTTATTCCCCATGGAGTCGAAAATTACTCCTCCCGCACCTGTCAACCCAGAATTTTGAAATCACCCAATTTTAACGTCAAACCCAACCTTGAATTAATCACATTTGAAAACGTTTTGCATTCTAAAATAAAGAAAAATTGGAACCCTCAATTTTTACGATACAAAGGCCGCCTCATGAGCCTAACATATTATTCATTGAAACTTATAATATTTCAAGTCCTCAAATCACACATATATTTAGAGCCACATATATTTGGATCGCATTATTTCTTCTTTGAATTCAACTCATAGTTAAAAAATTTAATATATTCAATGATCTAGAAAGAAAGAACTAGGGTACTAATCCTCTAATAGGAGATTGAAAGTTCACTCAATGTCCCATTTGTTTCTACGTACAAGTGTACTATGTACACGTTGCCATGATCTAACATACAGGAGTAGGAATATGCAAATAGTAACATATTCATCAAAATGTTATAAAATGCAACAAGTCAAACCAAAACTCTCTTGTGAAGTCATCTAATCTCTACTAATGCAATAGTTTTGTCATTGCTTTCTTTAGTTAAAACCAATATTAAAACACAAATTTATAAATGTAAAATTGCATGTGGCCAGTCCCATAACCAAGTGATAAAAAACTAATCAATCCATGTGGTGGTTAGTTGATGTTGACTCACTCCCACATGGCCATTCATTTCCATGTGTATTTTTATTAGTAGATGTAGTTTTCATTGAGTGTCCTTCATTTTCCTATGCTTTTATATGCTCAAAACCTTATTCTTCACATGATCCTAATTCAATTTAGTTTACTAAGTTCAGTTTAGTTTATTGTTGTTGGGTTTAGAATGTCAAATGAATTTTAGGCACTATGAATTCTAGGTTGCACAACTCCTTCACATAATCGACACATCATTAAACTAAACTTGATAAATCATGTTGGGTCTATGGATCCAAGCGTATTCCAAATATCTATGCTTTGAAATTGACATAGCCTTCATGACTCAATGAAACCTTTAAATGAATTTTATTGTGGTTTCGATTGGTGGTTGTAGAATAATTGAGTCATTCCATGTGTATTTCTATTAGTAGATGTAGTTTTCATTGATTGTCCTTTATTTTCCTATGCTTTTATATGCTCAAAACCTTATTCTTCACATGATCCTGATTCAATTTAGTTTATTGTTGTTGGGTTTAGAATGTCACACGAATTTTAGGCACTATGAATTCTAGGTTGCACAACTCCCTTCATAGAATCCACACAACATTAAACTAAACTTGATAAATCATGTTGGGTCCATGGATCCAACTGTATTCCAAATATCTATGCTTTATAATTGACATAGCCTTCATGACTTGGTGAAATATTTAAATGAAAGTTTATTGTGCTTTCGATTGGTGGTTGTAGAATAAATGGGTCATTTACATGTGTATTTCTATTAGTAGATGTAGTTTTCATTGATTGTACTTTGTTTTCCTATGCTTTTATATGCTCAAACTTTACATGATCCTAATTCAATTTAGTTTACTAAGTTCAATTTAGTTTATGTTTTGAGGTTTAGAATGTCAAACGAATTTTAGGCACTATGAATTCTATGTTGCACAACTCCCTTCATAGAATCGACACATCATTAAACTAAACTTGATAAATCATGTTGGGTCCATGGATCCAAGCATATTCCAAATATCTATGCTTTATAATTGACATAGCCTTCATGACTTGGTGAAATATTTAGATGAATTTTATTGTGGTTTCGAAAATGGTGGTTGTAGAATAATTGGTTCATTTACATGTGTATTTCTATTAGTAGATGTAGTTTTCATTGATTGTCCTTCATTTTCATATGCTTTTATATGCTCAAAACCTTATTCTTCACATGATCCTAATTCAATTTAGTTTACTAAGTTCAATTTAGTTTATTGTTGTTGGGTTTAGAATGTCAAACAAATTTTAGGCACTATGAATTCTAGGTTGCACAACACCCTTCACAGAATCGACACATCATTAAACTAAACTTGATAAATCATGTTGGGTCCACGGATCCAAGTGTAGTCCAAATATCTATGCTTTATAATTTACATGGCCTTCATGACTTGGTGAAATATTTAAATGAATTTTATTGTGGTTTCGATTGGTGGTTGTAGAATAATTGGGTCATTTACATGTGTATTTCTATTAGTAGATATAGTTTTCATTGATTGTCCTTCATTTTCCTATGATTTTATATGCTCAAAACCTTATTCTTCACATTATCCTAATTCAATTTAGTTTATTGTTTTTGGGTTTAGAATGTCAAACGAATTTTAGGCACTATGAATTCTAGGTTGCACAACTCCCTTTATAGAATCGACACATCATTAAACTAAACTTGATAAATCATGTTGGGTCCATGGATCCAAGTGTAGTCCAAATATCTATGCTTTATAATTGACATAGCCTTCATGACTTGGTGAAATATTGAAATAAATTTTATTATGGTTTCGATTGGTGGTTGTAGAGTAATTGGGTCATTTACATGTGTATTTCTATTAGTAGATGTAGTTTTCATTCATTGTCCTTCGTTTTCCTATGCTTTTATATGCTCAAAACCTTATTCTTCACATGATCCTAATTCAATTTAGTTTACTAAGTTCAATTTAGTTTATTGTTTTTGGGTTTAGAATGTCAAATGAATTTTAGGCACTATGAATTCTATGTTGCACAACTCCCTTCATAGAATCGACACATCATTAAACTAAACTTGATAAATCATGTTGGGTCCATGGATCCAAGCATATTCCAAATATCTATGCTTTATAATTGACATAGCCTTCATGACTTGGTGAAATATTTAAATGAATTTTATTGTGGTTTTGATTGGTGGTTGTAGAATAATTGAGTACTTCATATTTCATAACTCATGCAAGTTCTTTCCTAGATCCAACCTTAAAACTCTTTTTTTTTTTATCTCTTATGTGATATCGAAACAAATTCAACTCCAGACATACTGAGCTCATAGAGTTTCAAGTGGCAAGGTCAAAAAGTGCCACATGACTAGTTATTTTTACAAAAAAAATTATAGTTGTTCAACCACTCAAACTTTAAATAATTTTGGATGAGTTTTAATAGCCTCTTAAGTTTAAAAGACTAGGTGGATTCTAGGCCCTTTTTCCCTCAAGTTCTTTCATGGACTCGATGACTGAATAAATTACAATATATAATATTTTTGGAGTGGACTTATGAGTAGAATTTAAAGGTTAGCCCAAGCTATGCACATGATCTTTCCATGTGGTCAATTATATGTGCACCAGGTCATCTATGAGGCTATCGTCAATGGTAGTAGGAAATGGTCTTGAAAAATGATATATTGCCACATATCCATTTAATGTAAAGGAAATCTTATCAATTTAGACATGTGATAGGGATTCTAGTTCTTAGCATATGATTGGATTCTTAGTATTGAGTATCACATTATTATTTGTATTGTGTGTACACATAGGGGATTATTCGTGTGGCAAGGACTTATTAGTTTCATATTCTCATTGAGTAGTTGAGGTCCCATCTCTAAATATCTCTATTAGTGTACTTACTTGCAAATTCTTAGGATATTGTTTAGCATTTTTCATATAGTTTTTTGAGGAAGTTCTCTTGATGTAAAGCTATATAAGCTTGTTTTTTATTACTAAAATTTCTGTCAAAGAACTTATTTGACACTTTAGTGTTGAATTCTATACATGAGTGGATTTATTCCACATTATTATATGAGAAACTATTGTAGTTTTTGAAGCAAAATATGGTTTTGTAAATTAAAACCTTTGCAAGAAAACCAATTTATGAGGATTGTTGAAGCATATCATTTTCCCTTGCATCAAATATGATGACCACATAAGTCATGGTGATAGTGCCAAAATGTTGGAATATTCTCACCATCATTTTTTAGATTTGCATGTCTGCATGCATCCAGTCATCATGCATGCATTTGCATGCAACTGCATGCATCCAATCATCATTTTGGTGGTCTCCCCAACACCTAGAGCCTAATTTCAGCTCCCTAGAGCTTGTCTTCAGCCCCCAATAGCCCTCCTACAAACCTGATGCACCCTCTTTGACTTTGCTGCATGACATGTGTGCCTTTTCTCACCTACCAGGAGTTATCATTCAGTTAGAGAGCCTTATCTCACCTACCAGATGTCTGACAGTCAGTTAGAGCATTGATTGAGCAGTTCTTCCACTGATTGCTCATGCTAACTGCATGTAGCTCCTAGTTAGCTAGTTCTGGAGTGCCACTTGACCTTCTGACAGCCTCATGCGCCCTTCTTGGAGTCTCCATCCCCTGATTTGTGCTCACATGGCTCAGTTAGACTCAGTTAGACTCATTTGACTGAATATTGACCATTTATGACTGCTACTATTGATTGGATGATGTCTCCAATGTTTTCCAAGGTAGACTTTGAGCATGATTTGAATTACCTCCTTAGTTAATTCAAATTATCCTCATAGTTATTGTATTGTATTCATTATTTCAAAGTGTTGGCTCACAGTTGATGTATGATACTGCTATTCTACATTTTATGTGTTCATGAGTGATTATTGAGTACTTTCTTCTCTTCTTCTCTACACTTCTTGAGAGTTTGTGTGAGGCTTGTTACATCTGTTAGATCCTACTGCAGATTATCACATGGTATCATAGCTTGCAGCAGCTATTTGAATTGCATCCATTGCAGCAGTTAAAGCAACAACAGTTGCAGCATATCTTTGAGTAGCTATCTTTCATTAAGCACCAGAAGCCTCCGAGTTTCCACAACAAATACTAGTGCTATTACCTTGAATTCACTGGAGCAATACAGTGAGGTCTAGTTAGGTGTGAAGGACTTAGTCATATGTGCTCGGTGTCCTAAGGTAGTGTTCATTTGAAGTGTAGCAAATCTCCATCAACAAAACTCTTCTTGTTTTGCAGGTTTATTCACCCATTCGAATTCCTCTTCAATTCGACCTTCATTGCTCAGATGGATCTAAAACTCAATTCTTCCAACTATGTCGAATGGAAATCCAAGATGTCTCTCTTCATGAGGTCTAAGAGCTTCACCGGGATACTAAATAGAACTATGGTCGAACCACTCAGTGTAGTAGAGAAATCCAAGTACTTGGATAGGCTTGATGAAGCAATAGGCTTACTTCTTCTCTCAATTTCTGAAGATCTTCACTTCCATGTCATTGATCTAGCATCTCCAAAAGAGGTTTGGGACAAGCTCGAATCCCTCTTTGGACAGAAAGATGATCTGAAAGGTCATAAATTGGAGAATGAACTCATCTCATTGAGTCCTGAAAGCTTCGAATCCATCAATGCCTTCTTAACCAAGTTCAAAAGCTTGATTTCTTAGTTTAAGAGATATGAGATAGTGAAAGAAGACAAACAACTCATTCTTTCCATTCTCTCCAAATTGGGGCCAAACCTCTCAGTTTTTGTCTCCACATTTCAGCTATCTAAGATGTCCATTCCAAAATGGAAGTTTCCCTCACTTGATGACTTCATCTAATCTCTCACACAAGAGGAGGAGAAGTTAATCTCCATGGGAATGATCAAACCAAAGTTGGATTTGACCCTTACAGCTGCTAAGGCCAAAAGAGCGAATGCAAAAGGAAAGCAAAAATTTTCTGAAAAGAGAGCGAATGATACAAATCCAAAAGATGTTCCATATCAGTGAGATGGGGCTTCGAATTCAAAGAAGAACAAGCAATCTTAGAAAGAGAGATCCAAGTGCACATATTATCATTGAGGATTTCATCCTGAGAGTTCTTGTCTGAATAATACTATAGACTTGATGGCTCAGTTACTTGAGAAGAACAATCTCCCTGTACCTGCATGTGCAAGGAAGAAAGATACTAATATTGAACCTTCTAGATCTGAGGACAAAGAGAGATGCCATACCCTCATGGAAAGTGCATCAATAGAATCCTCATTCATCATAGATTCAGCAACTTCAAGACATATATCTTCCTCCAAATATCTCATCTCCAACTTCGAATGCTCAGTTGGCCCTTCCATCATGTTGGGAAATGATTCAGAAGTCTCCTCTCAGGGGATTGGAAGAATCAATCTTGACCATGGCTACTTTTCTTATGTGATTTATGTTCCTTCTCTCACAGCAAATTTACTTTCAGTGTACCAAATGACTCATATTGGAGAGCCCAAAAGAGTGATCTTTTCTCCAAATGAAGTCGAGATACAACACATGGTTTTAGGGAATTTCATTGCAAAGCAAGTTGCAAATCACACTTCAAAACTCTATGAGTTTTCCCACTTCTTACCGCTCTCAAAACCATATGCTCTCCATACTCATGCCAATGAAGAAAGCATATTGTGGCACGCGAGATTTGGACATCTCAACTACAAGCATTTGCAAGACATGCAAGCTCAAAATGTGGTTGAAGGTCTTCCAAATGACAAGTTTGCTCATGGCACCTTCAAAGGTTTCTTGAAAGGCAAGGATCCACCAAAGAAGATTGAGAAAAAGAGGACTCTTGAATAAGTGTGTTCATGCTAGATCTAGATCCACATGCACTTGAAGATATAGCACCTAAAGTTTCATCTCCTACTGCTACATGGTTCACCACTACTCCTGTCTCCACCATTGATCTTGTCAAAGATAGATATGATCTTCATGATACAAGAACTGCACTCTCTCCCTCGGATCCATTTCTAGCTGAGAGATGCTTTCTTATGATTGGATCTGATCCAAAGACATACTTTGAATCCTCCCAAGATCCGAAATGGGTAGCTTCTATGGAAGAAGAGTATCAATCTCTTCAAAGAAATGAGACTTGGGAGCTTGTTTCTCTCCCACTTGGAAGGAAAATTGTTCAATAGAAGTGGATCTATAGAACTAAGATGGATTCAGATGGATTCTCCAACAAGTACAAGGCTAGATTGGTTGCAAGAGGTTTTTCCCAAGTTCATGGGATTGACTATTCTGAGACATTCGCTCCTATTGCTAAGATGGATTCCATCTGTCTTGTTCTTTCTCTTGTTGCATCCAAGCACTAGTAAGTGCATCATATGGATGTCAAGAGTGCTTTCCTTCATGGAGATCTAGACGAGGAGATCTACATGAAGCGACCTGAGGGGTATATTGATGATCCTTCACTTGTTTGCATATTGAGGAAGTCCGTGTATGGGCTTAAGCAAGCTCCCCGATCTTGGTATACCAAGATGGATTCTTTCTTTCTCTCACAAGATTTCCAGAGATGCAGATCAGATTTGAATGTCTACATGAGACATGATGGTAACTCCTTACTTCTCATTGTACTTTATGTTGATGATTTGTTGATTACAGGGAGCAATCTTTCATGTATTAGCTCTATAAAAACCGCTTTGCACAACTCCTTCTCCATGTCAGATATGGGATTGCTAAAGCAGTTTATTGGTCTTGAAGACACTCAGAGTGATTCAAGAATCAAAGTTTCTCAATCCAAGTATGCTTAAGATCTGCTTGATAGGTTCCATATGAGTGAATGCAAACCGATTGCATTCCCCTTTCTTTCAGGGACCAACCTTGAGGATGGATCTTCTACACCTTTGGTAGATAGTACCGTGTATCAGTAGTTGATTGGTAGCCTATTATTTCTTACACACACTTGGCCTGATCTATCCTATGTAGTTAGTGTTGTCTCCAGATACATGCAGGAGCCTCATGAGCTTCACTGGAAGGCAACAAAGAGGATCTTGCACTATGTGCAAGGTACCAAGACTCATGGTCTTCACTATTCAGTTGGGTGTCCTTTGAAACTAGTTGGATATACTGACTCTGATTATGCTGGAGATAGCTCAAATCAGAAGTCTACATCTAGTTTTGTCTTCATGATTGGACATGGACATATATGTTGGTCAAGCAAAAAGCAATATGCTTTAGCTCTTTCTTCAGCAAAGGCCAAGTAAAGAGGTGCAGTAAATGCAGCCACAGACTGCATTTGGTTGCGGGGCATCTTATCAAATTTTGGGATTCGATTCAATAGTCCACCTATCATCTATTGTGACAATCAGAGTGCCATCAGAACCTCCATAGATCCGGTTCTGAGACAGAGAACCAAACACATTGAGATACACATGCATTACATCAGAGGATTAGTGCATGATCAAATCATCTCACCGCTCTACCTTCCGATGGAAGAGAAAATTGCAGATATCTTCACCAAGACCTTCATGGTGAAGAGGTTCACTTACCTTAGATCTCTTCTTGGGGTGAGTGATGACATGCTACATTAGCATCCTTCAGTTTATTTTTGAGGGAGGGATTTCTTCCCATTGGTTTTTCCCTCTTTCCTCATTTATTAATTAGATTTTTGTATGGGGTGACCTTTGGTCTTAGTCACCAGGGCCCTATTTTTCATTTTTCACTTATTACTTCATAGCATAGCTTGTAGGGGGGTGTTGGAATATTCTCACCATCATTTTTCAGATTTGCACGCCTGCATGCATTTTGCATGCAACTGCATGCATCCAGTCATCATTTTGGTGGTCTCCCCAGCACCTAAAGCCTAATTTCATCTCCCTAGTGTTAGATTTTGAGCATTAATTCAACATACTCTAGGATATTTACTGAGATAATAACATGTACAACATATCAATCATATGAAGCATGTATCAAGCATATCAATCAATCACATAAGACAATGGGCACACAGAGTTTCACTGGAGAAAACCATAAAGGTGAAAAACCCCACAACTTCCTCAGAGATAGAAAGAGAAATGATACAACCAAACTAAAAGAGATAGTCTTCTCCTAAATGTTGATCCTCCTCCTCACATGTGCGCCACTTTCCAAGTGATAGAAGAGTGAGTAATGAGATGATCAAATAGAGAGATCCCGCTCTCTATTTATACTTGTCCCGAGCTGCCTAATAAACCAGTGGGGCCGACTTGTCTAACTCAGTCTAATAACCCCTCGTTACATTAATCCGGGCCGACCCCTTACTAGGTGGTCTAATAACCCATCAGCAAGTTACAACACTTGCGACACTTGTCAATACAAATGACGACACTTCCGTATAGAGGAACAATACATCTCTATAGGAGTACAATAAATACATAGATGAAATACATTCCGAAGTTACATATACATCAACACTCCCTCTTAAATAGGAAGGTATTTCTCGACACAGACTTGTTAGCAGAAGTCTTCTTCTCTGGATTATCATCACAGGATCATCATCATCGAATCATCATCACTGCTGCTATATCAACCAATCTCTAATCTACTCATCATAGGAAGTTCTACAGAGCCAGTCATTTTTCATACTGGTTGTAGGCCCACTGTCAAGCACTCTAATTGCAGATAATTAAATATCAACACACAGAGTGTATGAAATTTATTGTCAACCCGAGAAAGTCTTTTTATTTCAAAGGACAAGTGCACAATATATGCTTAAACACAAAACCATTAGAAGTGAATACTTTTATCTTCTATCATCTATGTTCATCCCAAGAATCTATGCAATCCCAATTGCCTTCTAACTGCTATACTACAATTCTTTACTATTATGCATCAAGCAGAATAAATATCAGATCTAATCAACAATTGTAGGAAGGAAATCTCAATTGCATTCTAAAATAATCAACTGTCTAATGAAATCAAGCTAAGAATCATGAAGCATGACCTGAACATTACTCTAGAATTTAATAAAGGAGATTGAAGCAACTGTTCTAAGAAACTGAATTGCAAAATATAAATCAATCAACACATAACAGGAAAGCTAATTCGTAGGAGCTTCTGGGATTACGTTTCAGCTGTAGGATGAGCACAACAGTGTGAACAGAAATTGAATTACATAAAACAAACCTGACTCAGTCGACTGTTATTGATACCATTCACCAACCTCACAAATAAATCATTTACTGAGAAATCCACACGATGAATATTGTTGCTGCGTACAAAGGAAAGATCAAAGCATCACACAACAAGAAAGATGAAATCCTAATTTAACACATCAATCTCTTTGGAAGACGGGCCCAGTCTTCACACAGAGACGCTGGTTGAACAACACTCTCTTTAACTCAGAAGCAACTCCTTATATTAACAGAAGGATAAGTACACAGTTTCAGCTTGACTGCTAATACAAGATGAATTAATTAATTGTTGTCCAACCCCTCAGTCGAGGTAATTTCCCATATTTATACATACAAATTGCAACATCTAAACCTATAATTGGGCAGCCATGAAGATCTCTGATCTTCAGGCGCCCTAAATAATCTAGCTGTTACAACGCGTGGCAGAACTGAAATATCCAAATACGAGAGAAGTATTAATCGTCCCAAGAATGACGGTCCTTCCAGCTCACAGCTGGATTCGAGCAGCGACATGCTTAAGATAGTTCTTTGGTTACAGCTGCCCTGCCACGCCTATGCCTTGATTGCCGATTTGAGCCCCAAGGAACCTTCCACAAGCGATGATCGTTCCTTCATGACTTGTTCAGCTCCGATCTTCCTGCAGTCTATTGTATTACTACCTTCATAAATCGCATCATGTTAGCACAGATTAAGAGATGAACAGCTTTAATCATCACAATCATAAGTATTAACACAATAAAACAATAATCGGCCATACCTTGGTAAATTGGGGAATATATAAGGACAATAAGTTGAATTGCCAAGGTAATTGGTGTAAGACAAGGTAAGGGACAGTAATAAATGATGGTAAAAAAGGGCCAATTCTGGGCTCAACATCTCCCCCCAGCTATCCTGTTGCATGTCCTCATGCAACAACCTGCATCTGAATATTGTACTGAACTTTGTCCAGGCAGAAGGAAAGAATGCAGATAAATCAGGCATCCCTTCTATCCCTTTGAAAAATTTCTGTGAGCAACCCGGCATCTTCCAACTTTACTGTTCCCCTTTCCACCGCTACTTGCTAATATCTGCAGTTCTCTTATGCTATGCCTGGGGAAGTTGAAAAGACACACTCAATCTGAATCCAATTCAATAAAACCTGTAGGAGGTGGAAGCACTGGTTCTTGTGGGACAGTGTCTTCCAGCGCATCTAATCTTATCAAGGGAGTTGCTGGTTCTTGTGTAACAGCAACATCCCTTAAACCTTCTTCAGCAGCTGCCTTTATTGCTTTTGGAGACACTGGTTCTTGTGTAACAGTGTCTTCTCTGTCAATTGGCTGCTGAGATTGGATATCCTTTTCAATTTGCAGCTCCTCCTCCAAGATTTCAGTGTCACCTGAGCAGGGTGTCTGTACCTGTTCATCATCACTCCATTGTGTATCAGGAATGATCTCTACTCCCGGGTTATCCTCCAACTGCAGTTCAGGGGTTCTTGCTGCAGCATCCAAGGATGTTGGTTCTTGTGTGGCAACATCCTGGCTTACATTTTCATCTTTATTTTGCTGCAGCTCCTCTTCTATGAGTTCTGTATCATGAGAGCTTTCTGGGGTCACCACCCAGAGTTCATCGTTGAATTCCAGAATATCCTCTGTCCCAGCTTCTTCTCCTGTCTGCTCAGTTGGTTGGATGGTCAAATTCAGGATTGCTGGTTCTTGTGTTGCAGCATCCTGTTTCAACTTATCACTGTCTTGCATTTCCGTTTCTTCTTCTAAAATTATTATGTCCTGGGAACGTTCTGGGGTTACAGCACAATATTCTTCACTATCCTCCAGAGTATCCTTTGGCTCCATGATCTCTGTATCAAGGGAACATTCTGGAGTCTCACCATATTCTTTTATAAGCTCCAGAGCATCCTTCATTTCCTGTTCTTCTCCCATCTGTTCCATGATTTCTGTATTGTGGGAGCAATTTGGGATTGCCATACATTCCTCATAAATTTCCAGGGCATCCTCCACTCCCTGTTCTTCTCCCATTTGTTCTATAACTTCTGCATCATGGGAAGTAGCAGCTGCAGCAAGGATGTTTAAAGGTGCTGGTTCTTGTGTTGCAGCATCCTTTTTCTTCACTGCTTCCCCTTCTGTGGCTACAGGCTGTTGTGCTGAATAAGTGCTAAGTAAAATTTTATGGCCTGCTTCCTCAAAGATCTCCCCACAGGTGGGGCAGAGTATTCGCTCATCCTTTTCTCCAGCTTCAGCAGAAGCTGTTTCCTCCACTTGGTCTGCAGCCTCTATTAATGTATACATCTTTCTTCCACCCTGCTTTTGGCAGATTTCCTTCCATGTTTCCAGCTCCTTTCTAAGTGCTTGGAGGTCCTCTTTCAGCATTGCATTCTCATACAAGAGTCCCTCAACCCCCGGCTCTTCCTCCACTGGCCTTTGTGGAGCATCCCTCGGTTTTGGTGTAAGGATTGGGGGTTCAACCCGTGTCTCTAAGGTTGCCCATTTTGTTCTGGCTGCCTCTGCTGCTGTAATTGACCGAGTTCACTTCCTTCTAATTGGTGCCACTAAATCAAACTCATTGGTGGCCCTCTTCTTTTTCTGCGGCGTTTTCTTTTGTGACTTCCCTTTCTGTAGTGTTTCTTCTCGTGGAGCTGGAACATAGGGAGGAAAAACTGAAGTCAAAGGAACATTTCCCTGCCCCCCATGCTGTTCTTCTTCAATCACAGCTGCTCCTCCTGCCCATTCCGGTGAAGACTCGATTGTGACCAGCTCAATATCTTCTTCCATTGCTCTGGCTCCGCCATCTTCAGGTTCCATTGTCGCAGCATTTGATGCTGCTCCAATTTCACCTTCTGCTGGCGGAGCTGCCCTGTTGTCTAGGTTTTCCACGAGGGTTTCATCTACATTGTCGCCTGACAGCTCTGTTTGTGCTTCCCCTCGCTCTCCTTCAAATGCAGTGTCATCCCCCACTGGTTCTGCTTGTGCTGGGGATTCATATACTTCAAATGGCTCTGCCTGTGCCTCGGGTTGTTCTTCCTCTGTGGTTTTGTCAACCCCTGATGTCCCTGCCTGTGCCCTCTGTTGCTCTTCTTCCGTTTCATCCCTTCCAGATGGTCCTGCCTGTGCCCTCTGTTGCTGTTCTTCCGTTTCATCCCTCCCCCCAACTTCACTGGAGGAACTCCGGTCCTCCTGTTGTGGCGGAACTGGTATTTGCTGTAATGGAATGACCCTCAAGGGAACAGTTTGCTGTGGCCGAGTAATGAATTGCTCCCATGTTATATTATGTTGGGCCAGGGTTCTTATAATAATTAACTTAATGAGGCCATGGTGGGTGAGGGAGGATAATGGGTGCTTTGCAGATTGAACGAATGTTGCCATATGGCGCAAATCATGCAATAGATAAAATGGAATATTTAACAAAATGCCATGACGGAGATGAGAAAGCAAAGGAAGTTCAGAGTTGTACACAGTTTGGTATCTACCTTCGCAAGTTATGTATTTCTTGAGGAAGATAGCGACCTGGTCCCATGGCTGCGGCAGTGACTTCAATGCAATCCCTCTCCTGGATGCTTCAACTTGCTCCCCTGGAAGTAAAAATTGTTCCCGTGCAACTGTTGCAGGAACTCGACGGTTAAACCAAGGTTTTCCCACCAACGGAATAGCTGTAACCTCGGATATAATGACCTCCGAAACATCTATACACAGCCCCCACACCGTGGAGTGTGTTTTAGTAAGATTCAATGCGAATTGCAGGGCTGCGTCCCGGTCGAATCCATCCAATCGTTCAAAGAACTCGACCCAGCCAGCGGCTTGAAAAATGGCCAGAACCTGCAAATTCCGTCTAAGTTCCTGGGTATTGAAAGGTTCATGGCGAACTGGAATGCCCATGGTCCGGGCTGCAAGATAGAACTGCTGTTCGACAGAGTACAGGATCCAGAATGGAAGTTGCAGCGCGGAGAACACACGAATCGTTGAGCGGAGACGTTGAGCGAATGAACTAATTCGGAAAGTTAAGCACAGAGAGGAGTTTAAAATTTTCATGCCGAATTGGGCAAAGGTGGCAGTTATTAGTATTACGTCGTACGAGGGAAGGGTTCAATCGGATATAAATGGTGGTACGAGTGAAGGTACGGCCAATCTCGTTTACATGATATCAATACTTAATCACGTGATAAATGAAAGCCATACCTCATAAAACTGTGCGTCGGAAGGCTGCGGAAACTGGTGGAGCTTGGAGTTGGTGACGTCATGGAGCCGAACGCGTGCACAATCAGACGTGGAATCATGATGACTCGGATAAGGCACTGATTTCCTTCGCCGGTAAAACACAAGGCGTCGCATCCTCCGGGTTGAAATGATGAGTTCGCAGGCAGGGCTGGACTGAATCAGCGTCATAATTAGCAGGTTGAACAATCCTTCTGTTAACACGGGAGTTACCACTGCAAATTGCCAAAGAAATGATCACACGGCCGATAAAAAAGCTTGTTGCAGCTGACAAGAAAGAAGTTACAGCCATCGGGAAAGAATTCGTGGCAGCCGGAAAAAGATTCACAATATCCGGGAAAAATTACGGCTGTCACGGGAAAATTTACAGCGGCGGAAGAGACTTACGGCTGACGGGAAAAGATTTTACGAATATGGGAAATATGTCGCAGCCGCTGGAAAGAAATGACAGCTGTGGTGTGGAAGTGACTTGGTCAATGAGGTGGCGGCCGCCGAGGAATAAGGTGACGACCGGGAAATGATGTGGTGGCTGCGAGAAAAAGATGTTGCAGCCGCCGAAGTTACAGCCGCCGGGACTGCAGCTGCCGGAGTTGCAGCTGTCGGAAAAGATTTAACGGCGGACGGGGAAAAAACATTACGGCTACCGGGAAGTGAAATGGCCGTGGCTGGTAAATGGAATGGCAGCTGCGGAAAATGAGGTGGCCATAGCTGGTGAATGAGTTGGCAATAGCTGGTGAATGAGGTGGCAACCATGGGGACGATGAGGTGGCAGCCGCGGAAACTGGAGTTGCAGCCGCCGATGTTGCAGCCGCAAATGTTGCAGCTGCCGGAGTTGCAGCTGTCGGAAAAGATTTAACGGCGGACGGAAAGGGCATTATGGCTACCGGGAAATGGAGAATATGGTTGCCGGAAAAGGATATACGGCTGCCGGAAAATATGTTGCAGCCGCCGGAAAATATGTTGCAGCTGCCGGAAAATATGTTGCAGCTGCCGATTTTTTTTTTTTTTTTTTTTTTTTTTTTTTTTTTTAAACACAAGGACGGCACAGAGAGATTTTCATTATGGGCCCCAAACTGATCGTTCTCCTGGCGCTTCCCTGAAAAATTTTTCTTAAAAGACAACAGCAAGCAAAGAGATCAAATGCAAAAAGAAAGAAAACGACAACTGTACGCTACAGCAAGAAATTATTTATGTACAGCAAATATGATTTTCATTTTAAGATGTGGTAAAGGTAGAAAAATGTTCCTGCTCTGGTGCCAATTGGTAGTTTGGATCAGCAGCAATCTGTGAAATGAATGCATCTTTCGAAATGGGCTTCCGATACAGTCGCAGCCTATGGCCATTAACAAGTAATGGCATACGGTTTTCATCAATGGTGACCAGGCGAACAGTGCCGTTGTCAAATACCCTGTCAACCAAATATGGACCCAGCCATCTTGTGCGTAATTTCCCTTTGAAGTCTTTCTTGAATCTAGAGTCGTACAATAGTGCCCAGTCTCCTTCATGGAAGATTTTCTTTTTGATGAATCGGTCATGCCAGTTAGATCTCTGTTGCTGAAGCAGCACAGTATGGTCTACCACAGCTAACCGTTTCTCATTCAATTCATTCAATTGATTCAATCTTCTTTTCTGGGCTTCTGCTACATCCAGGTTCATTTCAATGGCTGTTTTCAGGGTCTTGATCTCAAATTCAATTGGAAAGATGGCACTCTTACCATACACCAGGTCATAGGGAGAAAAGCCCGTGGTGTTGCGCCAAGTCGTGCGATATGCCCACAGTGCTTCTGGAAGTCTGTCAGCCCAATCCCTTCGATGGATTTTAACTGTTTTAGTAAGGATTGCTTCGATAACTTTATTAGTGCTTTCCACCTGACCATTGGCCTGGGGATGATAAGGTGAAGCTATCTTGTGCTGCACATGATACTTGCGGAGCAAGGATTCAAATTGGTGTGAAATAAATTGTGGTCCGCCATCGGTAACTACTTCCTTTGGTACTCCAAAACGGGTAAAAACTTCACTGTACAGGAAATCAATCACCGCCTGGTCGTTTGCTTTAGCCAAAGCTACAGCTTCTACCCACTTAGTCATGTAGTCTGTACACACCAAGATGTAAACCTTCTGTTTGGAAGGAGGGTTGATAGGACCAACAAAGTCCAATGCCCATCTATCAAACGGTTCTAGTACCACTTGGGGCTGTAAAGGCATCTGATCTGTCTTATTAGGTTGGCCCATCCTTTGGCAGCTGTCACAGGACTGAACATATTTTTTAGCATCTCTGAACAGTGTCGGCCAATAATAGCCCATCCGCAACGCCTTATGTCCTGTTCTTTTATCTGCAAAGTGACCTCCGCAAGGTTCATCGTGACAGGCCTTTAGTATATGAAAGATCTCATCTTCCCTTGCACATCTTCTAATTTCAAGATCAGGTCCTGTGTAAAAGAGATGGCCCTTGAGCCAACAATACCTGGCACTTTGCTGAATAATTTTTCTTTTCTCTCGTTTAGACATATGTGGCGGAAGCTTCCCTGCAGCCAAATAATTAGCAACGTCTGCATACCAGGGTGAATGAGCTGAGAGTGCGAATAAATGTTCATCCGGGAAAGCATCCTCAACAGGTGAACTGTCATCACTGTTAGTAAATCGTGATAAAAAATCAGCAACAACATTTTCTTTTCCAGGTTTATCTATAATAGTAATATCAAATTCCTGTAATAATAAAAGCCACCTGGTTACTCTGGCATTAGTGACAGGTTTATTCATTAAGTACTTAATGGCAAAGTGATCAGTATGCACAAATGTAGGATACCCAGTAATGTAATGCCGAAACTTATTAATAGAATAAACAATAGCAAGAAATTCTTTTTCAGTAACAGTATAATTTAGTTCAGCAGGGGCTAAGTTTTTACTAACATAATAAATAGCATAAGGTACTTGACCATCCTGCTGTCCCAGTACTGCTCCAATGGCGGTATCAGAAGCATCTGAAGAAATGTGGAAAGGTATGGTCCAATTAGGTCCCCTTAAAATAGGGGCTGTGGACAGTTTCTCTTTGAGCTCATCAAATGCTGTCTGGCATGCTGTACTCCATACAAACTGTGCGTCCTTCATTAACAATGAAAACAAAGGCGAAGCAAGTTTGGAGAAGTTTTCTATGAATCTTCTGTAATACCCAGCATGTCCCAAAAAACTTCGCACCTCTTTCTGAGTTGAAGGGGTTGGTATATTCTTTATCACCTTAATTTTTGAAGGATCCACTTGAATACCATCAGTAGAGATGAAATGTCCTAATACCACCCCCTCACTCATCATCATGTGGCATTTTTCAGTGCTCAGTGAGAGGCGAGCCTGTTCACAGCGAATTAAAACCTTCTTCAAATTTTCCAACGCTTCATCAAAATCCCTGCCATAAGGAGTGAAATCATCCATAAAAATCTCCATGCTATCATTAACCAACTCAGAAAATATGCCAATCACAGCTCTTTGGAACGTTGCAGGTGCATTGCACAATCCAAAGGGAAGCACCCTGTAGGCGAACGTTCCCCAAGGGCAGGTGAAGGTGGTCTTATCCTGATCCTCTGGAGCAATCTGAATTTGATTGTACCCACTGAATCCGTCCAGGAAGGAGAAGAACTTCTTCCCAGATAGGTTATCAAGTACCTGGTCAATAAAGGGCAGAGGAAAGTGATCCTTTTGTGTAGCCTTGTTCAGCTCCCTATAATCAACACAGACTCTCCATTTACCGTTTTTCTTGGGTACAATTACAAGTGGGGAAACCCACTCACTGTCTGAAATAGGATAGATGAATCCTGCTTCCAAGAGTTTCTGGATTTCTTCCTTCACTATATCCCTCAGATTGGGGTTCATGCGTCGTTGGGGTTGACATACAGGCCGGGAGTCGTTTTTAATATAAATATGATGAGTGCACAGACTAGAAGGAATACCCTTCATGTCTGTATACTCCCAGGCGAATGCCCGCTTACGTTCCTTCAAGAGATTGGTTAGGCGCTTTTGTTCTTCTGAGGAGAGAGTAGGGTTGATGTTCAAAGTTCTTCCAGGCTCTACCTCAATAGGAATACTTCTCGAGCTTTTCAATACTGGGATTATATTTGTGTCATTGGCTAGTGCTTCCTCCGTAAGCTGTTCTTGTTCTTCTTTGCCGAGGGTACTGTTCAGAAGTTGATAAACTTCCTTGTCTACAGAAGCAGGTTCGCTAATGAAGTTATTAATGGCATCGTCTTCTGTTTCGTTTTTGAAAGTTAGTGCCTTCCCTATTGTTAGCAATGGCTGAACATCTTCTTCTTCTTCCTGTTCTATCCAGAGGGAGGTTTCAGTTTCTAGACTCGGCCTTGCTGGGGGGTATAGGGTGAGATTTTTGGTTTCCATGCCATCAGATATAGTCATAGATCCTGATCGACAGCTGATGCAAGCATCAGCTGTAGCCAACCAGGGTCTCCCTAAAATCAATGGATGTCCCCCCAGCTGTGATTTAGGTTGTAACACCAGAAAATCGGCAGGGTATTCCCATGAGTCTACTGAAATAACAAGGTCGTCCAAAATCCCTTCGGGTCTGATAGTGGATTTGTCTGCCAATTCTAAGATAGTAGGGGTCGGTCTAATATTGGTGAATCCGAGCTTCTTTACAGTCTCCATCGTTATAACATTGATCGCAGCTCCTAAATCTACTAGTACGTTGGGTATCTGCGTTTGTCCTATGTGTACAGTGACAGTAGGATTGCCGGGATCCTCATACTTAGTTACAGGGGTTTTTCCAGTCATTAAAGCGGATAAATTCCCTATAACATGAACAGTAGGAGGATCTCTGGGTTTCCTTCCCGGTCTTTTAGTGCACAGGTCCCGAACAGTTCTAGCGTAGATAGGTACATCTTGAAGAGCTTGTAAAAGGGGAATCTTAACATAAAGGTTCTTCAATTCTCCTAAGAGATTGAACTGAGGTTGCCCCCCTCTTTGTGGCAGCATCAATCTCTCAGGGTAAGGTGGTTGCCTTACCAACTGGGTAGGCTGCGTGTTATCCACTTCATCGTTCAATGTTTCAGCCCTCCCATCTGAGGGATGCTCAGCATCTTCAATGATAGGAACCGGATCAAAAGGATGCTGGGAACTCCCTCCTTTGTCATACACAGTTGGTGGAATATTTTCTGAAGTTACACGTTCTACTATCTTTCCAGACCGTAAGCGAATGTCATTACAAGGTACAGGGGAGAGAGAGTAGGCTGGCATATTGAGAGCTTCCAGTTGCTGGACTGTTTTATTATTTGGGTTAGGGTTAGGTTGGGCAGGCAGCTGAGGCCGTATTGGTATGTTAGGCACAGGATTATTTTGCAGCTGCAGCTGCGACTGCTGAGGTAGGTATTGAGGATATTGCTGAAATTGAGGATATGGAGGATACGGTAACTGTTGAGGTGGAGGTGGTTGAGGAAACTGATTCCCAGGATGGAAGTTCCTCCATCCAGGAGACCATGAAGTAGGTTGATGAGGTGGCTGTGTCCAAGGACTCCATGAATTATAACCTTGCATCGCAGGTTGAGGGGAATTCCACTGAGCATAATTTGAAGGGAATTGTGTATTCACGTTTTGCATATTAGTATTCCAATTATTCAAATTATTCAAAAATGGAAATGAATAGGGAGACATACCTTGATTCTGGGGTTGCCAGGGTTTCTTCTGCAATGAAGTAGGCTGAATCCGCCTCTGGAGTTGATGCCTGCAGAACAGCCTTCACTTGGGGCAACTTGGGGCAGTCCTTCATATCATGATTCAGCTCGCACAGCTGACACACTTGTACTTTGTCAAGAGGGCATTCCTTCAGTGGATGAGTCTTTCTACATCGGGGACAAAACACCCCTAGTGTGAGATCCTCCACTGCCTGTCTTTGCTTGGCCTTCAAGACGTCAATCTCTGAAGAGATAGAGCTCATCATTTCTGTTTTAAAGTTTTCAAGAAGATTGCCTATCTCTGCACGTGTAGCTCCCCCATTGGATGACTTCTGAGTTCTGTCGAAGACATCACGTTCCAGGTTATTTCGTTTATGCTGCTTATTATGCCTAGAAGATCCCCTGGAATATCTCTTACATAATTCCACAATTGTCTCAAAAGATTCTTTAGAGATATCTCCTTTTCCTAATAAATTTAGCATGTCTAAACAATCGTCCCTGATTCCTCGAAGCAAGATTATCTTCAGCACATCTAGTCCCATGTTCGTCTGTCCAGCTCTCTGCACATTGTACAGCAACCTCTCCACAAAATCCTCCAAACTTTCATCCTCCTTCTGTACCATCTTGAATAACTCCTCCCTTTTGTCCCTGGTGTTGCAATATTCCTGATATTTTTCCAGGAACACTTGCTTCATCTTATTCCAATTAGCAACAGTCCCTCCCCCAAGGCTCATGAACCATCGTAATGCATTATCCTTCAGGGTGGCAGGAAAAAGCTTTAACTTTTGAGCATCTGTGACATAATCATAGCTGCGACAGAGGATATCGAATTCAAAAAGGAATTCATCTGGATCCTCTGCCGCCCTACCATGGAAGCGGGGTAACACCGACGGTGAAATGTTTTTCATAGGAGCTGTCCCCTCTAGCTACTGTATTGGAAATTGTAATGTCGCCATGGTCTCTGGCGGGGAATTATCTTCATGATGGTACTGTACCACTGCTTCTTCCTCTTCATTCTCATGTCTATTACTCATATTTTCTTCTGTATCTTCTCCTTCGTTTGTTCCTTTGTTCTTTACCTCAGTTGTAACAGCTGCGTATTCTTCGGTTGTAACAGCTGCGTATTCTTCGGTTGTAACAGCTGCGTATTCTTCGGTTGCAACAGCTGAATCAGCTGTTACTTCTTTAGCAGGAGTATATGCAGGAATCACAGCTGCTCCTGTATCTTCCACTGTAGATCCTGATGCTAACGCTCCAGGATCAGCAGGGCCTCTTTTGATAGGAGTCCCCTGTTGACGAGATCTGACAGCTGAATCAGTTTTGTCAACAAGGTCGTCAATGAATGTTCTTCTGCCCAGCGGTGGACCTCGACCACGACCCGAACCACCTGTACTATTAGTAATTTGTGGGGTTTTGGGGGTCGGGAGGTGATCGCGTTTTACCCCCCTCGTATTCATGCGAAGCAGATCATTTCAAAAACAACCAAAAGACTGACTAAAAGCAATTATCAGATACAACTAATGACTAGTGTTTAATTTTTATCCTTCCCCGGCAGCGGCGCCAAAATGTCAAGCACTCTAATTGCAGATAATTAAATATCAACACACAGAGTGTATGAAATTTATTGTCAACCCGAGAAAGTCTTTTTATTTCAAAGGACAAGTGCACAATATATGCTTAAACACAAAACCATTAGAAGTGAATACTTTTATCTTCTATCATCTATGTTCATCCCAAGAATCTATGCAATCCCAATTGCCTTCTAACTGCTATACTACAATTCTTTACTATTATGCATCAAGCAGAATAAATATCAGATCTAATCAACAATTGCAGGAAGGAAATCTCAATTGCATTCTAAAATAATCAACTGTCTAATGAAATCAAGCTAAGAATCATGAAGCATGACCTGAACATTACTCTAGAATTTAATAAAGGAGATTGAAGCAACTGTTCTAAGAAACTGAATTGCAAAATATAAATCAATCAACACATAACAGGAAAGCTAATTCGTAGGAGCTTCTGGGATTACGTTTCAGCTGTAGGATGAGCACAACAGTGTGAACAGAAATTGAATTACATAAAACAAACCTGACTCAGTCGACTGTTATTGATACCATTCACCAACCTCACAAATAAATCATTTACTGAGAAATCCACACGATGAATATTGCTGCTGCGTACAAAGGAAAGATCAAAGCATCACACAACAAGAAAGATGAAATCCTAATTTAACACAGCAATCTCTGTGGAAGACGGGCCCAGTCTTCACACAGAGACGCTGGTTGAACAACACTCTCTTTAACTCAGAAGCAACTCCTTATATTAACAGAAGGATAAGTACACAGTTTCAGCTTGACTGCTAATACAAGATGAATTAATTAATTGCTGTCCAACCCCTCAGTCGAGGTAATTTCCCATATTTATACATACAAATTGCAACATCTAAACCTATAATTGGGCAGCCATGAAGATCTCTGATCTTCAGGCGCCCTAAATAATCTAGCTGTTACAATGCGTGGCAGAACTGAAATATCCAAATACGAGAGAAGTATTAATCGTCCCAAGAATGACGGTCCTTCCAGCTCACAGCTGGATTCGAGCAGCGACATGCTTAAGATAGTTCTTTGGTTACAGCTGCCCTGCCACGCCTATGCCTTGATTGCCGATTTGAGCCCCAAGGAACCTTCCACAAGCGATGATCGTTCCTTCATGACTTGTTCAGCTCCGATCTTCCTGCAGTCTATTGTCTTACTACCTTCATAAATCGCATCATGTTAGCACAGATTAAGAGATGAACAACTTTAATCATCACAATCATAAGTATTAACACAATAAAACAATAATCGGCCATACCTTGGTAAATTGGGGAATATATAAGGACAATAAGTTGAATTGCCAAGGTAATTGGTGTAAGACAAGGTAAGGGACAGTAATAAATGATGGTCAAAAAGGGCCAATTCTGGGCTCAACACCCACCACCTGCAGATCTTTGTCATCTATAGAGCCAACCCTTTTTCATGCTGGATGAACATAATCAACATCTCTGCGAGCAAACCATCAAGTATGTACACCACAGGACTGATTACACTGCCTCTGCAAAACCTGCAAGATCTCCCAGGACTGATTACACTACCTCTGCAAAACCTGCAAGAGCATGTCAGCACTGATCATATGCCTCTGCAAAACCTGTGTACCATACTATCACATCATCGTCTTCAGATCATTGTCATCGTCCACAGAGCACAACCTAGATGCACACACACAACACTTACACTCACCAGCATGGGAGGACCAACCTACTACCATCTGTGAAAGGCTCACAGCACTTACATCAACGACCATGGGAGGACGAACCTACCACCATGTCGGAACGGCTCAGAAATTACATCAACGACCATGGGAGGACGAACCTACCACCATATCGAAAAAGATCAACAATTACATCAACGACCATGGGAGGACGAACCTACCACCATGTCGAAAAATCCCACTCATCCCTTACAACTCACCATGGGAGGACGAACCTACCACCATGTGAGAATGGCCCATCCCTTACATCTGCACCATAGGAGGATGAACCTACCACTATGTGAGAATGGCCCAACCCTTACATCTACACCATAGGAGGAAAAACCTACCACTATGTGAGAATGGATCGTGTGCATCTGTGTCTCCGGACTCATCACTTCCCCTTGGAAGATATCTCGATCTGAAGTACACCAAGTATACCTCTGAAGTATTCAAACTTCACTCTAGCAAGCGACTTGGTCAACACATCGGCTATCTACTTGTCTGTCACAACATACAGGAGCTTCACTGCTCCTCTTTGCACCATATCCCTGATATAGTGATACTTGATCGCAATGTGCTTCGACTTGTCATGGAACACTAGGTTCTCCGACAACTTCACACAACTCTGGTTGTCACAATATATACAAGTAGCACTCAGCTGGAGATCAAACAAATCGGACAATAGCTTCCTAAGCCATACTACCTCACAACTGGCCAAACAAGCTGTGACATACTCTGCTTCGACTGTACTTAGTGCCACATAGGACTGCTTCCTGCTAAACCAAGAGATCATACCGGATCCCATACTGAAGAAACACCCTGAAGTGCTCTTCTGATCAATGGCACTTCCTGCCCAATCCGAATCAACATAACCCTCCAGGTTAAAATTTTGATTCACCTCATACTTGAGCCCATAGTCAACTGTACCCTTCAGGTACCTCAGAATATGCTTTGCAGCTATCAGGTGAACATGTCTCAGATCTGTCAAGCACTGGCTCAAGGTGTTCACCGCAAAGCAAATATCTGGTCTCGTATTTGTCAAGTACATCAAGGACCCAATCATCTGATGATACATCATAACATCAATCAACTTAGATGAAGCATCACGCAAAAGTTTCAGGTTTGATGCCATAGGTGTGGCCATGGCCTTGCAGTCCATCATCTCGAATCTCTTCAGGATATCTACTACATACTTCCCTTGTCCAAGGAAGATTCCATCTGCACTCTGCCACACCTCCATACCAAGAAAATAGTGCATCATACCCAAGTCCTTCATCTCGAATTTGGTAGCAAGCTTCCTCTTCGTATCGGCAATCAATCTATCCTCACCTATTACAAACAGGTCATCCACATACAATAGTAGAATCACGGGATTTCCTTCCTCAACCTTGTAGTAAAGGTTGGAATCCGCTTTACTCTTGGTAAAGCCCAAATTGGATAGGAAGCAATCTATCCTGCCATACCAGGTCCTGGGTGCCTATTTCAATCCATACAGAGCTTTCGTCAGTTTGCACAAATGTGTCTCTCGATCATGTGTCTCAAACCTGAGTGGCTGCTCTACATACACTTCCTCTCAACTACACCATTCAAGAAAGTTGTCTTGACATCCATCTGGTGTACCTTCCATTTCATCACTGCATCCAGAGCAAGTACTGATCTAATGGAAGTGTATCTGGCCACACGAGCAAAGGTCTCTTCATAATCAATCCCTTCTTTCTATGAGAAGCCACGAGCTACAAACCTTGCTTTATATTTCTCTATGCTGCCATCTGTAGCATGCTTGATCTTATAGATCCACTTGGAAGTCACCACAGAATTCCCATTTGGTGTTGGGACCACATCCCAAACATCATTCTTCATGATCGACTGGTATTCCTCGATCATGGCATCCTTCCATTCTTTCTTTTCTGTTGCTTCTTCATAACTGGAAGGTTCTTTGTTCATTATGTCACAGAGTAAAGCAACATAGATGGTATGTGATCTTGTTCTTTTCCTTTCTTTGTGTTTCTCTTCTAGAACGCCAAACCTTTCTGCATCTTGTATGAGCTCTCTATCCCATGCTGGTTTCCTCTTGTGATATTCCTTCTCACGAAGTGGATCAACAGGTTGTTGTGGATCTTCCATTTCACGATCTTCTTCATGAACTACTTCATTCATGGTGGTGTCTTGAGTTCTGGATATTCTGGGTTCTTCATTATCTTCAACTGGTGTTTTCCTCGATTTGATGTATGTTGAGCTTTCATCAAATGTTACATCCCTGTTGATATCAATCTTCTTGAATCCTGGGAAGTAGATTATGTAAGCCTTCGAGCTTTCACTGTAACCCACGAATATGCCCTTCTTTCCTGAAGGATCTATATTTGTCCTCTTTTCTTTTGGGATGTGAGTGTATACTGGACAACCAAATATTCTAAGATGGATAACTTCTGGTTTCTTACCAGTGAACACTTCTTTTGGAGTTTTGTTGTCAAGTATTTTATGAGGTGCTCTATTCTGCAGATATACCATTGTTCTTGCTACTTCTTCCCATAAGTGAATGGGTAGATCTTGGTCATGAAGCATTGCCCTAGTTGCTTCCATGATTGTCCTATTCTTTCTTTTGGAAACCCCATTATGTTGTGGATTGTAAGGAGTGGTCAACTCCCTCTTAATCCCTGAATCATTACATAGTTTCTTGAAGTCTCCTGAAGTAAATTCTCCGTCATTTTCGGTTCTGAAGATCTTGATCTTCATGTCAGATTGGTTTTCTATCAAGGCTTTGAATTCCTTGAACTTGTCAAACACTTCATCTTTGTTCTTCAAGAAGTAAACCCTAGTCTTCCTAGAGAAATTATCAATGAAGGAAACATAGTATACATACCCACTCAGAGAACTGGATGACATCGGACCGCATACATCAGAGTGGATGATTTCCAAGATTCTTTTTGCCTTGCTTTCACTGCTTGGAAATGTCTTCTTTGTGTTCTTTCCCTTTGCACAACCTTTGCAAATGCCTTCATGCTTTGTCTGGATTTCAGGAAGACCTTCTACAGCTTTGCTTGCAATTGGTAATGCCCTATAGTGCATGTGTGCAAGCCTTCTATGCCAAAGTTCACTTGGCTCTACTGAATCATGGACCATGGCTTGTTCTGGTTGGCCCTTCAATTTGTATAATCCTCCCTCTTACTCTCCAATCACAACTGCATCATCTATTGTCTTACCTTTTGGCCACATTAGGACTTGGCCATCTATAAATGCAACCCTCATGCCTTTTGCATCCAATGCAGATATGGAGAGTAGATTCTTCTTGAGACCTGGAACATAAAGTACATCTTTCATCTTCATAGACTTTCCAGATTCTAGTTTATAGGAGGCTTCACCACTCCCGTTTATTGGATACTGGTAGTCATCCCCAAGTTTCACCTTGTGGGGTGAATCATGTTCAAATAGGTTCCTAAAGGATTCCTTGAATCCTGTCATGTGTTTAGAAGCCCCACTATCTATAAGCCAATCATTACTTCCATGAGTAATGGTTCCAATGAAAGCAGAAATCAAAACATATTCTTCATCACTATAAGAATCTTCATTATCTTCTCTAGCCCTCTTCCTGGGAGGTTCATCATCCTCTGCAGTATGAGCATGATGTATTCTTTTGGTGTTCTTCCTTTTGTGAGAACCATCTTTCTTATTTATGGGACAGTCTCTGGAATAGTGTCCCTTTTCATCACATGTATAGCAACGGGCATGGGACATGTTTCTTTTACCCTTCTGATTCTGATGGTGATGTCTTTCTTTCTTGCCATGATGGTGAGTCTTTTTGTCACCATGACTTTTGGAGTGTGCTGTGAGAGCTTGATCTTCAATCCCCATCTTCTCTTCTCGAGCTACAATTCAAGCTTCTTCCTGTGAGCATTCTTCCCACAGTCTACTGAAAGTGATAAGTTTCTTCCTAGCACAAATCCCTTGGATGAAGGAATCCCATGATCTAGGAAGGCCATTAAGAGTGGTCATTACCACTTCTCCATTTTCTATGTCTTCTCCCACAGCTTCAAGTTGTTCTTTTATCTGGGAGACCCTTGAGGAATAAGACTGCATAGTCTCCGCATTATGGATCTTGACATTCTTCAATTGATTCCTCAGGGTCATCTTCTGATTTATGTTCTTCCCTTCAAATAGATTGGTCAGGGAATTAAACATATCCTTTGGTGTCTTTAGGGAAGACACATGGCGTATGAAATGATCTTTGATAGAATCAACAATGATCCTCTTTGCCTTGACCAAGTTCTTCTTGTGAAGAGCCTTAGCCTCTTCTTCTTCTGGTACAGGGACCACTTCATCTATATAAATGTCCAACTCATTTTCTTCCAGGATTAACCCAATCCTATACTTCCATGCTCGGAAGTTATCAACCCCTTCAAGATTATACTCAAGCTTGGTGTGGTGAGACATCTTAAAGAGTACTTCAAATGGAAATAGAAAAGTTTTAGGTCTTACCACTTGTCTTGCTGAAAACTCGATCTGGTCCTGGATTAGGGTTTGTCAGAGAAACCCTAAAAATTCAAAAGATGAATTTCAAACTTCTGAAAGGATAGAAAGATGCGCCTTGATGAGATGATCAGCCTGGTATATTTAGAATTTGAAATCTGCAAAGTTTCACCCTTCAAAAATGTCTTTTAGTCTTCCTGGATTCACTAGGGAGGACCCTGAATTAGGGTTTGAGTTTCCTGGAGTTTTACCCAACTAAAAATCTCGATCCAAAGCTCTAAAAATCATTTTTTCCAAGGAACTTCTAGCTATGTCTTCAGATTTCAGAAATTCCTATTTTTGTGGAAACCCTACTTTTTAGGGCCAAATCTGAAAATGCTTAGAATTGAATTCTGATTGGACAGAAAGATTCTCCTTGATGAGTAGAGTCAATCTACCTTACTGCTTTTCCAAAATATGTGGAGAGAAACCCAATAAACAAGAAACCCTAGGTTCCGCCACTGCACAATGTCTTCTTCTCAGGGAAGCTCTGATACCATGTTATATTTTGAGCATTAATTCAACATACTTTAGGATCTTTACTGAGAGAATAACACGTACAACATATCAATCATATCAAGCATGTATCAAGCATATAAGGAAACCACATAAGACAATGGGCACACAAAGTTTCACTGGGGAAAACCACAAAGGTGAAAAACCCCACAACTTCCTCAGGGATAGAAAGAGCAATGATACAACCAAAGTACAAGAGATAGTCTTCTCCTAGATGTTGATCCTCCTCCTCACATGTGTGCCACTTTCCGAGTGATGGAAGAGTGAGTAATGAGATGATCAAATAGAGAGATCCTGCTCTCTATTTATACTTGTCCTAAGCTGCCTAATAAACCAGTGGGGTCGACTTGGCTAACTCAGTCTAATAACCCCTGGTTACATTAATCTGGGCCGACCCCTTACTAGGTGGTCTAATAACCCATCAGCAAGTTATAACACTTGCGACACTTGTCAATACAAATGACGACACTTCCGTATAGAGGAATAATACATCTCTATAGGAGTACAATAAATACATAGATGAAATACATTTCGAAGTTACATATACATAAACACCTAGAGCCTGTCTTCAACCCCTAGTAGCCTCCCTACCTACCTGGTGTGCCCTCTTTGACTCTCCTACATGACATGTGCGCCTTTTCTCACCTACCATGCGTTATCATTCAGTTAGAGCGCCTTATCTCACCTACCAGGTGTCTGACAGTCAGTTAGAGCATTGATTAAGCAGTTATTCCACTGATTTCTCATGCTAACTGCATGTAGTTCCTAGTTAGCTAGTTCTACAGTGCCACTTGACCTTCTAACAGCCTCATGCGCCCTCCTTGGAGTCTCCATATGCTGATTTGTCTCACATGGCTCAGTTAGACTCATTTGACTGACTATTGACCATTTATGACTGCTACTACTGATTGGATGATGTCTCCAATGTTGTCCAAGCTAGACTTTGAGCATGATTCGAATGAACTCCTTGGTTAATTCGAATTCTCTTCATAGTTATTGTATTGTATTCATTATTTCACAGTCCCGGCTCATAGCTGATGTATGATACTATTATTCTGCATTTTCTGTGTTCATGAGTGATTATTGAGTGCTTTCTTCTCTTCTTCTTTGCACTTCTTGAGATTTTGTGTGAGGCTTGTTACAACTGTCAGATCCTACTGCAGATTATCACAAAAAAGGGTGGTGAAATTGACCAACGTAACTTCCTCATTAGCTAATCAGGTTAATGACATTTCCATCAGCAAGTTATCTCCTTAGCAAACAAAATGGGAGGTTCCCATTTACAAAGGATCCTATGATCCAGAAGTGCATGACAACAATTGGATTATTAACATGGAAATTTTTTTCAACTATAATCTAATCCTTGAAGACAAGAAGGTTCCATTTTTCAAGTTGAAGCTTACATGGCTTTCCAAGCTAATGGTTACATAATATGAAACAAGTCAAAATACAATAACCACATGGACTGGGCTTATGGAATCCCTTAGCCTCACATTTTATCCTTCCATCTACAAATAGGACATGAACATCAAGTGGCTTCACCAACGTCAAGGATTCAACATGCATGTGCAAGAGTACATCCACTAGTTCAATCAATTGAGAATATTTCTCAACGAGGTAATTTTTAGGGGAAAAGTTTTGCCAATTGGCTATTTTTGGGTTTTTTATTCAAAAAATAAATTCTCTATTTGGTCATTTTTAGTCTCTAATATCGCCTATATTTACATAAAATATGTTTTTTTATCATAATATTCTCCAAAACTCACAAGTTTTAGTAGTAAATTGTGTGTTTCATATTTAATATTTTCCTAGCTATCTATATGTATGTTTTTTAAATCCAAAATAATCACCTAGATTATTATACTTAATTATAATATTAGAATCCTTAAAAAATACCTTGCTTCTCAACATTAATTATTTAGTTGATAATCTTGTCCTCAAGCTTAAAAGTGTATTGTAGGAACATTTGTATTGAGAGTTGAAGTACATGGAAATCACCACCTTTGATCATGTTTCTTACAATCGAGCGCAGTTGGACAAAAATAAGGTTTTAGGTCAACACAAAATTCAACAATATTCATCCTCCTCTAATGGTTCCATATTTGCACTTTCAAAGACTGTTTTTTTGCTACTGTAGGGTTGTCATGTTTGCTGCAATATTGTTCTTCTTCTTCTCCTTCTTTTACTAAGTTTTGTTAGTATTGTAAGAAATAAGGTTGTGAAAAGTATGATTGTTTCAAATTGAAGAAGAAAACTTTGATTGGCAGTTTCCTAGTGATTTAAATGATGATGCTCCCACTAAGGTCTCTAATGAAGAGACAACTTATGAAGAGTTAAGGTTATTAAGTTACTTTTTTGCAACGCTTCACTCCCTAAAATCTCGAGATAGTTTATTTATCACACATGCACATCTCTCACATGATTTTCCCATTTCTTATATATTCAACAATGCCTCATAAGAGAATTTGATTACCAAGTCTATCATCAATAACTAGACTTGATACTAAAACATTATCCTTATGCACTTCAATGAAAGGATCATGGTTCATCTT
This sequence comes from Larix kaempferi, assembly GCA_027924585.1. Classification (NCBI taxonomy): domain Eukaryota; kingdom Viridiplantae; phylum Streptophyta; class Pinopsida; order Pinales; family Pinaceae; genus Larix; species Larix kaempferi. The sequence continues at coordinate 1,435,215 of BSBM01001431.1, forward strand.
CTTGAATCACACACATGCATTGTCTCATTGCTTTTGGTTCTAAATTTGTGGATAAAGTCACTTGCAATGTGACTTATATGTATTGGTGTGCTCTATTACTTGGCCAACCTTATCAATTATATGATCAAAATGCCCAAAGTGATGCATTAAGCAACACTTACCTACTACATAAAGATAACACTAATGATCTTATCCACAGTATGGTTGAACTACCACACCCTGTTGATCCTACAATTAAGAAAGATTCTTTAACCTTTATCTAGCACCACTATCCATGGTATCATTCTATTTTTTATTTGTAGACCCAAGTTCATTTAATATTTTTGGAGGAATCATGTACACCTCTTCCTTCATCATTGTGTTGCTTTCTCATTGGCCTTATTTTCCTTAATACGCCACCTAAGGAGGACAATTTGAAAAATTCTAAGTATCTCACATGTTACAAGCTCTCTCCTCACTTGGAATTTTAGATTTGGTTGACTCTTCTCATTGGTTCACACCCCAATTCGACATCATCCATCACCTGAAGGTTCCCTTTGGGATCACAATGCTTTTTTTTCATGAAAATTTTGAATAATTTGAGCATTCACAATGTTGTCAATACATATCATGAATCAACATTGGACACATAGAACTTGATCAAACATCCTGCATATATTGTTCCATATTTTCATCTTTTACCCATTGCAGATCAAGTTTTTGACACAAAAACTTGCTAGACTCATTAGGGATATACCAATTCCTAACTATTTTATAAGAAGATCCAATTATTGCACCGGATTTATTGGATTTTTAGCACCATATGCATCAACATATTTCCTATGTCCTAAAAGCATTGGAGGCTAATGTTTCTATTGTTGGGAGAAACGATAGGGATTCTAGTTCTTAGTATATGATTGGATTCTCAGTACTTAGTATCACATTATTATTTGTAGTGTGTGTGCATATAGGGGGTTATTATTGAGTCTATTATTGTGTTGATGCCTTCTTGGTTTCTTATTCTTGTGGAGTAGTTGATATTATATCTCTAACTATATTTATTATTGTACTTAGTTGGTAGTTCTGAGGATCTTGTTGAGCACTTCTCTCATAGTTGGTTGAGATAGCTCTCCTAGTATAAAGCTATATAATTTGTATTTTCTTAGTAAAATTTCAGTCAAATATCTTATTTGACACTTTAGTGTCGAACTCTACTCATGAGTGGATTTATTCTGCATCATTATATGAGAAACTATTGAATTTTTTGAAGAAAAAAAAATGTTTGTAAATTAAAACCATTGCAAGAAACCCAATTTATAAGGATTGTTGAAGTGTGCCCTTTTCACTTGCATTCAAAGATAACGACCACATTGTTAGGATATTTAGACACTTAAAAGTTAGTTAAGATCAACTTGTGTAATATATCTGTTAGGAAAAATGTGTTTCTTTAGTATGCATTTGTAAATACTTAATCCGATGGTCACGATATGTTCTCGACATAGAGTGATCCGACAGCTCAACTTCTCTTAGATCATACCTACCCTTGATATGTGGCTTAACACCCAATTGGTCCATGATCTCTATTTAAAAAGCATGGAGGGTCATTGGAAAGTTGATCGATTATGAGAAGCTCATTTGTAACTTTCTTTCTTTGCATAATAAATTGTCCCATAGAAGCTATTTGGTTGGGGTCGTGGAGTGTTTCACTCACGAGGGTTTAAACCATGTCAAACATCGGTGTATCGATCTGTGATCTATTTGTGTGAAGTGGCTGCTCTAGGTGTTCAGTATTTTTGGAGTACCCTATGTACCCAAACATGGTATCAGAGCTTTTATGAAGAGCCGCTTCCGGTTATGATCTAGATCTTGAACTGTTGTTGCCGAAACTTGAAAGGGTTTCTGGTTTTGGTATTTTTGTGCATTTCTGGGCTGTGGGAGGTGTTCGATTGCGTCCAGAGCATCATTTCCATTGGAAAATAGTTTTTGTTTGATCAAAAACGATTCTCGGTTGCTTCAGAAACGTGTATTTTATCATATCTGAAGGCATAATGTTACAGTGACATTTTTTTAATTTTTGTTTTAATGAAGAAACAAAATCTCATATTTTATTAGTTTTATTATTAGATTTTTTTTAGTTTCAGATTGTTGCTTTCCCTGTTTGCGTATGCTCTTTGCCGTGCACCTTGTGCGATCTCAACAAATCAAAAATAGAGAGAAAACGTAGACTTTCCAGGCAAGCTAACGAGATCTAACTCCACAAGTGTGAAAAAGTTTTTTGTTTCGGTTTGTGGTGTGATTTGCAAGAAAAAAGGCAAGCACAGAAACCGAGCAAGAAGAGTAAAAAAAAAAAAAAAAACCGCATTCCTCATTCTCATATTTTACATACCTTTTAATCTAGCTCACTTGGTTCAAAGTTGCTTTATTCCTTAATACGTCTTGAGTTCAAGTCTTAGGAAGTTACTTTTAAAAGAAAAAGTGCATGCAATTTCTTTTTCAAGTTACTTTATTGTAAAAGTGCATCTCACTTAAATAATAAATAAAAAAATACAAAGTGAGTCACTTAAGTTCCTTTTGTTGCATTATTTAAAGTAAATCATTGTAAAAGTGAAATCACTTATTTTACAAAAGTGATTCATCTAAGGCAACTTTATTGTAAAGTGATTGTCAAAGGTTCATCTTGGGAAGAGGGGGTTCCTTTTTTTAGCTGGTCATTTTCTATCTACCACGTCACTATTGGGGACATCTTCAACAGTTTCTTTGTTCAAGCATAACTTCATCATACGGAGTCAGTTTTCAGTGCCGTTTTTTTTTAAACCACCTATTTTTTTGAGCTCTTCACATCCAGACTATTGATTTCTGCTTTTACAACCATTAATTTACAAATATGTCTGCCCCTTTTGATATTCTACTTATCAGTTCCAACTATTTTTCATGGAAATCTCGTATGGAGGATGTTCTATGAAGTAGATGACTTTTCATAATTACCTCAGGAAAAGAAACATAACCTACTGATGATGATAAGAAAATCAAATGGGAAAATAGATGTGACGAAGCTTGTGGATTGATTGGGATGTCAATCTCTACTGATTTGCGATTCCACATATCTGGAATTGATGAACCTGATGCTGCTTGGGACAAGTTGGAATCTGTGTTTGGTAAACACAATGAAATTCAAGGTCATCAACTTGAAAATGAGTTGATTTCTTTAAATCCAAGTGATTTTTCATGTATACAATATTATTTATCTATGTACAAAACTCTTAAACTCTTATGTGAAGAATGCAAGATTAAGAGGGAAGACAAACAATGCATTTATCATATTCTTTTCAAATTTGGACCTGCATATTCTGTTTTTGTATCTACATTCTACTCCATGAAAAAATCCTTGAATGCAGCTAGCGATCAAGAGTCTAGTCTTGAATCCTTTTGTGATTCCTTGATTAGAGAGCAAGAGAAGCTCATCCATCTTGGAATAATTAACAATGCATATACATTTGGGAAAGCTTTATTGTACCAACAGAAAGAAAAGTCCAAGCCTCCCAAGAAACAAAATTTTCACAATAATAAGTCAAACAAGGGTCCCAAACCCTCTCAGTCAGCTCCTTCTTTAGAAAATGACAAAGGATCCAAGCCAAAAGGCAAGAAGACTGAACATCATTGCAACTATTGCGGGAAAGATAATCGTGATGAATCTAAGTGTTTCAAGAAGATGGCAGCCTTGGAAGCAACAATGAAGAAGCACCACATTAGCCTAGATTCACCTTCAGAATCTACCTCTCATGGACATGCACTTTGTGCTTCTGGTTATTCTTATAATGCATCTTCTTCTTCTACTTCAAATGAATGGCTCATTGATTCTAGAGCATCTTATCATATGGCTAAAGATCAAGCCATCTTTTCTACTATGCATGAATGTAACACCAAACAAGTATTTGTTGGTGATGATAGATCTCTAAGTGTTGTAAGAGCCAGAACACTTCCAATAGATAATGGTCATTTCAGTGATGTACTATGTGTTCCAAGAATTTCCTGCAATTTGTTATCAGTCTATCAAATCACTCATTCTAGTGAAGGTAAAACTGTGACATTTACACCTCACCAAGTTGTAATCAAGGATTTTAAAGATCCTCAACAGGTCCTAGCTACCGGAATTGTTGATGTTATTACCAGGTTGTACAAGTTTAACAACTTTGGGTCATCACCTTTTCCTTTATTTTTTGTTGCTCATAGTGATAACTTGAGCAAACTTTGGCATAAGCGATTTGGTCACTTAAATTATCTCTTATTGCAACAACTATGTAAAGACAATATGGTGGCAGGTCTTCCAATGGTATCTTGTAGGGATGGTGTTTGTTCCGGTTGTGTACTCAGAAAACATCATCGAGACAGTTTTGACAAACGTGCCTCTTGGCACGCCTCGGTTCCCTTGGAGCTTGTGCATAGTGACTTGTGTGGTCCTCTTCCATCTGCTTCCTTTTCTGGTTTCAAATATTTCTTAGCTTTCATTGATGATTACACCAGACACACTTGGGTTTATTTCCTAAAACTTAAGAGCGAAGTATTTAACATGTTCTTGGCCTACAAGGCCCTTGTTGAAAAACAATCTGGTCATCAAATTATTAAGTTAAGATCTGAAAATGGAGGAGAATATGTTAACAAAAAGTTCACTACTTTCTGCACTAAACAAGGAATCCAACAACAACACACTGCTCCATATACACCACAACAAAATGGTGTAGGTGAATGGAAGAACCACACTTTAAAAGAAATGGCTAATTGTATGATCCAATTTAAGGGACTAAGTCTTCAATTTTGGGCTAAAGCCATTAATTGTGCAAATTACATAGTTAATCGCACCCCCACTAAATCATTACAAGGTATCAAACCGGAAGAAGCATGGAGTAAAATTAAACCAGATGTAAGTCACTTCCATGTGTTTGGTAGTGAAGCATGGGCTCACATTCCGGATGAAAAATGGAAAGCATTGCAGCCTAAAAGTGAAAAGTGCATATTTGTTGGATATTCTGAAGATGTAAAAGGTTATAGACTTCTTTAACCACATTCTCATGGTGTAATCATTAGAAGAGATGTTAAATTTGATGAAAATATCTTGGCCTGCGAGCCTAGCTCGGTGATTGTGCCATCTTTGACCTGCGAGCCTGATTCGGCGATTGTGCCTTCTTCTTCTTCTTCCAACTTCCTTGACAGGTTTCCAACTCCATTTTCTGATGATGACAGTGAGGATGAAAATCCACCTCTGCTTGCTCATGCTCCTCCAGTTGCATCAGCACAAGTGCTTCCTCAATGGGTCCATTGAACATGTGAAGCAGCTGGTGATCTTGTCGGTGATCCTAGAGATCAACGTCGAACATGTTCTCAGTTTCAGCGAGCCTCTTCTCTTTTGGCTCAAGTTTCCGAGAATCATGATCCAGAAACCTTTGCAGAAGCCTCAGGAAATCCAGATTGGGATGCAGCTATGGATGAAGAATATCGTTCCTTAATGGTGAACGATACTTGGGATCTTGTACCTCTTCCAAAAGGAAGAAAACTTGTCAGATATAAATGGGTCTACAGAACTAAGTATGCATCAGATGGAAGTGTTGAAAGACTCAAGGCAAGGTTAGTTGCCAAAGGTTTTTCCCAAGTTGAAGGGATTGACTACAATGAAACCTTTGCTCCTGTCGTAAAAATGAACTCCATCCGCTTTATTCTTTCCCTTGCAGCGTTACACAACTGGGAAGTCCATCAAATGGATGTCAAGTCTACCTTTTTACATGGTGATTTACAAGAGAAAATTTACATGGAACAACCTCCTGGATATGTTCAGAATAACTCTAGCCTTGTCTGCCACCTTAAGAAATCCTTATATGGCTTTAAGCAAGCCCCTAGAGCTTGGTATGCCAAAATGGATAGCTTTCTCCTTGACACTAGTTTTTCTAGATGCCATTATGACCCCAATGTCTATACCAAGAAAGTAGGAATGTTAAGATTCAATATGCTAAGACAGAAAATAGTAGCATTACATTCCATTTCTCAATAATAGCATATACATGATCACTGAAGAAACAACAAGCATAGCATAAACACAAGAGACAGAGATTTATCCTGGGAAACCCTCATGGGGTAGAAAACCCAGCAAAGCTTCCTCAATATAGATGACCAGCAATATACAAAGATGAAACCCTGAGACATGATCTCCTCCTCCACAATAGCAGACCTCTCCTCCACAAGTGCGCTATCCTCAAGTGAGTGTGTGTGTCAAATGAGGAACACACCTCCTCTATTTATACACTACACTGACATGTATTTTACAAAGGTACACGTAGGCTCGTATTTAACCAATGGGTTAAATACCCCACTACAACTGACTGGGCCGACCCCTCTAGGGTGTTCTAATAACCCTTTGACCCACATAACATATACAGGGCCGACCCCCACTAGGGAAGTCTAATAACCCGAGTTACCACATTCCGACGAAGGAATAAACATCTCCGGATATACAATAAGATCTTCACGGAGGAATGAAACATCTCCGGAATAATAAAGTACAAATATAATATTCTTTGAAGTTACAATATCTCAACACTCCCCCTTAACGAGAATGATATTATAACAACATCTGCACGAGCAAGGAGTCATCACCATCATACATGATACATCTATAAATCATTGGAAGCTTTCTCAACATCATCAGTAACTTAAGCAGTTACTGGAACATCTTCAATACTGGAACATCGACATCTTCAGTATTGAGTCTTTATCTTCTGTAGCACTTGAACAGCTACAACAATATCATCATCTGGATCCTCACGATTATCGTCATCACACGATCATCAGCATCGTCATCTCACGATCATCAGCATCGTCATCGCACGATCATCAGCATCGTCATCTCACGATCATCAGCATCGTCATCGCACGATCATCAGCATCGTCATCTCACGATCATCATCATCGTCATCTCACGATCATCAGCATCGTCATCACACGATCATCAGCATCGTCATCACACGATCATCAGCATCGTCATCACACGATCATCAGCATCGTCATCACACAATCATCAGCATCGTCATCACACGATCAACAACATCGTCATCTAGATCATCACGATCAGCAGCATCGTCATCTAGATCATCACGATCAGCAGCATCATCATCTAGATCATCACGATCAATAACATCGTCATCTAGATCATCATGATCAACAACATCATCAATACAAGTATAAATATCATTAATACAAGTATCCTCATCAATACAAGTATACACATCATCAATACAAGTATCCTCATCAATACAAGTCACATCATCAATACAAGTATACACATCATCAATACAAGTATCCTCATCAATACAAGTATACACATCATCAATACAAGTATCCTCATCAATACAAGTATACACAATAGCAGCATACCCTACAACACACAAGATCCAATTACGGGATGATCAATCCCTCTCACTTTAGGACATAGGTCCAAGATGATACAATCCTGATCCGCTTACGGGATGATCAGTCCCTCTCAGTTTAAGACAACTCTCATGTCCATGGATGATGCAATCCAGATCAACTTACAGGATGATCAATCCTTATCACTTTAAGACACCTCACCATGTCTAGGGACGAGGCAATCCCAATCTATTTACTGGATGATTAGTCCTTATCACTTAAGACATCTCACCATGTCTAGGGACGAGGCAATCCCAATCTATTTACAGGATGATTAGTCCTTATCACTTTAAGACATCTCACCATGTCTAGGGACGAGGCAATCCCAATCTATTTACAGGATGATTAGTCCTTATCAGTTTAAGACATCTCACTATGTCTAGGGATGAGGCAATCCCAATCTATTTACTGGATGATTAGTCCACTCAATCTCATTTAGGACTATCCTTCCTTTCAAAATTACTGGATTTACTGTCCAAGGATGATTTAATCCATTCAATTCATTTAGGACTATCCTTCCTTTCGGAATTACTGGATTTACTGTCCAAGGATGATTTAATCCACTCAATTCATTTAGGACTATCCTTCCTTTCGGAATTACTGGATTTACTGTCCAAGGATGATTTAATCCACTCAATTCATTTAGGACTATCCTTCTTTTCGGAATTACTGGATTTACTGTCCAAGGATGATTTAATCCACTCAATTCATTTAGGACTATCCTTCCTTTCGGAATTACTGGATTTACTGTCCAAGGATGATTTAATCCACTCAATTCATTTAGGACTATCCTTCCTTTCAGAATTACTGGATTTACTATCCAAGGATGATTTAATCCACTCAATTCATTTAGGACTATCCTTCCTTTCAGAATTACTGGATTTACTGTCCAAGGATGATTTAATCCACTCAATTCATTTAGGACTATCCTTCCTTTCGGAATTACTGGATTTACTGTCCAAGGATGATTTAATCCACAACCGTACATTTAGGACCAACGTCCAAGGATGACTTAATCCTCAACCGTACATTTAGGACCTACGTCCAAGGATGACTTAATCCTCAACCGTACATTTAGGACCTACGTCCAAGGATGACTTAATCCTCAACCGTACATTTAGGACCTACGTCCAAGGATGACTTAATCTTCAACCGTACATTTAGGACCACGTCCAAGGATGACTTAATCCTCAACCGTACATTTAGGACCTACGTCCAAGGATGACTTAATCCTCCACCGTACATTTAGGACCATGTCCAAGGATGACTTAATCCTCAACCGTACATTTAGGACCTACGTCCAAGGATGACTTAATCCTCAACCGTACATTTAGGACCACGTCCAAGGATGACTTAATCCTCAACCGTACATTTAGGACCTGCGTCCAAGGATGACTTAATCCTCAACCGTACATTTAGGACCTACGTCCAAGGATGACTTAATCCTCAACCGTACATTTAGGACCTACGTCCAAGGATGACTTAATCCTCAACCATACATTTAGGACCACATCCAAGGATGACTTAATCCTCAACCGTACATTTAGGACCTACGTCCAAGGATGACTTAATCCTCCACCGTACATTTAGGACCATGTCCAAGGATGACTTAATCCTCAACCGTACATTTAGGACCTACGTCCAAGGATGACTTAATCCTCAACCATACATTTAGGACCTACGTCCAAGGATGACTTAATCCTCAACCGTACATTTAGGACCATGTCCAAGGATGACTTAATCCTCAACCGTACATTTAGGACCTACGTCCAAGGATGACTTAATCCTCCACCGTACATTTAGGACCGCGTCCAAGGATGACTTAATCCTCAACCGTACATTTAGGACCTACGTCCAAGGATGACTTAATCCTCAACCGTACATTTAGGACCTACGTCCAAGGATGACTTAATCCTCAACCATACATTTAGGACCACGTCCAAGGATGACTTAATCCTCAACCGTACATTTAGGACCTATGTCCAAGGATGACTTAATCCTCAACCGTACATTTAGGACCTATGTCCAAGGATGACTTAATCCTCAACCGTCCACCAAGGACTTCATTCTCGAAGACATACGTCTACGGCTCTTCTTTAGGACTGAAGTCCAGGGATCATCCAATCCCCTCACATGTTCACCAGGAACTTCATTCATGAAGACATACGTCTACGGCTCTCTTTAGGACTGAAAGTCCAGGGATGATCCAATCCCCTCAAGTCCACCGAGGACTTCATTCTCGGAGACCTTACGTCTACGGCTCTCTTTAGGACTGAAAGTCCAGGGATGATCCAATCCCCTCAAGTCCACCAAGGACTTCATTCTCGGAGACCTCACGTCTACGGCTCTCTTTAGGACTGAAAGTCCAGGGATGATCCAATCCCCTCAAGTCCACCGAGGACTTCATTCTCGGAGACCTTACATCTACGGCTCTCTTTAGGACTGAAAGTCCAAGGATGATGCAATCCTCACATGTATTCTCATCAATTACTATCGATCCTGGGAACCCATACAGAACCTGATTCACACTTCTTCTTTAATTACACCTTTAAGCGAATGGTTTTATCTAGCCACTTGGAGCAAACATCTCATCATGATTCTCTTCTTCTTTCTAAGAGAATCTTCTAGCCACAAGCCTTCTATAGTGTGTTTGATTTGAAAATCCTTTTTTTTTTTTTTTTTTTTTAACATCCATCGCTTGTTCAGTGTTCATCATTCATCATGATCTTTCCTACAAATAAAATTAAGTACATGATTAGTAATACTTCATAATCATCAAATCATATTGACATGATAACCTATTATGCATACAGATATCATTTACATAGTTATGCAACTATTTTGACCAATACTTTGGCACAACACTTTCCCATATCCTGTATGCATACAGTGGCTATCTAGATGCCTTCCATCTCTACCAGAACATACTATCGAGAGTGTGCACAACTCTCAGCATGTCAGCAAAGAGGTTTCATTCTAGACAAGCAACAATGGAATGTTTGTCCAACTTACCAATCATATGCATATTAGTAGTATACTGTTCAATGCTCTATGAATGTTTACACTCAGCATCATATATTCTAGGAATACAAATATGCATACAACCTATTACAGGCAATATCATTTACTATTTAAAATAACAACTCAAATACGTATCTTTTATGTTTGTGTGGTTGCCTCCCGCTTGATCTTCTGTATGTCTTTTGAACTTCTATTCATTCTGTACCACTATGCATGTTCAAGTGTCATCCTCATGATCTCATACACAAACATACACCCATTAGTATGTTCTAAATGTTATCAAAACATTATAGTTCTAAATAATCTTGAAAATGTATAGTCATGATTATAGTTAATAAACATTAGTATTCAAGATTTCAGGGAAGTCTTCTTTTACTCATGCATATCATCAATCAAGATAAAAGACATAATATGCATAATCCCTTGATTACTAACTTTATGAATAAGCATAACCAATAATTACATAAGGGATCCTAACACAAGGTAAGATTCATGGGAAACATACCTGGATTAGTATACCTACTTAGTTATGTACAACATACCTAAACAATCTCTTCAATGATTTAGAGATCCTGAGCTAGAACCTGCATGTCTCATAGGTTAAGCATAATATACCAAAGTCATACATACCTCATAAGTAGAACAAATATTATGGATGAGTCTTTGTCTTCATGTTTTCATGGTCATGGAACCTGATTTGTCTTTTGTGATGTACCTGTATCTTGTTAGCAGACATCAACCTCACAAAACATCATAATGCATTAGTACAATCATATAGCCCTAATAAATGAATGTCTTTGATCATTCACATGCATTCATACTGTTACTAGGGTGATAAGACAATTCTAACATTAATCAAGATTGTACTAATAAATAATATGAAGACAAACACGTCATGAACTTAATCAAGAATTAGATTTCAAGACATACCTGAGCCTCCTTAAGTCATACCTGTCGAGACTTCTTGTAGTCTTCTTATGTAAGGCCTTAGCCTCAACTCCCCCTGAAACTTGATCTGGAGCTTGATTAGGGTTTGCTAGAGAAACCCTAAAAATTCAATCTTTGACTTTCATACTTCTGAATGGATGAAAGAATATGTCTTGCTGAGCTGATCAAACTAGCATACTTCAATTTTGGAATTTCCAAAATTTGACCCCTCAAAATTGCCTTTGAAACTTCTGGATCTTCTGGACAGGATCCCGAACTAGGGTTTGATGAAGCCCACCCTTCTGCCCAAACAAAAGGTTCGATCCAAGGCTCTAAACTCTTATTTTTCTTAGGAGCTTCCAGCCGTGTTTACAGACTTCAAAAATTCCAACTTTTGCTGAAGCCCTAATTTTCCATCTTTCCGATCAAAATCCCGAACTGGGGTTTGATCAAGCCCGGTCTTCCACTCAACCAAAAAATTTGATCTTGGTCTCTAAATTTCAATTTTCCTGAGTAGCATTCAGCCGTGGACTCCGATTCCAAAAATTCTAACTTTCTCCGAAACCCTAAATTCCGGAAGCCATGAATAAAGGTGCTCCAAAAATAATTCTGTTTTGACAGAAATATGAACCTGATTGTTTCTGCTATAAATCTGAAATTTTTGCTCCACAGGGTCTGAAACCCTTTTTCTGCAGTAGCCTGACCTGTCATCTTTCCATCCCGACAGGTCTGACCTCAATTGGGTTTTCTGAGAGAGAGTTATGCCAAGTGTCGCAACATGACATGTTTATGGGATAAAACAGGAGATCGAACTTGTACGGCATGCCACGTGTCACTGTTTGAACTTCGGTCTCTGAAAACTTTTTTTGAGATAGATCGACCTGTTATCTTTCCATCCTGACAGGTCTGACCTCAATTGGATTCTCTTAGAGAGAGTTATGCCAAGTGTCGCAATGTGACCTGTTTATGGGATAAAACAGGAGAGCGAACTTGTACGGCGTGCCACGTGTCACTGGTTCACCTTCGGCCTCTGAAAAAGTTTTATGAGATAGTACAGTCTGTGTACTACCTGTCACTTTTTACGAAATTTCATTTTGAGCTTTCTAGCCCAAGTTATGACATTTTTTCCAAGGTCACCTGATTTTGACTGAGATCTGGAAGAGGCAGAAACCCTAACTTGTACTGATCATAACTCACAAAGTACAACGAATCTGAGGATGCCCTTTGGACACAAGGTACCTGGGGATGTTATCTTCGACCTGTAAACTTTTCAGACCCTGAACCTTCGCCAAAATGGATTTATAGCGAAAGTTCCACGATGACTGTTTTTTGCTATGTAAAACCCTAACCTTCAAATTGTCGTAAGTAAAGCAAGTGTCGTAAGTGCCATACCTTGTCTTCCTTCAGGTTAGCTCTGATACCATGTTAAGATTCAATATGCTAAGACAGAAAATAGCAGCATTACATTCCATTTCTCAATAATAGCATATACAGGATCACTGAAGAAACAACAAGCATAGCATAAACACAAGAGACAGAGATTTATCCTGGGAAACCCTCATGGGGTAGAAAACCCAACAAAGCTTCCTCAATATAGATGACCAGCAATATACAAAGATGAAACCCTGAGACATGATCTCCTCCTCCACAATAGCAGACCTATCCTCCACAAGTGCGCTATCCTCAAGTGAGTGTGTGTGTCAAATGAGGAACACACCTCCTCTATTTATACACTACACTGACATGTATTTTACAAAGGTACACGTAGGCTCGTATTTAACCAATGGGTTAAATACCCCACTACAACTGACTGGGCCGACCCCTCTAGGGTGGTCTAATAACCCTTTGACCCACATAACATATACAGGGCCGACCCCCACTAGGGAAGTCTAATAACCCGAGTTACCACATTCCGACGAAGGAATAAACATCTCCGGATATACAATAAGATCTTCACGGAGGAATGAAACATCTCCGGAATAATAAAGTACAAATATAATATTCTTTGAAGTTACAATATCTCAATAAGGAAACCATCTCATCATACTTTTTCTATATGTTGATGGCCTTATTCTTACTGGTAGTGACCCTAAGCTTATAACCCATGTGAAATCCAGTCTTAAGAAAAATTTTGAAATGTCAAACTTAGGACATTTGCATTATTTTCTTGGTCTCCAAGTCCTGCAAACCAAAGAAGGAATCTTTCTTTCTCAGTCTAAGTATGCTTGTGACCTTCTTCACCATTTTCACATGGAATATTGTACACCAACCCCTTCTCCCTTCCAGTTTGGAGTCAAACTTTCTACCACTTGTCTTTCACCTGAAGTAGATGCCACCTTGTATCATCAGCTTGTTGGTAGTCTCTTATACTTGACTCATTCTTGTCCTGACCTTTCCTTTGTCGTTGGTCGTGTTGCCCGTTATATGCAAACACCTCATGAAAGTCACTAGAAAGAAACTAAAAGAATACTTCGATATATTTGATGTACAATTCAGTTCGGAATTCATTACAGTACAGGGGGGAAACCTTTGTTGGTTGGTTTCACTGATTCAGATTGGGCTGGCGATCCTGATGATCGAAAGTCTACTGCAGGTTATGTTTTCAGTCTGGGATCTAGACCTATCACTTGGGCTTGTAAGAAACAACAAGCTCTTTCTCTTTCTTCAACAGAGGAAGAATGTCGAGCCGTAGTTAATGCCAGTCAGGAAGCTTTATGGCTTTGACAGACCCTTTCAGAGTTTGGATTCGAGCAGCAGCAGCCTACTCCACTTTGGTGCGACAATCAAAGTGCCATCAAGCTTGCCAAAGATCTAGTCCTACATCAACGTAGCAAACACATTGAGCTACATATGCACTTCATCAGAAATCTTGTTCATGATCATGTTATTGAAGTGTTATTTTGTCCTACAGATGATCAAGTTACATACATCTTCACCAAGTCTCTTACAGAAGCAAATTTTTCTAAACTTCGATCTATGTTAGGAGTTTAGGAACTTGTCATTAAGGGAGGATAGGCTCTAATGCCTCCTTCTTTCTCCTAATAGTGTCACTTTTGTAAATCCTTCAATCCTATCCCAAGTTGTTCTTAAGGGGGTATGTCAGGATATATAGACACTTAGGAGTTAGTTAAGATCAACTTGTGTAATATATCCGTTAGGAAAAGTGTGTTTCTTTAGTATGCACTAGTATGCATTTGTAAATACTTAATCCAAAGGTCACGATATGTTCCCGACATAGAGTGATCCGACGGCTCAATTTATATTAGATCATACCTACCCTTGATCCGTGGCTTAACACCCAATTGGTCCATGATCTCTATTTAAAGAGCATGGAGGTTCATTGGAAAGTTGATCGATTATGAGAAGCTCATTTGTAACTTTCTTTCTTTGCATAATAAATTGTCCCGTAAAAGCTATTTGGCCGGGGTCGTGGAGTGTTTCCCTCACGAGGGTTTAAACCACGTCAAAACATCGATGTATCGATATGTGATCTATTTTTGTGAAGTGGTTGCTCTAGGTGTTCGGTATTTTGGGAGCACCTTGTGTACCCGAACACACATGAGCCATGGTGATAATTATTATTTCTGAAAGGGTAGTGAAAATAGGCAACAAAACTACATCTTTCCATGCTAGTGGTTGTAAAACGTGTAGCAAATCAAAACCCAATCACTAGTTAGACCGGACTTGTGGAAGCCCTTAGTCTAACATTATATCCTTCTAGCTACAAATAGAATATGAACAAGTGTCTTCACTTGCATCAAGGATTTAACATGATTTTGCAAGAGTACATCCATTATTGATCTATTTGATAAAAATTGTCTCAAGTTTAACATTGGATTGTAGGAACATTTGTATCGAGGGTTGAAGTATGTGGAAATCACCACCCTTCATTTGCTATAAAACAAGATCTCCCTCATACTGGGCTGTAGAGCGCCTCTCGGCGCAATAAAGCATGATTGGTTGAAGAGAAGGTTTTAGATCATCTCGGATTCAACAACATTCACCCTCCTTTAATGTTTATAGATTTTAAACTTCAAAGACTAGTCCTTCTACTACTACAAGATCATCATCTTTTTGCAATCTTCTCCTTATTCTGAAATTTTTCTTCAATACTATAAGAAACAAAGACATGATAAGTTTGAATGTTTCAAATTGAAGAAGAAAACGTTGATTGTATAGTCTTCTAGTGAGGAAGATGATGATGCTCCCATGGAGGTCTCTAGTGAAGATATGACTTCTGAATGTAATTTTTAAACCCGTGAAGTGAAAAAATGCATACATATTCTTAATAAAAACGGATATTGAACAATGGCACACACATAACACACAAAGATTTACCCTTGAAACCCTTAACCAAGAAAACCAACAAAACTAAGAGTTGCACCTCTCACTTTTTCATTGCATTTCCTTAACAATTCACAATAAAGTATTTAGGTATTCCATAACATCCAAAACCCTAATCCATTAACTCTAATTAGGATATACCCCAATCCTTTAACTAGGATTAAATTACACTTTTTATAAAAAAAATGTCATTTTTTTGAAAATTAAACATTTTCTAAAAATTACACATTTTTGTAGAGTGATGCACCCCACATACAAAGAATATACAGCATACCCAACATTCTCCCAATTGTTTTTCTTCTTCAAAATAGTGGACCATGTATTGTTCGGGTTAAAGGTTCAAGGTAGAAAATCCCATAGATTCTCTACACCAAGATGCTTCTTAGTACCAATGGACTTTTTCAATGAGTCTACATTAACATTCTTTATGAGTCAACCTTGTCAAGCAACACCTTCTTGTATTTGACAATATCTCTCACAAAGTGGTACTACACAACAATATGCTTCTTTTTAGAATGAAAAGCAAGGTTCTTTGCTAGAAATATTGCACTTTGATTGTTGCAATCTAACCTTACATATTTTTGTACAAACCCAATACTTGAACACAATATCTACAACCATACAACCTCATTAGTTACATGGGTGGCTACCATGTATTGATCTTCTGTAGTTGATAGTGAAACTACAAACTGTCTCTTGTTCATCCAACTAATAGGTCCTCCAAATAGGTTAAACACATAACCACTTGTTGATCTTTTGCGATCAAGATCTCTAACCAATTTTACATCAACAAATCCATGTACATCTATCACTCTGTCTAGTTAAGGTATTCCATGATAGCATATTGCATAATCTATAGTACCACACAAATACATGAAGATCCTTTTTACAGTTGTCTAGTGCTCCTTCCTGGGTTTTGACATATATCTACTCAAAATTCCCACAACATGGGAAATGTCTAATCTAATACATACCATTGCATACATCAAACTACCCAAAACACTAGCATAGGGAACACATGACATGTCTTCTTCTTCTTCTTCTTATGTCTTGGGACACTGATCTATAAATAACTTCACACCCACAAGAATAGGGACGTTGATCGAGTTACATTCCTACATACTAAACCTCTTTAGTATTGTATCAATATATTTTCTCTTATTCAACTAGAGTTTCCTATTTTCACATTATCTTTTAATATCCATCCCCAAAATGAAGTTAGAAGTGTCGAGATCTTTCATGTCAAATTTGGAGGATAGCTAGAATTTCACGTCCTTGATGGCATTCATATTGTTTCCAATTATCAACATGGAATTGACATGCAATGTTATATTCATGTAGTGCTCACCAAAATATACACAATTACCATCCTTTCTTCTCAAATAACTAAGTCCAAGAATGTATGTGTTGAACTTTTGGTACCACATCCTAGGCGATTGCTTTAGACCATAAAGGAACTTATTTAGCTTGCATACTAGTTCTTCCCTTCCCTTCACTGTAAAACCTTCTGGTTGTTTCATGTAGATTTCTTCTTCAAGATCACCATGTATAAATGTTGTCTTTACATCCATATGCTCTACTTCAAGATCAAAAGTAGTAGTAGTAAAAAAAAAATCTGCTAGAAGTTAATTTAGCAATAGGAGAAAAAATTTCACCAAAATAAATTCCCTCTACCCAAGAATATCCCTTTGCTACTAAGTGGGATATTTACTTCTCTACATTACCTTTTGCATTCAACTTATTTTTAAACAACCATTTTCTACCAATGATTTTTCTTCTAGTTGGCAACTCAACTAGATCCCAAACTTCATTTTTATCCAAAGCATCCATTTCGTCAACCATGTCCTTATTCCATAGTTTTATATCCTCTTAATCAATTTATTCCTTAACATTTCCGAGATCATCATCTCCAATAGATAAATAAAAACAAGAATGAAAATTAGATGAAGAATACCTGTATGGTTTCCTTTTTTTTGAGATGATCTCCTCAAAACTAGAATATGAGGTTCTCCTTCTTCTATTGAGTTAGACTCTTCATCCTCCAACTCAAACTCTATTATCTGTAGTTCCTTTTCCCTTGGTACAAATTTATTTTTTGGAACATCTTTAACCTCTCTAAAAACAACATCCCAACTCTAAATAGTCTTCTTAGTAGTTGGGTTCCAAATTTTAAACCCTTTCAAACCATCCATTAGAGGAATTTTGAGTAAAAAAAGGGCCTCAAAACGAAAAAATGTACGATCAAAATCAACTTTATAAGAAACAATAGGTTCATAATGATGATTTCAAGCATAAGGGTAAATAATTTTGGATAGAAAGAGAAAAAACTACTTTTTCTGTCATATTTTCAACTTATCTCCATGTAGGTTTACTCAAATTTTGAGTGTGAGCACTCATTGGATTTTCCTATCGAGGTATATTGAAAGTGTTTCAAGTGGGTAGTCATTGGATGCATAATTTAATTCCACATACAATGAGTGCCCACACTCGAAATTTGAGTAAGCCTACAAATAAATAAGTTGAAAATACAATAGAAAAAAATTCTTTTTCCTAAAAAATCAATCTCTTACATTATTATTTTAGCTATTACTTTATTATTTTCTTTAGGAGGCCCATTTTAGAACTTAAAATTGCTCAAATGTTTATAACCAATAAAGAAACATTTTTTAGCTTTATTATCGAACTTACTCCTTTTTTTCATTTGGAACATGTACACCAACATTACACCCAAAAAATTTCAGATGTTTAAGAGACAATTTCTTACCATTCCATACGTCATGTAGATTTTTGTCAACCAATGCTGATTTCGGTGGCCAATTACCAAGTAACACACAATGTCCACCACCTATGCCTAAAATTCTTGTCTTATCATGTCACTATTGAGCATGTTCCTGGTCTTTTCCATCAATGTCCTATTCATTTTTCTGCAATTCCATTTTGTTGAGGTGTGTATGCAGTAATATTCTACCTTTTTATTCTGCATTTCTTACAGAATTCCTCATATTCATTTATGTAGAACCCTCCACCATTATTTGTCCTCATCACCTTTATTTTCTTCTATGTTTGATTCTCTAGTATAAGAGCTTTAAATTCTTTAAATTTACCAAACACCACATATTTTTTTCGTAGGAAATAAATTCATGTGTTCCTTGAGAAATCATCTATAAATGAAACATAATACACATAGTTACCTAATGATGGAACATGCATAGGTCCAAAATCATCATTGTGTATTAACTCTAAAATTATCTTTTTTCTTGTAGCACCAAATGCAAATCTTACCCAATTAATTTTTCCATATATGCAATGTTCACAAAAATCGAAATCTAGTGTGCAATCAAACATACCTTCAACCATACATTTACCATGTAATGCTTGAAGGCCCTTCACTCCAATATGTCCATGTCTTTGATGCCATAGCATTGTCTTTTCCCCAGAGACAATAAGGGCACTATCTTCTTTATTTCCACCCTTAGGAGCAACAAAATTAGTACACCCATCGATGATAGTGCTTCCTAATATCTTTTACAAAGTTCCATTCCAAAATCTCCTCATCAAGACCACTGATCCTCGAACCATTTTGCATGTTTCTTTTGCAAACACACTCTATACTCCTGCATCACCCATCTTATTGATGGATATCCAGTTTCTAGCTAGCTCTGGAATGTGCAAAACCCTAGTGAGAGTTCTAATCTTTCCATCCTTGAGAAACAAATCAACTCTTCCATGTCCTATGATTCTAGTTGTCGAGTCATATCCTAAGAAAACATCACCTCCATTATACTTCTCATATTCACAGAACCACTCCTTGTGAGGATTTATATAAAAATATGCATATGATTCAATCAACCATACATCATGATCTGAATGGGTACCTATAGAGGCTAGGTACGCATCCTCTCCTTCTTTTGAGGTTGTATTCACCTTTATGGAAGGAGCATCATCATATGCCTTCACTTTACCAACATTTTTAGATCTACAATCCTTCTTATAATGCTTGACTTTATCACATTTCCAACATTTTCTCAAATATTTCCCTGGAGGTTTAGACCTACCTTAGATTTAGATCTTCCCCCGAAGACTTATTTTTATTTTCCTTGGGATGAACTCTCACAAACAAGGCATCCATACTCTGACTATCCATTTTTTTTTTACTTATTTCCTCTGATAACATACATGCCACTATATCCTCAAAGTTCAATGTGGTTTGAGTAGCACTACCAATCGCTATAATCAAATTGTCCCAAGAATATGTCAAAGAAAATAATATGTAATGCATTTATCATCTTCCTCCATCTTAATATAAATATAGACAATTTGAAATACCAGAGTATTGAATACATTTAGATGATATTTCACTGAGTTGTTATCATCCATCCTAAGATGATAGAGATTCTTTCAAAGAAAACACTTGTTTACAAAGGACTTTGATTGATACAAACCCCTTAACTTATCCCACAACATCGTTAACAACAACATCCAACAATACCGACTCTAATAGGCAAAGTGAAATCATACTTCTCACATTTATTCATAGCTTCTCTGAGTCTTCTTTCGCTATAACAATAGGTTTTGTACCTATATCTACAACAACCCATTAATGTGCTCAATCTACAGGATGATATTCCATTTTGAGCTTCCATAGTTCAAAGACATGACAGTTAAATTTCTCAATCTCAATTCTAAAACTACTCGCCATTATCTTTCAACACATGAATCACCACTGCAAATCTCGCATCGGACCCAAGATAAAATCTCTATATTAAAAGAGTTGAACCCTTAGCAACAAAGGCATCCCCATGAAGCCAATAGTTGAGTTGTGATACTACATGTAATTTTTAAACCTATGAAGTAAAACAATGCATACAAATTCTTAATCAAAACAAATATTAAACAATGGCATAGACACAATACACAAAGATTTACCCTTGAAACTCTTAACCAAGAAAACCAACAAAACTTAGAGCCACACCACTCAATTTTTCATTGTATTTCACTAACATTTCACAATACAATATTTAGGTATTATGTAGCATACAAAACCCTAATCCATTAACATGGATTAGAATATACCTCAATCCCTTAATTGGGATTCAATTACACATTTTCTGAAAATTAGACATTTTCCACATGCACAATGCATTTTCCACATGCACCATGCATCATAGGGTGATGCACCCCACATGCAAAGAATAACACATACCCAACAATGAAAAGTCAAGGGGACTCAATAAAATCACCTTGTGAAACACTCCACTCCCCCTAATGCTTGAGATAGTCCATTTATTACGCATGAACATCTCTCACATGATTTCATTGCTACTTATATATTTGACAACGGCTCATGATAAGAGAATTTAATTGCCAACTCAATACTCAATAAACTACATATTGTAGTGGAATCTTGTCACGTTCTTGTCCATCATTCCGACCAAGGAAAGGGGGAGAATTATGAATTCCAGGCTTCTAATTTTCTCCCCAATGCCACGTGACAATTTCATAAACAATAAAATGTGTGTGCAAATGTATAATTGTAAAAACATAGTGGAAATAAATTTCTATCCACATGCATATCATGCATATACAAGAATATTCAT
Organism: Larix kaempferi; assembly: GCA_027924585.1. Taxonomy (NCBI): domain Eukaryota; kingdom Viridiplantae; phylum Streptophyta; class Pinopsida; order Pinales; family Pinaceae; genus Larix; species Larix kaempferi. Next base: position 1,456,535 of record BSBM01001431.1, read on the forward strand.
CACAGGCAAACAATAAAATCATTGCACATTCAAATACAAAGAGAATACTTATCTTTAAACAAACAATATCTAAGAAACTGACTGTATAAGAGCAATTTTCCATCCGACCGTAGGTACTCTATCTAGCATATACTCTTTCTACTAAGAGGCCACCCCCAAGTTGGGCTATGAGGCCGCTAGGGCGAAGGAAGCACCTACAGGATTCTCTCTCTCTTCCCACAACCCATTCTGCTCTCAATGCTTAGTTAAATGCTCATCTCAAGCTCTATAGAAATCTCACTCACCCATCATAGCCATGGCACTCCTTCCAATTTCTCCACCCAACATATGGAAGGCATTTTCCTTCACTGATCCATAGTTCTCTTAGGAAATCCAACCCTTACAATTTTTACCAGTGTGTGCAGCAAGAGTCCAACATGTTGTATGTTGTTAGAGAAACTCCTATAATGTTATTCCATGGCTTCTCAAGCTTGCAAAAGTAGAAAAACTCAATGGGTGAGGGTTCCTAGATTTCCCAACCTATATGCTCACCTACAACCATCACTTTTTCCCTCAATTATGTAGCTTTGTTTCGAAATTTGAATTCTTAGGTATGACACAGTTTGGTAGTGGTAATGGCAATGGAATGAACAAAAAAAAATAATAGTTTTGTGTAGTGTCCAAGCTATTGTCCCCAAAATTTGCATAATGAAAATTAGTGGTAAACTCCAAAATATGAGAGAGTGGTGGAAAAGATGACTGACATAAATTTTGAACATATAAGAGAGGACTCTTACATCATTCATAGAAGTATATTCATCCCACGCTTCCATAAATACACGAGAATACTTTTCTCACCAACCTCACACATGCATTCAATAATTGGATTTGACAATCAAAAGAAAGTAATTGGTTCATTTAAGGAAAATGGCAGCAAATGTATGATTTCTAAGATTGACACTTGGTAATAGAGGATTTAATCTCCCATAAGCTCATTTTCCTCTTCCCATCTAGTGGAATTATAGCCCCTTTAGTGCTCTTTACCCAACCATCTTGTACCATTTATTATTTCCCAACATAATATTTATATAGCATTCAAATTGGCATGATAAGCCAACCAGATGGTCCAAAAAGAAATATTTATATTGCACATTCCTAGCCATTCACTAATTGGGCCTTGGCCTTGAACCCTGCACTAGGAATCCATGCTATCACATTTACATCATTTTACATTGTTTAATTCATTATATTACAAGGGTTGAATTGGGGGTATTACAAATCTAATCCCCATCCTTATGCACTTCCATGGAAGGATCTTGGTTCCTATTCCTAGATCACACACACATGCATTGTCTCATTGATTTTGGTCCTAAATTTAAGTCACTTGTAATTGACCGATATGGATTGTTGTGGTATGTTACTTGTCCGTTATCAATATGATGCATTAAAAAACACTTGCCTATTGCATAAATATAACATTGGTTATCTTATCCACAATGCACTTGAAGTACCATATCATGTTTATTCTATAGTTAAGTAGTATTATTTAACCTTTATCCGGCACCATTATCCACAACATCATTATGTTTATGATTTGCAATCCTATGTTCATTCAAACAAATTGGAGGACTCATGTACACTTCTTCCTTCAACATTTTAGTTCCTTTCCCATCAGCCTTAGTTGCCTCAAGATATCACCTTAGGAGAAAAATATATAACTTATGAGTATCTCACCTGTGTAATGTCCCCATTTTGACCCTATGGCATTAAAATGTAAATGATGTAATATTGTTATAAAATCATGGTGAGGAGCTCAAGGCCAAGGCCCCACCATCAATTTATTGATGCATATGGTTTACGTGCTATCCAGGCATAATGGAGATGCAAATATCATGTAAATATGCATTTTAATAAAATACCCACAACTAGCTATGCAATGCAACAAGAGATGGGGGCATGATTTTCCAAGGAATTCGGAGGGAAAACATTCAAACCCATGAACCAATCAAGTCAAGACAAGTGTCAATGAGAGAAACCATAAAACCCTCAACTACCCATGTTGACTTTTGTGCCCAATCATTCATTTCTTCCAAGAGTTGGTTGAGGTAGTTAATGCATTGGGGAATGGAGAGGTATGGCTGTCCAAATTCGGGTCTGGGCAAGGCACTCTTCATAGAAAATCGTGTTTGGCTTCCTTGGAAAGAAAAGAGCCATGAAATTGCTCCCCAAACCATTCTTCACCCATCAGTATTGCTCTCTCATGAGTTGGGAGCTTCCTGGGCGTTTTCCTCCATGGTTTTTCTATGTTTTCCTTCATCCTCAGCTGGAAAAAGGGCGTTTGTGTGTTGTATACCAGTGGGGAAGAGGGGGAATTGAATTTGGGTTCCATAGAGACCGTTTGGGCTATTGAATGCTTAGATAATTGGGGGAGAAATCATTTTCCTCCCTGTGAATGTTTTTCCCCATCCCACAATCCGTTTTTGGCTGGAAACGATTTGGAGAAATCCCATGGCCATCCTATTTGTAAATCCCATTGTTAAACATGTGTATCCATGCACAATGACTGTGTTTTGTTGTGTGTGTAAAAAATATGTTGGGGTATGGGTATGGGTATCCATTGTTTTGGCTTGAGCTTGAGTGTAAGCATCCACGGTTCATATTTATCCTGATAAACCCAGCTGTGGACTGGCTTAGCTTAGATGCAATGTTTGTTTGGCTGTGTATGAGCTTGAATGTCCCCTTTTCCTTGTAGAAATCATGCCCAATTCGGGGGTGGTCTTTGAGTGCTGAAATAATACAGGATGGGTAGAGACCTATGGTTGGGTGGAACGTTGCAACGACATAGCTAGTTGCTTGGGACAATTGCACAATGAAGATAAGTATTCTCTATATAAATTTACTTTTGCAATGTTTAATTTGATGATTATTTTGATATGCTGGATGAGCATGAAATGTGTGTGGATGATGTTTTATTTCGTTGTGCATATTTTCTTGATTTGCATGTGCACACTTTTTTTTTTATTTGTATGAATCTAATGAATGGGCTGTGTTTATGTAAAATCCTTATAGATTGGTATCTCCCTTCCTTGAATTGGGTCCACGGGAGGGGACGTTACAACCTGTCACAAATTTATCTCCTCACTTGGAAGTTCATATTTGGTGCACTCTTCTTATTGGTTCACAACCTAGTTCTACATCATTTATCACATGAAGCTTCCCTTCAGGTTCACAATGATTTCTATCATGATCTTCTTAATCAGTTTATCATCCATGATGTTGTCAACATATATCATGAATCATTACTGTACACAACGATCATGATTAGTCATCATACATATATTGTTCCATATTTCCATCTTTCGCTCATTGCAAACCAAGTTTTCGGCATGAAGACTCACCAAACGCGTTAGGGATCCACCATTTCCTACCTTGTTTCTAAGTAAGGCCAGCTAAGACATCAGTCTCATTAGATTTCTCATTACCAAATGCAACAACATTTTCCCTCTCTCCTAAAAGAATTGGAGGCCAATGCTTCTACTATTGGGAGGAATGATAGGGATTATAGTTCTTAAAATATTATTGGGTTCTTAGTACTTAGTTTCACATTATTATTTGTATTGTCTGTGCACATAGGGGACCATTATTGAGATTATTATTGTGTCGAGGACTTCTTGGTATCTCTTCTCATGGAGTAGTTGAGATCCTATCTCTAACTATCTATATTATAGTACTTAGTTTCTAGTTCTTAGATCTTGTTGAGCATTTCTCTCCTAGTTTCTTGAGGTAATTCTTTTGATCTGTAAAACTATATAATATTTTGTTTTCTTATTAAAAATTCTGTCATATAGCTTATTTCAAACATTAGTGTCGAACTCTTCTCACGAGTGTATTTATCATTCCACATCAATATGTGAAGCATTTTCAAAGTGCCATGTGGCATTGACATGTTGGGTACTTAAATATTGTCCTTTAAATATTCATATAAGTATCAAGGCCATACTTAATACATTTGTAAAGTGGATTTTATAGAGCTTTCAAGTCCATAAGACCCAATAGATTATGAAATCCTTCTTCATTGTCCCTCATAAATGAAAATTCATGAACCCAACTATTAATTTATATTATTGTATATCCCCTTTAATTCAAGGCCCTTGACCCAAAGTCTATTAATTAATATTATTTTATATCCCCTTCAATTCAAGGCCCTTGGATATTATTTGAACCTTATATTTCTTGAATTCCACAGCCTCAAAATTTTGACAATATAATTTCACTAGAATTTAATGTATTTTGAGGCTTGTAGGGAGAATTAATATACCTAATATTATATACATACACATCATAAATAAACCTAATTACATAAATTAAACCCTAAAATTCATGGCCTTATCTCTTCCAAGCATTATATAGAGTCATAGCCATGTTCAATTGTAATTACACACTTGCACACGTGAGGAGACACACACACACACTTTACAAGAAAAATATCGCATGGAAACCCAAGGAATTCTTCTCCACATTCATGAATGGAATCCCTAGTAAACATGTCAACATATCGAGTATGTCTCGCCCAAGGAATTCAAAGTGGGTACATTATAGCACACAACTAACCAAACACTTAACACCAATAGAAACAAATATTGTATTACATGTCTTTACCTTTAGTGGCATCCAATTTGAGTATATTGATTCATTTCCCATATAGCCCTTGAACTATGAAGAAGTCCAATGTATATCTTCTTAAAGGTAGTGAATGGGTGGCTTTGTTGTTTGTTTTAAGTCTCTCTTAAGAATTAGTATCTTATTATTTGAATTTAATATTTTGTAGACCCTTCATTTCTTATTTGTTTCCATCTTATACATAATTTCATATAAATAATTTTTTAGTTCAAAATAAACTCTATATTTAGAATAGAATGATTATTTTTGTTTGAGTACCAAGGTTTGTTGTCACAAAACCACAACATTCAAAGCCCAATTTCAAATATGCCTCTTAAAATTATTACCAATGCAAGTTTAGTCCCCGGTTGTTAGAAGTTGTAAGGGAGAACTTTAACATTGCCACCATTGCTTTATGGTTTATTTACTTAGAAAAAAATAAATTATATTTTTTTCTTCAAAACTCCGATTGACTAAAGGATGTTCAATTCATATTTGTTTGGGGTATATGTTCCGTCACGATTTGTGTTGCGTGTTGCCTCGAGTTCTTTTGTTGGTTGCAGATCATTACTGTCCCCATGCAATGGATTTTTATCTTAGCTGGGTGGGCAATGGTCTCAACCACGACCTGCACCATCAAGTTCCCCAAGAAGGGCCCATACATGGCTTTGACCAATGGTATTTCCATCACCAGCGTGTTGGGCAACGTGGACATCGAAAAATTCGTTATCCTCCACTCGGGGATTCTACTCCTAGTGAAGTTGGTCCAGCCCTAGCTACGTACGATGGCACCAGACTGCATTTTCACCACCACCCAGTTATAGAATTTCTCGTCTCAAACTCCTCACCCTTAAGCATTCATTAAAATAAAACAAGTGGCTTCTCGTCACATTATCAATGATTCTGGCTGAATCCACAACCAGATTTCGCAGCCATTATCGGTATTTCTACTACAGAAGAATTCATGTCCATAGTACAATATTATGCGAGTCTTGTACATTTCAAGAGACCAAAAAAACTCTATAAATTTTGCAGCACGCCTTGGGATTTCTGACAAACTAGATATTGCACACAACCTATGCATTATGGCTACCTTCATATTTAGTCTAGAAAAGAAAAGAAAAACACCATTAACAGCTTAATCAAAATCCATGCATCTTGATGCCAAAAAATTTCATTCAACAAATCAACTTTTTAAACTACAAAATACAATGAAATTGCTCACTTAAGTTTTATCTCAACGCCATGTGAAAACAAGGACCGCTATGTATATTTTTAACACCCGCGGAAAGAAGAAACCAATCGATTAAAATTGTACCTGTAATCATACTTCTCATGGTTACCTATATTCTATCTAATCTAGCTGCCCATTTCCAGAACTCACCAATGGCCTACAACTATATTCTCTCCAATCTAATTGTCCATTCCTAGAACTCACCAGTGGCCTACAGGAGAGATGTGGAGTGAGTAGATTGAGTAATTGATGAAGTACTCAATGGATCCTCAATAGCACGAGGACCGAATATGTAGGGAAGATCTCCATGAGACCGCAAGGCTATGTAAAATTAGCATAGATCCATCTTAAAGGAGATCTATCAAGCTTCATCCTCGAGAGGATCAAATCTCTGGAAGTGCAAACCCTTTTTTAAAGTATAAGAGTTGAGTGTAGTTTTATATATATACAGTTGTAAATGTTTTAAATAGCCAACATGTTATTTTTTAAAAACAAGGAGTGTTAACTCATCAAATCATGGATTCCTTTACAACTATAAGAATTCAATTTTTGTAAAATTCACAGTTTTAAATTGTTGAACAGTTGGCATTCTTATGAAAAGCATAACGAACGTTGACAGGAAGTCTAATTCAAAAACTTATTCTTGCGTCTCAGAGCACTTGATTCATATAAGGAATTGAAGTCATACAAATGTTGGGTTAATCTGTTAGAGTTGCCAAAGGCCGTGTATGTATTTTGGATAAGCTAAACATGACCGGGATGCACCATCCCATTTCAACTTTGTTTTCAAAAGTTACTTTGGGATGACATTTCTCGCTAATATATTACTGATATGAAAATGTTGAAGAGATAACTAGCCAACTCAAATTTCATTGTATTAATGTGTAAACTTTCAGAATTCCACCAGCTGATAGTATAAACTAGCCTCAAATCTGGAGTTCTTTTGTATCCTTATATTATAGTTTAATTTTTTATTTGATCTCAATGTAAATAAATATTTTTTTAGTGTTATGAGTTAGTGTAGTTATATCAACTATCTTTTAAGGATGTTGGCAATTGATTAAGGCATCTTATGTAGTTTTCCTAGGAGAAAAACAAAAACCAAAAATTGATGACTTAATATTTGTAATCATAGTCTACCTGCTCTTCATTGGGATGTTCCGGAGAAGAGGGATCCACGTGGAGTAATATAAACCTGTAACACAGGTACATTGAAAATTAAAATTTAATCTTGCAAAATTTTCAGACATTTTTAGGCATAAAAGAAGGGATCCCGCGCACTGCAGATCGATTTCTGTTACTGGCAAAATCTTGCAGCCACTTTGTAGTCCTGGTCCTTTCAGGCCAGTCAAATCATGTGATAAGATCTAGCATTAAAGCAAGCAACCAAGCCTTTACACTATCCTGTATTCCATTAGTGAATCATGTGTAAAATTCTCTAATTTTTAAATTAATTTTAGTTTTGGAAAATTAAATTCCTTATGCAAAGATTTATGTCAAATTTAAGTGTCCTTAACTAATAGAAAAAACTTATTTTCATTTTTCAAAAAATAAAATACATATTTTTTATTTTCAAAAAAATCAGTTTAATAAACCAATTTTTGAAAACATAGCAATACATTATGAGAAAGAACATAAAAAAAATTAAGAAAAATTAAAAAGTACGGAATGTTTTCAAAATTGTTCTATACTCAACAAAATATTGAAGAATTATTGTTGCAATTTTTAGAATCTATGAGACTTTGAAATGAAAAAACTTGTATTGTCATATGCACAAGAACAATGTGATACATAAGTCCTCATTAAAATTACTAAATTACTTGTTCAAACAAATCAAGTTTATTTCTCAACTCTCCATCAAAAGTTTGGAAATGCATAGAGGTAGAGGTCAATTTGATTACAAAAATGCAGTTCTTCTATATGATTCTACATAGGAGAATAAGAAAAATTATTGTGAAAATTACAAATGTAGCTTCTTAGTCACTTTGATAGAAACCAAGTTTCATGTACTACCACTATCAATCAATAATTGAAGAATGCATTTTACCTCCCTCATAAATGATTTTGAAGATATTCTTTAGTTGTCGAGGCTCTCAATCTTCATGCAAATTCTCTAGTTTCAACATAACTTCTTGAAACATAAGATTCTCTCCTTACTCGTGATGAAATTCAGAAACATTATCCTCCACAACTATTTTTGTTGCTACAGTCATGAGTTCCAGGCTCTTATCATAATCCTTCATTCATATTCCATGAGCATTCACTTTCTCTATGCCCTTGTGCATCACACTTGAGGCATGTACCTATAAATTTTACTTTGCTTTTTCCATATTCTCATCCTTTATCCACATTGTACAACCTCCTACAAAACTTTGATTTCTAGAACTTGCACTAGCCTCTTCCTTCCGTTGTGTTTTATTCTTGTTGCGAATTGCTTTCCTCTTCTTGTGATTTTGCTTCTTCTGCTTTCTTGTCTTTTGGAAAATTTACTTACAACCATAAATCCAAGCAATAATCCTTCAACATCGACCAAACATCCATCAAACTTATTCCATCCTATATGTTAAATCTCAAGCCTTTAACATACTTTGCAATGGATTCAACACTCCAAATACTTTTCCCTAATCTACAGAAATCTTATGTACTCAACATTCTTCTCTTTTTTCTTAAGCAATTGTCTCAACACATTCAATGAAAAGTTTACATTTTAGTTTGGACACCATCCCATCCCATCTTTTCCTTCTCATTTTGTTATCTCTCCATTGCAAAGTGTCCCACAATAGTGAAACATGTTCTCTCAATTTGGTAACCACAAAACTTAATTCTTAATGATTAATTGATTTTATCAAACTCCAATAACATTTCCATCTCACGAATTTGTTGAGGCCTCAACTAGCCCTAAGTCGACTATGTTGTGGAACACCCTTTAAATTGTTAAGTAAGGCTAGTTAAGTAGACTATGCTCCCTTGGATTTTTTTTATGCTTAATTGATGATTATGGGTTGTTGGCTAAAGTTACATTCATTGAATGTATGTTTGAGGGTCAGTGCAAGCTAATGAGGGTCACTTTTGGTGCGTTAGATGCAATAGAAAATTGAAAAAGAAGGAATCCCTCAACTTACTTGGATTTTTTGAGATACTTATGCAAAATATCTTGCATTGAGTAAAAGAGATGAAATGTAGGAAATTGAATCACGTTTCCGAATATATAACTTTTATGTATTGAAAATTTGCATAGCTATGTGAAGTTTCATTTTTCCTAACAAACCCTTTTTATTTTTCAGGCAAATGATAAGGTATATGTTTTTGTGGGTTGAGCCTTTGAGGGCCTAAATGATGGAATCAAGCTGCAAAAATCGACATGCATGTACAGAACACATAGCACTTGTGCACCATTATTTTTTGAAAATTAAATTAGTAATTTTATAATTTTTTTATAATTGTCTAAGTGATCAAACCTCGAAAATAGTACCTCTTTTGTGGGTAGAGCCTTTGAAGGTCTTAATGCAAAAATATTGAAATGGGTTTTTCATAGAACGTGGAGGTTAGTGTCCTCTTGTGCACCATACAATTTTTTTTTGAAATGATCGAAAATTGAAAAAGTTATGGAAGAAACACTAACAATGTGTTTCACGAGTTAAGGAAGTAGGAAAAAAAATAAATTGAAAGAAAATAGGAAAAATTAATATTTCAAAATAAAAGTTACATATTTGGAATCTATAGAAAAAATGCTATTTGTGTCTAAGATTTCGTCAAAAATGACTGTGTGTAGCATATTGTAACGAATGTCTAAGCACAGGCTTATCCAGAAACTGGAAGAAATACCCAATTAGCTTTGGTTTTTCATTAACATAGCACAGGTTTGGAATTACCGAAGCAAACTCCAAAGCATACACATAGGATTATTGTTGACATGCGAGCAAGTGACTCGGCTTGGTTTAGGCTATACAAAACACGAGCACGTATTGTTTAAATTCAAAAATATTGTCGCGCTTTTAGATGTACATAATGCGCTCGCATTATATAACTACATAACGCGCATGCGTTATATAAATACAGAATGCGTATGCGTTATATAGTTCCAAAACGCGCTCGCATTATGTAAATCATAAAATACATGTTTAATACTTGAGAAAGAGGGGGTGTGGAAGACTCAAGGGAATTTTTGTTTAGTATTTGAGAAGGGGTGGGGAAGGGTCAAGGGAATCTATGGTTAATATTTAATAGGGGTGGGAAAGGGTCAAGGGCTTAGAAGGATTTTGGAAGCTTGAGTGGGGAGAGATGAAGGGAATGAGAACATGATGGGCTACAGGGGGTGAAGGAAAGTGGAGCTTGAGAGCAATATTAGGAGTAGAATAGGTTCTAAAGAGGTATAGGGTTAGAAGTTGAAAGTGAGACTTGAGTGACAAGGGGGAATGGATGGAGGCAAGGGGGATGTGAGAGAGAAATAAAGAATACAAGTGGGGGGGAGACATAGAGCGAGGGAGGGAGAGGGACAATGGGGAGGAATGGATTTATAGGGAGTGAGAGATAAATGGGGATAGAACGAAATAAAGAGATAGGAAGGGAGGGACATAAAGTGTTGGTGGGAGACATGCAGGGAGTGGTGGTGATGGAGAGAGAGAGAGAGAGAGAGAGAGAGAATATGAGAGGAGGGGGAAGGGACATAAAGTGTGTGAGAGAGAGGGAGTGATGGAGAGATTGGGATAAGTTGAGGGAAAGATAACATGAGGGAGGGATAGAAGGTGAGAGAGAGATAGGCGATGAGAGAGGGAGGGAGAGAAGGTAGGGTGAGGTATGGAGGGAGAAAGGTGGAGATAGATATGGATGGAGGGGGGATGGGTTTGGGAATGGAAAGGGACATAATTTGTGTGTGTGTGTGTGTTTGAGAGAGAGAGAGAGAGAGAGAGAGATTGATGGTTGGGGAGAGAGAGACTAGAGGGAGTTGTGAGCGACAAAGAAAGTGGGAGGTTGTGTGTGTGTGTGTGTGTGATAGGGAAGGAGGAATCAGTGGGGTGGCAGGGACGAAGATGGTGTAAGGGAGAGAAAGCGACATAGAGGGAGGGAGGTAAAGGGAGTGAGGGACATAACCAGGGACAGATCTAGAGAAAGAGATAGGGAGGGAGGGATACAAGGTGAGATAGGGAGGGCAGGGGGGAGGGATAAAGGCACATAGGGTTTGTGAATAAGGGAGAAAGAAGGGAGAGAGTTCTATAGGGACTTGGATATTTGTGAATATATACATAAGGTGGATACCCTCCTCATCATCATCTTCATCACCATCACCATCATCATCATCATCAACATATTCATCATCATTGTCATCTCTAGGTTCCTCATCAACATGTCCATCATCATCATCTTCTTCATCCTTATCATATTCATCATTATCTTCATCACCATCACCATCATCATGAACATCTTCATCATCATTGTCATCTCCCCCTTCCTCATCAACATCTCCATCATCATCATCTTCATCATCATCATCATCATCATCATCATCATCTTCATCACCAGCACCATCATCATCAACATCTTCATCATCATCACCATCATCATTATCATCATCATCAACAACATCTTCATCATCATTTTCATCTCTAGGTTCTCCATCATCATCATATTCTTCATCATCATCATCTTCATGACCATCATTGTCATCATCAACATCTTCATCATCATCACCATCATCATCATCATCATATTCCTCATCAAATCAAAATCTCCATCATCATCATCATCATCTTCTGAACATCATCATGATCAACATCTAAACATCACCATCACCATCATCGTCAACATATTCATCATCATCACCATCAGCATCATCATCAAAATCTTCATCATCATCACCATCACCATCACCATCTTCATCATCATTGTCATCTCTAGGTTCCCCATCAACACAACATCTCCATCATCATCATATTCTTCATCATCATCATCTTCATCACCATCATCATCATCATCAACATCTTCATCATCATCACCCTCATCTTCATCATCTTCCTCATCAGATCAACATCTCCATCATGTCACCATCATCTTCATCATCATCATCATCATCATCCGAACATCACCATCACCATCATCATCAACATCTTCATCATCATTACCAGCACCATCATCATCAACATCTTCATCGTCATCACCATCATCATTGGCATCTATAGGTTCGTCATCAACATCTCCATCTTCATCATCTTCATCACCATCATCATCATCATCATTGGCATATGTAGGTTCCTCATCAACATATCCATCATCGTCATCTTCTCCATCATCATCACCATCATCACCATCATGATCTTCTGAACATCATCATGATCATCATCTAAACATCACCATAGCCATCATCGTCAACATCTTCATCATCATCACCATCAGCATCATCATCAAAATCTTCATCGTGATCACCATCACCATCACCATCACCATCACCATCTTCATCATCATTGTCATCTCTAGGTTCCCCATCAACACAACATCTCCATCATCATCATCTTCTTCATCATCATCATCTTCATCACCATCATCATCGTCATCATCAACATCTTCATCATCATCACCATCATCATCATCATCTTCCTCATCATATCAACATCTCCATCATGTCACCATCATCTTCATCATCATCATCATCATCCGAACATCACCATCACCATCACCATCATCATCAACATCGTCTTCATCATCACCATCATCTTCATCAACATCATCATCTTTATCATCTTCATCTGCATCATGATCATCTTCATTGTCATCACCCTCCTCCTCCTCATCATCTTTATCATCTTCATCTGCATCATGATCACCTTCATTGTCATCACCCTCCTCTTCATCATCATCTTGTGCACTTATGCACTTAGGGATTAATGTTTAGAAGAGGGTCTAAAGGCCTTTATGGGGGAGGGGCTCTAGGAATAAGGTAAGACAGAGAGGGTAGGGGGGAGGGATAAAGGAGTAGAGGGTTAGTGATTAAGGGAGAAGAAGGGAGAGAGTGCTATAGGGAGGGATAATGACGAAGATCAAGAGAAGGTGGAGAGATGGAGAGTGGGGTGGTAGCAGCATGGCTGGAGTAAGGGAGAGAAAGAAACATGTAGGTAGGGATGTAGGGAGAATGAGGGACAGATATTTAGAAAGATATAGGGGCTATATAGGGATTATTGGGAGAGAGCTAGGGGGTATTAAACCATACAAAACATTTGTCCCCACACTAAAAACATTTCTTTTGTATGTAACCATATAAAATATTTGTTTTCTTTTGATTTTGTTCGTTGCCCTAGCCGTGCACCTAACCTATTTATTGTGCTTGACAATATCGCGTACACGTTTTTACACTTCATATCGCGCACACATTTTAGCTTTATATAACGCGTGTGCATTTTGTAACTCTATAAACAGTGGACTGTCCCTGTCCGAGAGCAACTTCACTCTATCTGAGCCAAAACAACACTCCCGTGATTTTTCGAACAACACGAGCCCGCCATTGGAAATTCTCACATTCTACATCATCTCCATCATTATTTTTTTTATGCAAGTGCAGCATTGAGGACATCTTTCATGGTTGCTCAGTGTGGTGTTGGGTTATATGGCCATATTTGAAGAAGATAATCAGCAAGCTTGAAGAATCTCCAATTGAATAACACCAAAGATAAGGTCTTTGAAAGATTCATTTTTCCTATATTTGAGGAGCACACAATATAAGATATCAAGCTTCAAGACCATTTCATGGTGATGGTGGATATACACAAGTGTACAAGAGAATCAAAGAGCCCAAACAATTTATGATTTAACTTCCATTTGCTTATTATTGAAGAGCTTGTAATTGAGGAGCAACAAAAACAAACTATATTGAATTGATCATTGTGGTGATGGGGAATGCACGTAACCGAGTAAGCAAATAAGCAAGGAAGAAGAGACCTCAAGAAGTCATTGAAGAAGAGAAAGAAAAGAAAATAATATACATAATGAATCAGAGGCTTTCTTTGGAAACTAATCCAAATCCAATTGTAGAGAATACCACGGTTCATCCTATTAATCCACGACAAGAGGGACCTTCAATTTCCACAATAGTTGTTGAACAAGCACCCCTTGGAAGTAATCAAGAAGCAAAACATAGGTGCTCATTAGGGGATGTTTCAATTCCCACTTCAAGTCAAAGTGATAAGTTACCATCTCAAGATGAAGCTCATGAAGAAACACAAAATTTGCTATCCAAATGTGGTTATACAAGTGATGAAGTCAGAGAGGCGTTGGACATTTTGCCTACTGTTGAAGAAGAGAATGTTATCCAGACCATCGATGAGGATGTTGGACTTCCACAGACCGTTGATGAAGATGTTGGACTTCCACCATCCAACTACCAGGAAGAGAATGAAGGACACCAAGATACTACTGAAATGCCAAAGCGTCGTGGTGATGCGCTACATGGTAGAATTCTAACCCCCTTACCTCCATTAGCAAGCACATGTCGAAGAACTCCGAAGTGTATACAAGTTGATGAAAGTCTCATCAATTCCATTGAAGGTACACTATCTAAACGTAGTATTGCTTATCAAACTCAACGAATACTTGATAAATATTTTGTTTCTAAATGTGATGGAAATAAATGTAGATTATTTTTATCATTGTTAAAATCTAGGAGCATGAATGTTGTTAGGAAAAAATTAGGGATAAAGATGATAAAGAATTCTGAACCAAGTTCTCATATAGTTAAAAGCATAGTAGATGCATTTGGTAAAATTGGTAAGAACACACGTTCAAAGGATCGCAATGCTGCTCGTCGTGTGTTTTCAAAAGCAATTGCAAATAAGAACACCAAGGTCCTTCGTATTCTCAAGCCTACATCCGAACTAGTTAATTTGAATGTAAAAACCCTTCGTAGGTATTCTATTAGAAGAGAACATCTTGACACAACCGATCAGACAGATTTTTGGGCCTTTGTTGGTCGGTTGCCACATTATGACATGAAGCTAGTTGATGCAGTAAAGGGACTAGTGCACAGTTTTTGGCATGATCACACAAGGCCTTCTTCAAACCGAAAGGATGTACTAAAACTGAGAAGGGGTTCAAAGGATCGTGAACCACATACTAAGCATCTTCTTGATATAACACAAACATAACTTTACGAGAAATTTAGGATTGAGCATAGACAATTGAACTTGGGGCAAAGATCTTTTGAGAAATGTAATCCATGGTATGTTAGAATAAATACTCTTCGTAACACTTGTTGTTGTAGATACCATGTAGAATAGGAATATTACTATGAAACATTTTTGTACATTCGTCGTGTGTTGCATACTAACCATGTGCAGGATTGCTCCATGACAATACCACCGACTTCATCAAGAGAATTCATTCATAGCATCATGTGCAATAGGCCTGAGGGGAAAACATA
Source organism: Larix kaempferi (assembly GCA_027924585.1). Taxonomy (NCBI): domain Eukaryota; kingdom Viridiplantae; phylum Streptophyta; class Pinopsida; order Pinales; family Pinaceae; genus Larix; species Larix kaempferi. Next base: position 1,471,810 of record BSBM01001431.1, read on the forward strand.
CTATGAAAAATCTTGTTTGGATGGAACATGCTCCAACTGTGCTGGAATGGCATTATTGAGCCAATGTATGCACGAGAATGGAGATAGTGAATTTGGGAAAATGGTTACAGACATGAAAAGATTCAAATATATCAACTATGAAATAGTCCCAGGGTCCCAGGGAAAAAAAGCAAAACAATACAATCGGTGACATCTCAGGTATGCATTTATATCTATAAAATTATGTTGTAACGGTTACATTTCAATCCTTACTTACAAAAAAAACTGACATTGAGATCATTTTGTGTCACTAGGTACAAGTTAGTGACTTCATCATGGAATTTATTGAAAAGACACATCAATATGTTCAGCATGTCCACGTGGCACGATGGCAGGATGAGAAGTTTAGAATATGCAGAGATACATTTCCCCTTAGTACTATACTTTCAGTTGTTGATTTTGCTAAGAAATACACTCTGCAACCTCAAAATGAGATCCAAAGTCAGTATTATCACTCTGAGCAGGTTTCCTTGATGGTCCATATCACATATAGGCATGGGCCAAATAGCACTGAAGAGCAAAGAGAAATTCTGAAGGAATATCACTTCTACATAAGTGATGATAGGTGCCACGACTTCCACTATGTACGTCATTTCTTCATCATGTTCTATGATCACTTGAAGGGAAGGAACATACAGATGGATCGACACTGGATTTGGTCTTATGGGTGTGCTGGTCAGTTAAAAAATGCACGCATATTTCAATGGTTGTGTTCATTGCATAAAAACTACAAAGTGCCACATATGTGGAACTATTTTGAGACTGGGCATGGTAAAGGAGAGCATGATGGAGCCGGAGGATGTGTCAAAACAGCCCTACGAAGAGAGGAATTGAAAGTATCTACAGAATCTACTATTCTAAATGCTCAATCTATAGTCAGGTGGTGCACGTCAGTAATGGGAGAGGAATCAACTATGCAAGTAGAATCCACAAGAAAGAGACACGTGGAGAGATTTTTTTGGGAGCTGGTAGACATAGATCGTTCACATGCATGGGAATGCAAGACTGTGCCTAGGACTCGTGGCTTTCATTCGGTTCGAAGCTCTGATAACCCAGTATTTGAAATTTGGACCAGAAAACTCGCTTGTTTTTGCCTGCCTTGTTGTGATGGTGACTGGGATGGGTGTGAATCATTGGATTGGGTTGATGGATGGGATCGCATATCACTTCCACTTGATCAGCGTGCAATTGTTGAGTTAACTCCATTGGAAGAAGACCAATCATCTATTTCTGCAGATTTTGATCATGTCTCAGACCTTGTACAATCCGGTATGATGCATTTCCTTAACATTTTTTGTTTATTTACGTAGTCTTCAAATGCACATTAATGGCATTGTATTGCACGAAAAATATTTTGATCATATACCTACAATCATATAATGCAGGGCACATATACGCAGTGGTTGCCTCAAAAGATACTGAATGGGGTGGTGATTACTGGTTGGCACGCTGTATAGATGGAAAGCAAACCCTCATTATGTCCATGACTAACGATGAAAACAACCACTTCCCAACTAGGTCTATGGTTGTTAAAGGTGAATACTTGACACAGGACAACAATGCAAGAAAGAAGGGTGGATATGTTTACAGGGATTACAAACCAGGAACAAGTGTGTATCACTTTACCAACTTAATCATTGGCACAAACCTCCAGGTATGAACAATGCCTAGCCGAAATACATCGAAGGTACGCTACTTCTTACCGAATACAGAGCATGAGAGACTAATGGAGACCATCAATATAAGAGATGATCCAGAGGGCTTGGTTGTATGATAATAGGTGGGATCTAGCATGATGAGGTATGTTACATACTTTTAATAGTATACTATTTATACTATTTGTAATTGAATATTGATATATGCTCAATTTTCACATGTATGTTTCATATGAATATGTCAATTTTGTATTCTTGATATGCCAAATTTACGTTTACGTTGTTTATAAATATGCCAAAAGTTCTCTTGTATGTCAAGTTTATGGATATGCCATTTTTTACATATGATCAGTAAACCCTAAAATTATATTATGTTCGTCATGTTGGTTATTGGCTTCACCCAACAAAATTAATTCAATTCATTCTCACTATATTAAACAATACACTTATATTAAATTTAATTCATGTCTTGTTAATTATTTCATAATGAATTAGCTATTTGAGAGCACCACCTTAGACCAAGCCATCATCATCAACATCTTCATCATCATCACCATCATCATCATCATGAAAATATTCATCATGGACCTACAAAACCCTAGTTTCCAAGATGGACCTGCAAGGTCGAACCTGGGCCACCGGACCGGAGGCGAGGGGCACCCCTAGCACTATCCAGACGTCCTGAATCTAACGGAGTCGACAGTTCATCGATCCGAGCCACAGTCTTCATTCTATGGCTCATCCTGTCTTGCTGCCAGAAGGCCTTCAGGGACACCTGCTGGATACCTACCGGGGGCATAGAACTCCAACCGTGCAACAAAACCAAGTTTCGGGGAGTCCTGCAGGTGTGTCTAGGCATGTTTGGGCTTGGAACACTAGACATACCTGCCCGGTGGATGATTTTACAAAGTTGACCCCCATGTGCAAAAATTGCACACTCCCACACTGAGCAAAACCCTAGTTTCCAAGATGGACCTGCAAGGTGACACATGGGCCACCGAGATGGAGAGGAGGGGTACACCTGGCACTATCCTGGCATTTTGAATCCAACAGAGTTGACGGTTCGTCGATCCGAGCCACGGTATTCATTCTATGGCTCGTCCCGTCTCGCTGCCAGAAGGCCTTCAATGACACTTGCTGGATACCTGCCGAGGGCATAGAAATCCAACCGTGCAACAAAATCGGGTTTCGGGGAGTCCTGCAAGTGTGTCTAGATAGGTTTGGGCTGGGAACACTAGCCATACCCGCCCGGTGGATGATTTTCCAAAGTTGACCCCCGTGTGCAAAAATTGCACACTCCCACACTGAGCAAAACCTCAGTTTACGAAATGAATGCACAATGAAGCCACTGGGCCATGGGGAGACGAGGGAGAGGGCCCCCTTAAGGTAATCGCACGCCAAGAGACCAACGGAGTGGATGGTTCGTCGGTTTGACGTCCGGTTTCCACTTATGTCGAGTTGCAAGTCGCATGAAAATGCCATTCAGGGACACTTGGTGAATTTCTGTCTGGGAGCCAAAAAGCAAACGGAGCAGGAAGATTACGTGCCATTGGCTCCTGCAAGTGTGTGTGGGAAATGCCAATGTGGGAAAACTACCAACACTGGCTTGGGGGAGGGTTTTGCAGAGTTGACCCACCAATGCGAGATGGCATGCAATAAAACTGAGCAAAACCCTAGTTTACGAAATGAATGCACAATGAAGCCACTGGGCCATGGGGAGATGAGGGAGAGGGCCCCCTAGAGGTAATTGCACGCCAGGAGACTAATGGAGTTGACGGTTTGTCGATCCAACCTCCGGTTTCCGAGTTATGTCGAGTTGCAAGTCACATGAAAATGTCGTTCAGGGACACTTGGTGAATTTCCATCCGGGAGCCAAAAAGCAAACGGACTAGCAAGATTGCATGCCGTTGGCTCCTGCAAGTGTGTGTGGGAAATGCCGACGTGACAACACTGCAACCACTGGCTTGGGGGAGGGTTTTGTAGAGTTGACCCACCAATGCGAGATTGCATGCAATGAAACTGAGCAAAACCCTACTTTACGAAATGAATGCACAATGAAGCCACTGGGCCATGGGGAGACGAGGGAGAGATCCCCCTAGAGGTAATCACATGCCAGGAGACCAACGGAGTCGACGGATCGTCAGTCCGACATCCAGTTTCCGAGTTATGTCGAGTTGCAAGTCGCATGAAAATGTCGTTTAGGGACACTTGGTGAATTTCCGTCTGGGAGCCAAAAAGAAAATGGAGCAGCAAGATTGCGTGCCGTTGGCTCCTGCAAGTGTGTGTGGGAAACGCCGATGTGGGAACATTGCCAACACTGGCTCAAGGGAGGGTTTTGCAGAGTTGACCCACCAATGCGAGATTGCATGCAATGAAACTGAGCAAAACCCTAGTTTACGAAATGAATTCACAATGAAGCCACTGGGCCATGGGGAGATGAGGGAGAGGGCCCCTAGAGGTAATTGCACGCTAGGAGACCAACGGAGTCGATGGTTCGTCAGTCCGATGTCCGATTTCTGAGTTATGTTGAGTTGCAAGTCACATGAAAATGCCGTTTAGGGACACTTGGTGAATTTCCGCCCGGGAGCCAAAAAGCAAATGGAGCAGCAAGATTGCGTGCCGTTAGCTCCTGCAAGTGTGTGTGGAAAATGCCAACATGGGAACACTGCCAACACTGGCTCGGGGGAGGGTTTTGCAGAGTTGACCCACCAATGCGAGATTGCATGCAATGAAACTAAGCAAAACCCTAGTTTAAGAAATGAATGCACAATGAAGCCACTGGGCCATGGGGAGACGAGGGAGAGGGCCCCCTAGAGGTAATCACACGCCAGGAGACCAACAGAGTCGACAGTTCATCGGTCCGACGTCCGGTTTCCGAGTTATGTCGAGTTGCAAGTCGCATGAAAATGTTGTTCAGGGACACTTGGTGAATTTCCACCCGGGAGCCAAAAAACAAACAGAGCAACAAGATTGCGTGTCGTTGGCTCCTGCGGGTGTGTGTGGGAAATGACGATGTGGGAACACTGCCAACACTAGCTCGGGGGAGGTTTTTGCAGAGTTGAACCACCAATGCGAGATTGCATGTAATGAAATTGAGCAAAACCCTAGTTTACGAAATGAATGCACAATGAAGCCACTGGGCCATGGGGAGACGAGGGAGAGGGCCCCCCAGAGGTAATTGCATGCTAGGAGACCAACAGAGTTGATGGTTCGTCGGCTCAACATCCAGTTTCCCAGTTATTTCGAGTTGCAAGTCGCATGAAAATGTCGTTCAGGGACACTTGGTGAATTTCCGCCCGGGAGCAAAAAAGCAAATGGAGCAGCAAGATTGCGTACCGTTGGCACCTACGGGTGTGTGTGGGAAATGCCAATGTGGGAACACTACCAACACTGGCTCGGGGGAGGGTTTTGCAGAGTTGACCCACCAATGCGAGATTGCATGCAATGAAACTGAGCAAAACCCTAGTTTACGAAATGAATGCACAATGAAGCCACTGGGCCATGGGGAGACAAGGGAGAGAGCCCCCTAGAGGTAATCGCACGCCAGGAGACCAACGGACTCGACGGTTCGTCGGTCTGACGTCCAGTTTCTAGGCTATGTCGAGCTACAAGTCGCATGGAAATGTTGTTCAAGGACAAAGGACATAACATTTTATCCTGGGAAACCCTCATGGGGAAGAATACCTAGCAACCTTTCTTAGAATAGTTATATGTTCAGAAATCAAGTACAATGAAACCATGAACAAACCCTAACCCTGAAGGGTTTTACCACATGAAAAAACCTTAATGACACATGACAACAAGAGTACTTACCTACATGAAGATGACCTCCAAGCCATAAGGATAACCAAGCATATCCTTCCCAACCAACATTAGAAGGCACTTTATTTCTCGAATCCCGAGGTAACTTTTGTTCCTTTCACCAATGTTGCTTTGAGCACTTGTATGTAGTTACTCATATGTAGTGTTGAATCTAATTGTACAATCAAATTTTGGGCGTTGATGAAATGTGTAGCATGTATTGCACTTAGTTTTATTAAATTACACTTGAACATTGACTTAACTTGTAATTTAATCATCCAAAATCACAAATTTTAATTACACGTATCCAATTAGTGTGCTTGAGTGAGTTCGTTGAAACCTTGAAAAACATTGTATTGCACTTAGTTTGATTAAATTACACGAGCAAGAATTTTGACATAACTTGTAATGATCATCCAAAATCACAAATTTTAATTAGATACCAATTAGTGAATGCATGTAGTGAGTTTGTTGAAACCTTTAAATATAATAGTTTGTTCTTTTGACATAGCGCATTCATGAGTAATAAATAATCCACACAAATCAACACATTAGATTGACATAAGAACACGTGGAAACCGAAGAAGAAATACAAAGTGAAATGTATCATTCATTTATAAGTGAAATGTCAATGTGCATGTCTCCAAAAGTACATGTATCGAAAAGTACATATATATCCAAAAGTATCCAAAAGTGCATGTCTCCAAAAGTACATGTATCAAAAAGTACATATATATCCAAAAGTATCCAAAAGTACATGTATCCAATGAAGTCAATGTACATGTCTCCAAAAGTACATGCACAATGAAGTCAATGTACATGTCTCCAAAAGTGAAGTATCGAAAAGTACATATATATCCAAAAGTATCCAAAAGCACATGTGTCCAAAACTATCCAAAACTATCAAAGCCACATGTGCATGTATCCAAATGTACATATATCCCATAAGACACATCAAAACTCAAGCTTCCTCTTGTTCTTTCTTGACGTTGATCCTATAGGCACATCTCTAGGATCAGTGTGCGTCTTTGGATCTTGCAAATTAAATATCAATTGTTAAATTCAACTAACTATGTACACCAATACATTAGCTCAACAATTAGCTCAACAATTATCAACTGGTGCATGGAAAGTGCATGAAACACTTGGTCACTGAAGGAAATCTCACCTCAACTGACAAAAGAGATTGCGTTGCTTGTGTAGCAGATGGAGCCGTTGGTTGAACATCCAGGATGGTCGAACCAGGGGGGCCAGGAACTGCTCCTGCTGGTGGTGGATACAATGAAAAAATGTTGAAATAGTTAGAAATGCATGAATAAACAATAGACAACAATAATAAACTATGTAAAGATAATGTTGAAATAGTTACATACATGTGTGTGATCAGTTGCCATTGCAGATGCGGCACTGACTGCTGCATCAACCATCAATGCGAGGTTTTCAGTAGACAACTCGGGTTCCTGATGAAGTAAACATGCAATTCAAACATTCACAAAAACGATTTATGCAATGGATTTCAAGTTAAACAACAAATATCATCGAAGGATATACATTACCATGGTATGAGGAAGCCCATGGTCGTGGGCAGCTGGAGTCTTTCTAGGAGTAGAACGCCTCACATACACACGACTCTTGTTCATGAATGGCCTGGCGGGAGATACAAATCCAGGAAATGGTCCAGATGTCTCGGATGGTGCCTACAGTCAGCAAGTGTTCATGTAGTTATACATGCACGATTCAACAAACAAACATGTATTTAAAAATGTCATTTTTAATTGTTTACCCGGAGCCCAGATGTTTCATTGGACGGTACGACCATGGGTGCTACCTCCACATTACCTTGCCCCAGTGAAGGATCTTCCATCTGCAAGTTTAATAATTGTAAATATTAGACCGTAGATAGCATTAGTGAACTAAAATGTAAAGTATGTGGAAATTAACAAATTAACAAGTATTAAAAAACTGAAATTTTAAAATGTTTACCTCGGTGTGAGATACGGCAATAGGTGTTATATAAGATGGGCCTACCAAATGGGTAGCATCATGCCCCCCTGTAGATTCTGGAACATTTGGCTCTAGGTCATCGCTGCCGTCATAAAGCATCAACTTCAAGTTCACAAAATTAATATATTATCTCAAACTATATATATGTGTACAAAGACAAAAATAAATGAAGAATTTATTGCAATTAACCATCTACATACCTCTCTCAAAAACCCACTGAAGGCAACATCTGAGGCAAGACCATAGCAGGGACGATCACATGATGTGCACTCGTGAGGATCAGTACTAGGATGGGGATGTGTCGATGGTCCTGCACTAGTGGATGGTTCTGCACTAGTGGATGGTCCTGCATGGTGACTAGCTGGTGTATGTACCACACCAGGGACAGATGTCCCTTCCTCACCCATATGCTAAACCATAGTGCCATGGCGAACAACCACCCGTGCCAAAATAAAAAATGCATCAGGTGTCTGTGGAATAATACGATGTGCAGGTGGGACGTCTGGCCCAGGAAACTGCCTGTGAGGTGCAGGGATAGGGCGATCCTGGTCTCGAAGCCTCGCATTGGGTCGGTTTTGGGGCATCCCTCCGCCGATCCCTTGAAACTGCAAGATGTCAAAATAGTTTACGTGTTTATCTAACACGAACTCTACGTACATTTTTCGAAGGAAATACAAGGGAATTTCCCTGTTGTTATGTGGTGGCATATGAAAAACCATGTACCATCTGTCCATCCAGTTATCAACAAATGATTGAAACGTGCACCACTCAATGGAGATATGAGGCTTGTTTGCATTTGGCATTTCCCCTGTCCGAGGGTCCCTAAACAATGCAAATATGAGCTCTTTGGATATTTTCAACTTTTTTATTGCATTGTAGTTTATCCCATCAGCATATTGTTGTCTTTTTCTTTCTCTATATGATGTAATATCATATAGTACATTGCTAGACTGTGAAATGGTGTCAACAATTACATCCAGGGTTGATGCAAGCGAGCGGCGAATCCTGTCACCACCACTAAAAGATGCACTAATGCCCCTAAAGTGGGCAAGCTCAATCAGTATCTCGACATTGGTGTCCATAGCCGCAACTGCAATAAAAACATCAATACGAAAATCATTAGAAACATATACATGGTATATAATGACGTCTCTTCAAAATTGAAAATGTATTAAGTCAAACTCAAGTAAGCAATTTAATGGCATTCACTTACATACATTTAAAACTTAAAATTAAACATTTAACAATTAAAAAGTAAGTTTCGTTCAACTTCTTTCTAGAAGTTAAGGCACTTCTTAACCCTCATTGGTGACTTTTCCATGCAACTTGGGTTTAAACTTCTTAGAATTTAGGAGTGTTATATTTTGACATGTTTTGGCCTTTACATCCCTTGCAGAAAACAATATTTCCATCAACTTCATAAGCTAACATTAAATTTATTAATTTCAACATATTACGCCTTGTGGTTGGAGGGGAGGACAAAGTGGCATGGAATGAAATGGATATGTATGAGTTTGTCTTGCCAATATGATTACACATGTACTTGAGATGACTATCAATGATTAAGATGTTGAATAATCAACTAGAGATTGTGACTAGAATGACTATAACAACAATGTCAACTTCCTCAAAACAGAGACAATTTCTCTCTACAAAATCGATCTCTACATTGTATGGCAAGTTGATAAAATTAAATAAAAAACATAGTGATTTTCTATATGAAGGGTGATTCCATGAAGATGGGTAACTCTTTTTGGCCAAATATGACGGTGAAAAACATAAATTTTACCCATGTATTAAATTGAATCCCTCGAAACTCATACTTGCCACATGAATTTTGACATGCGGTTGAAAAACGAAATGTAGATAATTATGTTGGCTTTCCAATGATATTTTTTTCGAAATATACCAATGTCATATATCATGTCGAATTTTCATTTAATGAAACGTGTGTACTTAAAAATTTGAAGAGCAATTAACAAGTAGTTTGTGTGCGTGCACAATAATTTAATGTTAAAGTAATAATTTTAAAAAATAAAATATGTGAACATAATCTAGATAGAATGCACTAGGGCTTACATATTTTTCTTTTAATTTTTCTTGCAAAAATATATTTATTATTATTTTTCGAAAATGACCAATGAATATTTAAGTCGCATTTTGCACACATGTGTGTGCGTGCACAAAATATTTTGATTTTTTACATAATTTGCAAAACTAAAAATACCATTTTAAAGAGGATGCGTTTATCTAGGGCTTGTGTATTTTTTCAATTTTTTTGGATGTGTATTTTGAATTATGTGGATTTATCTTTGAGCTCAATTGAAGTTGTTGACAGGGTTTTTTAGGGCAAGTTTTAGTAGAAATTTAAAAACAAAAGACATATGAAGATAAAAATTCGTAAATTTTATATATCTAGATAGAGGATTCGTTGACGAATCCAATGGTATCAAGTCCGGTCATTAATGAGCATTTAATGGCATGGTTTAACTCTATGGAAGACAGACAAAACTTTTATTCTGCAGTGAAAAGGGCTCTCGGCTTATTTTTTAAGCCCTCGATCGAGGTTTTAACAACACCTCAATTGAGGGTTTAACAAGACCTTGATCGAGGTATTTTAAAACCCTCGATCGAGGGCATAAAATGAGCCTTTTTATGTTTTTCAAAAGCTAGATCGAGCTTTGCAAGCTTTTCAAAAGCTCAATTGAGGGTTTTAAAAGCTAGATCGAGCTCTTGTTTCAACCCTTGATCGAGCTTTTAAAACCCTCGATCGAGCTTTTAAAACCTTGATCAAGGGCTTGAAAATACCTTGATTGAGGGTTCGAAAAAAATAAATTTAGCTTCCATCCGCCAAAAATGGTGAACCACCTTCGTGGAATCACCCTGAAGTCTTTCAGTTGAATCGACGGTCCCTGAGCGTTGAGTAGATTGATCGAGGGTGTGGATAGGGCAGGCCCGAGAGACACTTTGTTAATGTGTTTTGGCATTTAGTCAAGGGTGCTTAACTAAGAGGCAATGTATAGCTACATACACTTCTGATGAAATTTTGATTATGTTCATGGACAAATGATTGTGATGAAATTTTGAGAAACCAAGTTACTAATTTTTTTTGCATTTTTTATATTCACGCTTGTGCATGCATTTCATCTTGTTATGGCCATTACCAAGGAAAATTATTTAATTAGTATCATGGGAAATGGCCTTTGAGGGTTGGAAATTTGGGTTCCATGTGGATGGATACATTGTAGAAAGGGAGGAGTTCTATTTTTTTCAATTTTTGGTTGGATTAGGAATTTTTGAGTTTTTGAAAAGGGATTCATTTTAATTATTCACTCATCTTGGTTGAGGGAGATGTGAATTTAATTGGAGATTGGGTTATTCCCAATTTTATAAATATTACAAAACTAGGTTGTTTTAAACAATAAAAAAATAGTAAGTTAGGTTAAGAAATGAAAAAAAAATGGTATGGGTGAATGAATTACCTGATTAGATGACAATCCACTGGTGAATTTGTCTCCCCTCCAACTAAATCGAGCTCCACCGATACTCCAGGGCACACAAACCGTCCTCGTCCAACCTCTATTTCGCATTTCTGATGCATGAAAAGAGCCGCGGAAGGTCGGGGGTGGTCGGGACTGTGTTTTTAAATTGATTTTAGATTTCAATAATGCGTACGCGTTTTGTAGTTCTATAACGCGTACGCGTTATGGTTACCTATCCTACATGTCCGGTGACATGTCAGGCTGGGGTTTTACCATGGCAAGTGCTAAGTATCAGAAACGCGTTATGTTTTTATGTAGCAGGAACGAATTTTGAAAAAGTAGGATTGCATCTAAAGTGACCCTCATCTTCTTGCACACACCCTTGATCTTTCTATTTTAAAACACCACCATGATAGTTTGTGGCATTTGCATTGTCAAGTTGGTTTGCCTTACAAGTTCTCTTTCTACATTTGTTGCATTGCATATACCCTAGTATTTGCTCTTGCACCTCTTGTCTTTTACTTTGCTCTCATGTGTTTAAAGTGTTGTCATAACTTTGTCTAGGGTCATTATAGCTATTGTGTATCATGGATAAGCTCATGACTGAGTATAGGGTAGAATCAACAATCTTTCCAAAGGAACATAAGGCCTGTAGGTTTGGGGGCCCTTCAAACTCAACCAACTCATGGATTCTCAAATCAATTGTTTGGGTCTTTAAAAATAAGTATAGTCTTGTGAAGTCTAGTAACAAAAGACCCCACAATTTTTTTATCATATTCGAAGGGTTTATGTTTTAAATTGAAATTTTCCCTCGCGATATTTTATTAGTCTTTCCAAATCCCCTTTTGACCTTTAACTTCTTTAATATTTTAGCATCCTCAGCATGTTATGTCAAACATGGTCGGATATGCTCAAAATTGAATGGTAGTATTTATGTACAAGGGCATTTTCACATTTGGACAATTCTACAACTACCCAAATGACAATTTTTATCCTCGCTACTAGTTTTTATCCTTGAATCCATGCCAAATTTGATGATATAAAAAAAAACTAGTTATACCTATGCCAAAGAACATGTTGAAAATTTTCATTTGCATAACAGACCTTATGACTCAGATCTTGTGATATAAGCCCTCCATATAATCAACTGGTGAAGAAAGCCTCTACAATAGGGAATAATACATCAACACGAATCTTTTAACGATTTAGAACCTTTGGGATGTATACATACACAACCCAGTTGACAGTCCTTACTCCCCAACCTCAATTACTCCCCTATACCACTGAACCCATCCTACCTTCTCTCCCCTACCTACCTAATTATCTGAATATATATATTTATTAGCTTATACATATAATAAATTATGTAACAAACAAGACAATTGAAACATTATGTTGAAAACATTATTGTAAACAAATACATAGAGCAATAAATGACAACAATGTGTGCTTTCTCTTTATTGAGATATAAAGAGGAAGGTTATTGTTTATAACAAAAATAATCCACTGAATAAATAAACATGACCTCTCCAAATGGATTGGAACCAATGGATATTAATGAAAGCCTAACGTTATAAGGTTCTTAAAAACTGACTATGTTTCCTTGATGTCCCCAAATGCAGTACCACCGATAGGCATTCACATAACATCATCTTCACTTCTCTTCCATTCATGGCAATCCATAAATTGTGTTATGTTTTTGCAAGTAAACAATTATTGAAAATGTAAGATTATGGAAATAGAAACTTGCATGACACCTTATTTGTTACTTGTTCAATTCAATATCTATTAATTCTATATTAATGGCATTCCAACTTTGTTTCATGTTGTCCATAATATATAATACAATCATTAGATTCATACTCTATTTGTATATTTTTAATAACAAGAGACAATTCTTGATATGTTGAAGGTAAAGTATTTGAAGGTGGTAGGAAAAAATCACCTTACAATCTATAACATTAAAAAATTATTCATTATAATGTATATTCAACAATAATACATCATTTATACAATTTACACCCTAAAAAATGTTCTTCGTGCATGAAACTATATTGCATATCTTAGGGTCTATTCGAGGTAAGTGTTTGACAAATTATTCAATACCTTGAAATTGACCAATAACAACATAGTAGAGTAGTAGAGAGGATTTTTATGTGAGCCTTCACATAAGGGTTTATATACCTTATCAATCAAAGGTACATCATGAATATCATTAAATTTGCATTCATTGAAGCAAACGTGCCATGGATCAATCTATTTATCCCACTATTCTCAATCATATTAGTGTCATTTTCATCCATAGGATTAGTTTGACTTCATTCTATTTCACCTCCAATAGCTTGTTCACCAATATTTCTACTATAATTTAATTTTGGTATATTCTTTGGCAATTCAAGCATAGAACACTATCTTTGTAATTACAAAAAACAAAATATTTTTAATATATAAATCAAATATCATTGTGATAAAATGTTTTATGAAAATAATAAAAACATATAATGAATGTGGCTCATCGACTAGAGGTATTCATTTCCCCCCCACCCAAATGCCCAACAATGTTTTTTAGTCGATTCCCTTAGTATTTTTCTCCATTGTAATAAATTTATTGTCACCTTATTCCTCTTTTAACTTAGTGATGGTCCTCAAAGTTTCCTCTTTCAATGACATTGTTAACTATTACAACAAAAACCTGAAGTAACATTAGTACAATATACAAATCTATTCAAAGAATTCAAAACTTGTTTACAAATTAGTTATCACAAAAAAACTTTGATAATGTAGAGAATCCAAAAATTGTAAAAAAGAAATGGATGTTGAAAGTAGATTAGAAATAATTGTTGTGGTCGTCGAAATTATAACAAAATCTATCATGGACATTGAAATTGGAGTCATGAACAGATTACAACCGAGAATTGAACATTTTACAAGATGAATTATCATTCAAATACTAATAGATTTTGGGCAGAATTATTTTAATTTTTTATCAAATTTATAAGATTACTATTTAGATTTTGAAATTTTCCCACTGTTTCCTTTTGATCTCCCTGGCATCTCCACCCAACTCCACCTCCACTCCCACCTAAACACCTCAACCCAGCAACATCTCCACCCCCACCTTCACTCTCCCCCGTCCAGGAACACCTCCACCCCCACCTTCACTCCTCCACCCTTCACCACCTCCCCAAACCTCCACCATGACGTGCATCCCTGTTGGGAGATGCCAAGGAAAGCCACTCCTCAATGCAATGGGAGTGACCTCCTCCGGCCGTGGGGTTTTACACACACTAACCACGTCAACGACAATTCCTATCTATTCTCCTTGTTTTATACTGCCTAGCTTCGCCGTCGATTCCATTTACTTTGCATGTGGGATAAACATTTAAACAATGCAATTTGAGATATGCTTATAAACAGTTGAACTGGGATGCGAATCAGTCATCCCCATTTATATAGAGAGATTCGCATAGTTTCTTGGAGATGTACCACGATGATGACGAAACTCAAGATCGTCAACAGCCAAGCAATAATCGTGTCATTATTTTCATCCTGCAATTCATATAATGAAATGAAAGATTTTAGAGGAACTCAAAAAAATTCTGTAAATCATAATCTAAAAACTGAGTTTAAGTAGACCCGCCCAAAACGAAATAAAAGGAATAAATAAATTATAATCTAAAAACTGAGTTTAAGTAGACCCGCCCAAAAGGAAATAAAAGGAATAAAAAGAGTACTGGCTTGATAAATAATTATAAAAATAAGTCTAATTTTACATGATGCACGTCTTGGACATCCTGTCTCTGCCCGTTGAATGTTTTCATGCCAATTGTGGAAAATGCATTTATTTTATGTTAATTGCGGGTTCTTGAAGGGGATAAACTGAAGGGTTGTGAAGCATAATCCATCCACCAGGTTGTCAGCAGGGTGAGAAACAATGGCACAAAAGACACCAGCAATGTATCCTGCGGCAAAACTCACTCCCAGCTGTACAGGTTTGCTAAATTGGTCCTTTGGGATGGGGACTGCATGCTTGTAGATAAACTCTACTATGGTCTCAAAGGATGCAAACTTCATCATTGTGTCTGCAACAACACACTTCATCATGGTGTCTGCAACAGCACACGACTATTAGAGTCACGAAAATACAGTTGCTATATCTTATAGACATAAAATGCAATTGCTATATCTTATAGACATAAAATGCAATTGCTAATGAAAATTAGAAAACATTAAAAAGAGCAAATCTCCTTCATAAAACATTCAACGGAGCTACCTATACCACTCGCCATAGCTGCAACAACTTCTCTCGTCGAACAAGTTGTATCGTGTTCCACAATCCCTTACTTTGCATGTCTTTCTCTTCGGAAGAGCTTTTTAGCATTTTCTTTGGTGGCGAAAGAGAAAATTACAACTGTTGCTGCCTGACAAAATTACAGTACTGGATCTATTTCTTGGATAAATTCACATGATGCAGAGGGTGAATATTTTTTTTACTTGTGTTGATCAGTCTAATTGTGGTTCAATGCACAGAACTTTTCTGTCTCCAAGGAATCCTTGATTTCTACATATGGATTATATAAACGAAATAGAAAACATTTTGACCTTAAATTCAAGCATTATTTAAGCCACGCATACTTGCTGCCGGTAATTCAAATTATTATATTCACAGCCTTAGATTTTCTAGATATTTAAGGGAAAAAGTAATGCTTGGATTATTATTTAATTGGGAGTTGGAGTTGAGAATCACTGTGCATGCAAAGAAGGCCATGTGGACTTCTCATCATTTCCAAACTTGGCCCACATACAATGCAATGAATAATAATAGCTTGATGACAGATTACTTCACCTGATTTTGCTATGAAGCCACTCAGCTTCTCAAATTTTATACACCTGCTATTTGGATAGAGTTGCATATTCTTTCCATGGGCAGCGTAGTGAATATATTGTATGGCCAGGCCTTTGAAGCAGGGGTAGAGACACAATGGGAACATATCTGCAGCTGTCTTTCCTCAATTATTTACATATGTCTTAAATTTTTCAATGCATAAGTTCATTCAATTGCAACGAAAGGTCATGGCCATGGGTGGTCTTGTTCATAAGTATTTTTCTTTATTTTGAAGTTGGGATGAGGTTCGTTGAGAAAAGCCATAATTTTCAACCTTTGATTGAGAATAATGGATGGGGTAATCTATATGAACATAAACATGAAAATATCCAGTTGGATATCTAAAGTAATAATGCTACAGAAACATTAATAGGGAAATGAAAGAGCAACGAGATATAGACTGTAATACACAACAAAGTTCAATAGCACAATGCCTTGTGCTTTTTCAAGGAGAACGAGATATAGATTGTAATACACAACAAAGTTCAATAGCACAATGCCTTGTGCTTTTTCAAGGAGAACGAGATGTTGCACCAATTAGAAGTTTTGGAATATGAGTTAACTTTTAGGAAACCAGGCTAAACTATAGCAGCTTAATGAATGGGAAAGAGTACAAATTCTCTCCAGAGAATTACAATCCAGAGGAGGAGCATTGGCCAACATAAAGGTAAATATATCAGAAAAATAAAAGATACTTGCGCACAATTAGAGAACCAATCGTTTACCAAACATTATCTCAAAGGAACAAAGGAACAAAACACGGAAATAAAGAGCTTTGACCCCTAGGACCATAGAATATATATGCATCTGTATATCATATGCCATTATGCATCTATATATCATATGCACTGAGCTTTTGCTGGCTTTTAAGTTCAGTTCGATAATACTCTTCTCTACGCCTCTTGTTTTCCATATTATAATCATTTTAGTTTGTATTCAAACGATCGGCACCACTGGCCTGATCTCTTGCATATACCCTATTATATTTCCTACGGTTAATGTGTTTTCCAATAAATGGTTAATGTGTTTTCCATATATTTATTGCTCAGACTTTAATGGTTAATGGTTAATGTGATGGGTTTTACTAATTACTTTAAACCCTAACCGAGATCTACTCCTATGCAAGAAATTAAACTTAATGCACAGCGGAACTTAGAAATCAAGCTTAGTGCACAGCGGAACTTACTTTCCATCTTCAAAGGTCGCGGACAGCTTCTGGTCTTGACTTGAGTTGTTGGCTCTCGAATCCTTCCAAGAACTTGCAATCCTTTTCTCTGGAGAGTATCCTGTCTTCAAATGGAGCAGACAATTTTTCTGGATGATTGCAAGCCTTGGAGACTCAGCCCTTTTATAGCAGTGCCAAAGAAAAAGATTCTAATCCTAGGGCTGCTGAAATTTAGCTAATACTTGGGAAACAAGTCTGAAAAGAAATCTGGAGTTTCCGATTTTATAAAAAACTTCAAATCGGGAAACTTAAAAAAAAAACTGAAATAAATCAGAATAAATTCTGATTTCCTTATTTAGCTCAATTTATTACTGCTATTATTTTAATCAACTATAATCGGTCCATT
Organism: Larix kaempferi; assembly: GCA_027924585.1. Classification (NCBI taxonomy): domain Eukaryota; kingdom Viridiplantae; phylum Streptophyta; class Pinopsida; order Pinales; family Pinaceae; genus Larix; species Larix kaempferi. Next base: position 1,489,247 of record BSBM01001431.1, read on the forward strand.
AACAATTATAATTGATTAACATTATTCTATATGTATTTGTATCCAAATCCTTATTTAAATACGTATAATGCCATGACTTAATTAATCACATTGTTTGGCATGTTTTAATCATTACATAAATGTAATCTTTCGACAGTATTTGATATCATAATCATAATGCACGTATGTCCAACTTAATTATTGTAATTAGACGTCTCTAAATCCAACAATCTCCCACATGGACAAGTGCAACCTTTTGATTATATATCCTTAACTTTATTGCATGCAACTTTTCTGTCTTTCTTATCGTATTTCTTAAACAATTCTGTCCATCAATTATGTTAACAAAGGACTTAAGCAGCACTTGTCACATTTATTCGCAACTAAACCGACATAAATCACGCTGCCAACATAACTAAATGACATGAATCTGATTTGGACATATAGTTTAGAAATTACACGCAAGTGTGATTATACGTGCCTATTTCTAATTGAGTCACCTTTACTTTACTGTATGAGGTCAAAAGATCAAACTTTAAAGAAAGAAATCATGAAACTGAAACTGAATGCAATTTGTATATATCATCAAAATTGTTTACAATTGCATTACATAGAACATCCAAAAACAAAACTTAAAACATATTCAGACTCCCACATTTTCTAACTATCCTAAAAAGATATTACACCCATACGGGCAACATGTTCGTGAAACTTTTTGGGTGGTAATCCTTTAGTAAGAGGATCAGCAATCATGGAGTCTGTACCTATGTGTTCTATACATAATTCATTATTCTGCACTCTCTCTTTTACAACCAAAAACTTAATATCGATGTACTTTGACTTTGACGAACTTCGGTTGTTGGTTGCGTATAACACTGCTGAATTGTTGTCACATAATAATTTGAGTGGTTTATGAATAGAATCCACAATTTTCAGACTTGTGACGAAGTTCTTCAGCCATACGCCATGATTAGATGCTTCATAGCATGCAACAAATTCAGCTGCCATAGTGGAGGAGGCCACCAATGACTGTTTAGCGCTCTTCCATGACACGGCACTGCCTGCCATCATAAAGATGTATCCTGATGTTGACTTCATGCTGTCGACACATCCTCCAAAATCAAAATCAGTATATCCAATGACCTCGAGCTGTTCCGATCTCCGATACGTGAGCATAAAGTCCCTTGATCTCTTTAGATATCTCAACACTCGCTTGGCTGCCTTCCAGTGTTCCATACCTGGGTTACTCAAATATCTCCCTAGCATTCCAGTGATGAACGCAATATCTGGACGCGTGCATACTTGTGCATACATGATGCTACCCACGGCTGAGGCATAGGGAATATCTTTCATGATGTTTTTATCTAAGTCAGTTTGGGGACATTGTTTTAGACTAAACTTATCTCCTTTTGATACAGGGGTATCTCCTGGTTTGCTGTTTTCCATGCCAAATCTTGTTAGAATCTTATCGATATAGTTCCTCTGGGATAACCTTAGAATACCTTGAGATCTATCTCTAAGTATTTCAATCCCTAGAACAAATGATGCATCACCAAGATCTTTCATTTCAAAGTTCTTAAATAAAAAATTCTTAGTTTGATGCAACATGTCCTTATCGTTACTGGCAAGCAATATGTCATCTACATATAAAACCAAGAAAATAAATTTACTCCCACAGAACTTAAGGTATATGCATTCGTCTACTATGTTAGACTCAAAACCAAATGAGCTAACAATTTTGTGAAATTTATGATACCATTGTCGAGATGCTTGTTTTAGCCCATAGATAGATTTCTTAAGTCTGCAAACCATAGACCCTGCATCACCTGATACAAAGTTCTCTGGCTGCTTCATATAGATCGTTTCATCAATGTCACCATTGAGAAACGCCGTCTTTACATCCATCTGATGAAGTTCTAAATCATAATGTGCTACAAGCGCCAATATAATCCTTAAAGAGTCTTTCGATGAAACTGGAGAGAAAGTCTCTTTATAATCAATGCCTTCTTTCTGTGTGAAACCTTTCGCAACAAGACGTGCCTTGTATTTTTCAGCATTGCCTTTAGAATCCCGCTTAGTCTTAAATATCCATTTGCAACCAACGGGTTTCTTGTCTTTAGGAAACAGAACGATATCCCAAACGTCATTGTCATACATAGATTTCATCTCTTCATTCATGGCATTAATCCACATTTGAGAGTTAGAGCTTTCCACAGCTTGTTTGATATTAACAGGATCATTTTCAAACATGCCAATGTCAAACTCATGTTCTTGAAGATATGCATAATCCTTAGATTGTGTAGATCTTTTCTCTCTAGTAGATCTCCTAATTGGCACAGGTACTAGATTTTCTTGAGGTTCATTTACAACTTGATCTTCAACAGGAGGAGGAACATCATTATCAATTTCTGAATCTCCCACAGGCCCTAGGCCATCAACATTTGTCATGTCAATGTCAGGGTTTGGGTTGGGTTCAGGTCCATTTGTGTTCTCTATTCCATGTTGAGTTTCTAACTGAGTTATTTGTGATGATGAAGTTTGCATATTGTCAGAAGATGTATTTCTAAACGCAATCGGAATTTGAACAAAACCAGGACTTTGGTCCATAGTCTCATTCGCATTCGTCTCTTCTTCTTCAAAAATACTATCTTTTGTCATATCTCCCCCCACAAACTCATTATCCTCAAAAAATTTCGCACTTCCTGACTCGAAAACTGTATGTTCTATTGGATTATAGAATTTGTATCCCCTAGATCGTTCAGAATAGCCTATAAAGTAACAACTAATGGTCGTTTCGTCCAGTTTCTTTTCATTTGGCTTATAAGGCCTAGCTTCACATGGACACCCCCAAACTCTCAAATGATTCAAGCTAGGCTTGCGCCCAACCCATAACTCGTAAGGGGTCTTGTTAGCTGCTTTAGTAGGCACTCTATTAAGTATGTATGCTGCAGTCTTTAAGGCTTCTCCCCACAAATTCTCAGGTAGAGTTGTACGAGCAATCATACTTCTCACCATGTCTTTAAGGGTGCGATTTCGCCGTTCAACAACACCATTCATTGCAGGCGAACCTGGCAACATATACTGAGGCACAATTCCGCATTCCTCTAAGTATTTTGCAAAGGGACCTTGACGTTGTTCTCCTGATCCATCATAACGACCGTAGTATTCACCACCACGATCAGAACGAATGGACTTTATACGTTTGTTAAGTTGTAACTCAACTTCCGTTTTGAACTTTATGAACACGTCTAATGCTTCCGCCTTTTCTTTTATTAAGTAAATATGACCATATCTTGAATAATCATCTATGAATGTGATAAAGTAACGGTGACCATTTCTTGTAGCTTTTGGAAAAGGACCACAGATATCCGTATGAACCAATTCTAAGACATCATTACATCTTTTTGCATCATACTTACGTTTATTAGTTTGTTTTCCCTTTATACAATTCACACAATCACTTAAGTTTGTAAAATCTAAAGGTTGGAGAATATCATTAGACACTAGACGTTCTATCCTTTTCATAGAGATATGTCCTAATCGCTTGTGCCATAATGTTGGAGATTTCTTGCAAGTTAATTTACGTTTTCTATTATCTACATGCAGTGCCTCTGAATGTGAAGTGTCTATATCTAGAAAATAAAGATTATCATAAGAAGACAGGATACCAGAAGCAAGAAGCTTAGAATTTTGACACAAACTAAAATTTCCATTACCAAATGAACATACATAACCATTTTTGTCCAAATAAGATATAGAAATTAGGTTCCTTCTGAAAGATGGAACCACTAAAGCATCAAAACTTAAATAAAATCCTGTCTTACATAATAATCTAAATTTTCCTATGCTTTTCACTTCTACTTTGTTGCCATTTCCTACGTAAACGTAGCGCTCCGCCTCACTTGGCTTGCGATGGCTTAGGCAACCCTGCATTGACATACTGATGTTAGTCGTTGCACCTGAATCTATCCACCAAGTATATCTAGATACAGAACTTAAATTAACTTCAGAACAAACTAAAGCAAGAGACATACCTTTCTTTGCCAACCATGCATGATAGTTAGTGCAGAATTTATTTGTATGTCCTGACGCTTTGCAGAAAAAACAGTTCCTTTCTTCTGCTTTCGCAGAAGTATCTTCCTTCTTGCTTTTCTGCGCGGCATTGTTTGCAGCTACCTTGGCAGCAAACTTGCGCTTCTTGCCTTTACCCTTATGATTAGATGTTACTACATGAGCACTCTCCCCCTTAGTCATTTTCTGTCTCTCTTCCTCCTGCACCAACTGAGCCTCAAACTTAGGTAGTGTCCAAGTCCCTTTTTGACAATTATAAGTCATCTTGAATTGACTAAAGTTGGACGGGAGAGACAGAAAAATGAACTCAATGAGAACTTCATCAGAGATGTCATAATTATGCCCTTTCAAGGCACGTTGTAGTCTTGTCATCTCAATAACATGCTCTCTAACCCCTTCTTTTCCCTTGTATTTTATTGTTGCCAACTTCACAAAGAGTGTACTAACTTCAGCCTTTTTACTCTTTGTGAATTTCTCTTCAAGGGCCTTAAGGTATTTAATAGCGCCAGTCTCTGTATCAGGTATTATGCCCCGAAAAGTCTCATGGATCGTTTGCTTCATCACCATTATGCACATGCGATTTGAATGCTCCCATCTATCAATATCAGCCTTCTCTTAGGGAGTTTCTTCACCCTCTTTATTGGGCTTGGGGCGATCAAATCTCAGTGCAGTGTCCAATTGCATGATCCCTAAGACTAATTTCAGCTTTTCTTCCCACTGTTTGAAATTGTTCCCCATGAGGGGCTTAATTTGACTTAGATTTGACATTATGTTTAGATCTGAAAATTGAAGAACAAAAGGAAAAAATTAGATATTATGCATCACGATTTGATCTTTTAATCATAATTCTAAAATCCATCTAAAGGCCCAAATTAAATTATGTGCTCCATTGAATCTTTTAGCCAAAACACCACTCAATAATGAAAAAACACCTTTGGGCGCAATCATTACCTTATTGTCTTTTCCGCCTTTGGGCCAGATTGACATATCCATTTGCTAACTACCAGGCCAGTCAAGTGGGGAAGGCAGGTCACTAACGGACCTGGTGCACCAAGCCCCAAATGCTTTTCTAGACATTTCCAGCATATGTGTGTTGCAACTTATTTGTTATACATCACCCTTCTGCACCAAACAACTTAGCAGGTGCCAACCCTCCTTTGGGAAAGCTAACACCCACGTCCATTGAGCTTGTCATGAGTCATCCTTGCAATTGTCTTACACAGAGCGGTTCGTTTTGCGAACATCAATGCTTGACTCATGCGAAAACAACACATGTATACATAAAATGCCTTTAGTTAGATTCCAAAATTATACCTAAAATCATCACCCTTATTTGTTAACTTAACAGTTGATAATATGTGCTTGTTCAAGTAAAATATTAACATCTCTAAAAGAAAGTATCACATTCAGAAATACTAAAATAATTTGTTATTGGATAAAATAGAAACAGTAAAACTATCCCTAAAATAAATCCAGAGCAGTATCCATAAAAAAAAACTGGAATGGGTGCCTTTATTGATTCTTTTATGAAACTGTATTTTTTTTTTCTTTTTTTTTTTTTACATAAGCCCTTATACCATGGAAAATCATTGTATAAAAAAAAATACATAAGGTATAAAGTCACTTTTCATACAAAGTAAACAAATCATAACAAAATCTCCTTTCGTTTTAGTTTTAGAATTCGAAAGCATGCCACATTTGGTTTGAATGTTACGAATGCATACATACCAATGCATTCGGCATCAACTACGTTTCCATTCGGGATGAGGAAACCAAGTCACCCCAGCTCGTTACCGAGCAAAACGCAGCAAAATAAAACTTTCCATACAAGCAACTGAGAAAGATCAGGAGCGTAAACGAAGAGATGCCATCCTTGAAATTACAAACATCAACGCAATCAATATAAAAGACAGGGTATCTGCCCACCTACACCGAGTACTATGAACTCGTGGGCAGAGCATCCCCGATCTCTTCAGCTCCCAAAGCCATCTAATATGTAACCATCGATTGCAGCATGATACTAGTTAACCAAACAGCACACATACACCGTCACGCAGTCTTGCAGCAAATCCATACCACAGAAAAAAAAAATAAAAATAAAAGCACTGGGGTTCCCACCCACGATTTCGTTCCAGCCCTCACAAACAACACAAACCATGCGGAAGGAACAAAAAAATACAGGGCATAAACGAATGTAGAAAATCGATGGCATCAATCCAACACACTATCACGCAGAAATCCACGCCGGCCAGCAAGGTATAAGTAAAATATAAATAGCACACCCCCACAGAGCTGGGCAACCAAAAATCGGTTTCGATAGGGTTTCGAACCATTCGAGGCAGATGATACGGAAGTTAATCAACTAAAACGTTTTCAGAAAAAATAATACCCCTGTTGGCAACAAGAATCCCAACAACGTTTTTAACTAGCAAAGAGAAAACGCAAAACATGGACCCCTTTCTTTTTCTTTTCCAGCATAAAGTGATCACTACCAAGCTTCCCCAAACCCGCAGAGATCCAACATAAATTAATGCATGACCAAGAAAAAAGAACTGAAAATGGCCTCTAGGGCTCCTGCCCTCTCCCCGACGAAAAGTTTTCCCCAAACTTCGTGGAATACACACAGCATTTCTTACAAAAGGGAGGCTCTGATACCAATTGATGGGTTTTACTAATTACTTTAAACCCTAACCGAGATCTACTCCTATGCAAGAAATTAAACTTAATGCACAGCGGAACTTAGAAATCAAGCTTAGTGCACAGCGGAACTTACTTTCCATCTTCAAAGGTCGCGGACAGCTTCTGGTCTTGACTTGAGTTGTTGGCTCTCGAATCCTTCCAAGAACTTGCAATCATTTTCTCTGGAGAGTATCCTGTCTTCAAATGGAGCAGACAATTTTTCTGGATGATTGCAAGCCTTGGAGACTCAGCCCTTTTATAGCAGTGCCAAAGAAAAAGATTCTAATCCTAGGGCTGTTGAAATTTAGCTAATACTTGGGAAACAAGTCTGAAAAGAAATCTGGAGTTTCCGATTTTATAAAAAACTTCAAATCGGGAAACTTCAGAAAAAACTGAAATAAATCAGAATAAATTCTGATTTCCTTATTTAGCTCAATTTATTACTGCTATTATTTTAATCAACTATAATCGGTCCATTAACAATTATAATTGATTAACATTATTCTATATGTATTTGTATCCAAATCCTTATTTAAATACGTATAATGCCATGACTTAATTAATCACATTGTTTGGCATGTTTTAATCATTACATAAATGTAATCTTTCGACAGTATTTGATATCATAATCATAATGCACGTATGTCCAACTTAATTATTGTAATTAGACGTCTCTAAATCCAACATAATGTATAAATTGTGGAAATGCAGACAGAGGATAGTAAGTGCAAACTCAAAAGTGAGAACCAGCTTATTTCTACAGCCCGCCTGCAATTAGAGGCGGAGAACCTGTGGAGTGGGATTCCCGAAGAAGTGATAGAAAGGATCTTGCTGTGCTTGCCCGTGGCCAGCACAGTACAGTTTCGGAGCGTATGCACAAAATGGAAATCTCTGCTCGTTTCAGATGCGTATTGGGGGAACAGATACCCGAAGAAAGCTGCATGGTTCTTCCTCTGTACAACGGGTAAATTCTCATGTGCCTTTGACTTCGAAATGGAGCGCTGGCACAAGATACCCAATCCTGCAATCCCTTGTATGTCGATTATTACTGCAGCAGGCGGCATTTTATGTCAAGGGAATCTCGTTGCAGACTGCAAGATATTTTCCATCTGCAATCCGATTAAGATGACAGTGCTGCAACTGCCTCCCACTTCCAGAATTGAGCTCATACACAAAGCAAGTATGTGTCTGAACAAGGATGCCCGCTCCTATAAACTTGTAGTAGCAGGAGAAGAGAATAGCATTATGTTTTCTCTCTTAAACTCGAGAGTATATACGCTTTATACTGAGATTTATGATTCCAGTGCTGGATATTGGAAAATGGCAGGCAACCCCCTGCCTCATGCAAAATTTGGGTCAGATCCAGGAGTATGGTGCAATGGTCTGTTGTACTGTATCACAGAGATGCCATATGGAGTTGTTACATTTGATGTGGAAAATGGCATTTGGACTGAACTCGATGCAGCCATGCCATCCTGTATCTCAACTCCCTCTCCTGCAGAGAGCAATGGCCGGCTAATCATGGTTGGAAGAGTGGTCAATAAGCTTAATAAAGCTGTTGAAAAACTACTCATCTGGGAATTGGAATACATGGACAGTGATATTAATGGATGGACCGAGCTTCAACGGATACCTTCAAGTCTCTACTCAGAGTTCATGGCTCCTCTCAAATCTTATTCTCCATTGGTATGTTCTGCAATAGGGGATTGGCTGTGCATTGTTACGCATCTAAGCCCGCGTACAATTGCTTTCAATTTGTATAACAACATATGGAAAAGTCTTCCGACTGATCAACTTTTTCCAGGAAACAGGAACTGTCGTTTGTTAGGTTTGTGTTATAAGCCTGCAATAGCAGGCTGCCCTCTTTAGACATAGGAGTGTTCTGTCTCTTCACATATATGTTAGATTAGAATCATGGAAGACGGGCTTCTCTTGAGATTGAGCTCCACCATGGCCTTTTTATTGAATCCAAAGTGCAAGTACCTGCTTTCATTCCTTGTGAATTTTATGTGATATGACAACGATGGATTGGACTTGTATTCATTTTCCACAGAAGAAACTATTACTCACTAACTTACCCACCTAAGACCAGAATGATACAAAGCATATTACTTCGTGGTTTAGTGAAAACCGTTTGCAAATTGTGAATTATTAAGGAAGCAATGCATATACCGCGAGGTGGTTTAATTGCTCTATTTCAATGCAATGAAAATGTGAGATGTCGTCCTGCACTTACAAAAATTTAGGTGGTGGTCATTCTCGTCTCGCGTCCCGAGGAATGCTGGACCATCATCAATCTCGTTTGGTTTTAATTTTTTTTTCTCGGGTCGCGTAATCGAATCCCCACGTCGGTAGGGAGCTCTATAAGCGTTAATAAAATGCTTTTCGCTGGCAAATTTGGTAGAGCAATTTTTGTCAAAATTTCAATTTGGAATAATTTTGACCATTTAGGTAGTTTTAAAATTGGATAATTAGTCTAAAATAACCAATCTCATTACTAAAATTTCAAAAATATAAAAAGCTGAGCATATTGGTTGTCTCTTATCCTAGGGCTTCAGCAATATCGGTTTCTAATTGGAATAAGATTGATTTATAGTTTTGACAAAGGTCAATCTTAATTTGAATGAAAGAATAATTTATCAATCATTAAAGATATTCAAATTAAGAGTTAATTAAAATTATAAAGTCTACTTTGAATTTCTCACAATTCAATCTGTGTTTCAGATAGCTCCCATTTTTAACCTTTAATCCACAAGATTTGAACGAGTAAAAAGACTTAATCACCCATTTTCATTTAATTTTCACATATCTAATTTTGTAAAATGTGACTCTTATCGTGTCCTTGCATTTTCTTTCAAATGTGACTCTTATCATACAAACTGAAACTATGATTTTGAAGAGGACAGTGCAAGGAACATCCTTGTGAGTTTTTACATTTTTTTGTGTTGATATTGTGATGATATTGAATTTTCATTGTGACTAATTTTTAGCTTCGTAAATTTTGTAATAATACAGTTTATGAAAAAAATAGTAAAAAATAGAAATCCCAAATGAAATTAAAAAATTATTATACCATGAGAAAGTAGATTCAATGATGAATATATTGGTATAAATTCTTACAGGAAATTCTTAGATTTTGCAGGGTTTCCACCTTGTTAAAGTGGAAAATTTCAAAAAAATGCAAAAATACTTGTTGTATTCGTTGACCAGATACTCTAGGCTGAGCAATTTTCTCGGCCAAGAAATGTACATATTTCTCGTACTAGAGATGTTTGGCTCGAAAATTAACCCGGGGTTAAGCAAACTTCTCGCCCCAGAGTTTGTTTAAACTATCAGCCGAAAGGATAAAACAACTCTCGGGCGAGAGTTTTATTACAGAACCCCCCGAGAATCTTTTGCGGGTCGACCTATTAACTTCCTATGATTCTCGGCAAGATTCTATAATTTCTCGCCTGAGAGTTGTATATATACATTCTCGCCCGAGAGTTGTATATATACATTCTCGCCCGAAAGTTTATTTCCATCATTCATAGGCAAGTCTGAAAAAGAAGTTCAACTTCGAATCCTTGAAGTTCAACTTTGGATATTTACAGTGCGAAATAAAGTTATAAGGTATTTTTTGTTTTGCTTATGAAGGTTTTAAGGATTTTTATATTATAATTATTTATTTATTTTTTCCAGCATAAATATTATAACTTTCTTTGCAAATGGTATTTGCTTATAAAGAATTTTTTGTTTTGGTTATGGAGGTTTGAAGGTTTTTTATATTATTTATTTATTTTTTTTTTTTTTTTTCTTCTAGCAGAAATATTATAAATTTCTTTGCAAAGGGTATATTTGTTTATAAATAATTTTTTGTTTTGTTTATGGAGGTTTTAAGGTTTTTTATATTATAAATTTCTTTGCAAAGGGTATATTTGCTTATTTTCTTTATAAGTGAAAATATTATATACATGGTTTTGGCATATTATTGTTTTTTTTTTAACATTGTAAAATTGGTTTTAGAATATTAATATTTGTTTTTTTTAAAGGACATAAGGAAATTTGGTTTTGGCATATTACTGTTTTTTTAAGCAACATATTGCATATTTTGTTTTGTCATATTATATTTTTTTATATAAGGTACATGGTGAATTTGGTTTTAGTGTGTTTTTTAAGCAACATATTGCATTTTTTCTTCTTCTTCATATTACTTGTTTTTTATATTTAAGGGACACAGTGAATTTGGTTTTAGCGTATTACTCTTATTTTTACAAAGAGAAATATTGTGAATTTGGTTTTGTTTTCATGTCATATTGCAATTTGTTTCATTCATTATACAATTTTATATCCAACATAAATTACTATGATTTCAGGTTTTTGGCATTGGAGTTTAGGTTTTCAATTCTTTCAACATGGGAAACCAATCAAAATGTGCAACAAAACATGATCACATCAGAACTGATGGAGAGGCAAGACAAGACAAAAAACGTGAAAACATGAGAAATTTAAGAGAAAAAAGAGCAGTGGAAAGAAATGTGGAGGCACATGGCAGTGATGAAGAAATGCAAAATGTGGAGGCACATGGCAGTGATGAAGGAATGCAAAATGTCGAGGAACACGTTGATGAAAGAAATGAAAAACATGGAGGTGATGAGGAAATGACAAATGTGGAGCAAACCATGGGGAACATTGATATTGAGACCATGATTGGTGAGTAAATATTTTTTAATGTTTATAAAATTGTATTTAATACTTGAGTATATAGTTGATTTGAAAGTTCACAATCTTATAAATCTATATAATTTCATGTAGGGTGCACATGCAACTTGCAACATCCTACCATACCTATCAATTTACAGAGATTAATTGGAAGTTGCAACAATATCGTCATTGGTGACAATTTTTTGGAGAATATGGATTCAAGTAAAATTGAAGAATTGGGACCTCCGATGTGTCATCATACAACTCAATATAGAGCAAAAAAGATACTAAAAAATTATCTTGAAGGTATTTCTGTCATAGCACAAGCTCAATTGTTACATAGATTGTTAAAGCAAAAAAGTCGAAGAGATGCAATTAAATGATTGGGCATTAAAAGTGTCAAAGAGGTTAAAACAAATGAGATGGTATAAAAAAATATGACCTCGACCCTTGCCACACTTGCAAGGAAATGATCTCGTGATTTAATGTTTGCTCATAAAACATTGCTAACAGGGGTTGTGGCAAAAAACACTGCAACTAATTGTTTGTTGGATATGACTGCAAGAATGTTAAAAACATCAAGAATTTTTTTATGGAAGCATAAAAACGTTAGGGTTCAATTAGATGAGAATGATGAAGTTGCATTTTGGGATGCTATTTGTAGGCAACTTTATCAAGATAGTCTTCCATATAATGTGAGGGACATGGTGAAAGAGTTTTGGCATTTAAACTCTCATGTCTTACCAAATGAAAAGTATGTTGTGCGGCGTCGTATATCTAAAGGAAACTATGAAATTCATGCCAAACACTTCACAAAATTCACTCAAGTGGAAATGTTGAAAATTTTTATGGAGAGTAATGTTGATTTGAAGATTTCCCTTAACACATTTGTGAAGCTTAAACCATGGTATGTCAGGCCCATTTTTGTTCATGACACATGTTGTTGTCGATATCATGTATAATTTGAATTATATTATGAGACATTTAATAATTTTGGCATGCAGTGTTGGCCAAATGACCCCCCTCCTTCGAGTTTTCATGAATTTGTATCTAAAATATTATGTGCATGAGAGAATGATCAAGTATTCTATAAGAAACAATGCATCGGTGGTAGAATATGTGAAGAATGTTCTCATTTGGCTCTTTTTTATGTTAAATACCTCATTGATCCAAATGATCCTGAATTGTCAAATCGCATTGTGAAATGGAAGAGATATGAATATGTTGATTATACCCATGTTACAGATTCAACAACATCATCAAGAAAGATTGAGTTAGTTGAAGATGATATCTCTGTGACATGTTTTATGGAGTTGTTTAGGGAGAAAATATATAGATATATCAAACACTCTCATACAACATGATGGCAAGACTTACAGTTCAAGAAATCACGAGATGTATTTCCAAAAGGAACAATATTATCAATTGTTGATTTTGCTGAAAATTACACTTTCACTCCACAAAAGGAGATACAAAGTGAGTATTATCATTCAGACCAAGTATCTATACTTGTCCATATTTTGTACAGACATGTAGAGACTCATGTCGATGGCTTTGATAACAATGAAAATAGTCGTGAAGTGATTAAAGAGTATCATTTCTACATCAGTGATGATCGTACACATCATACATGTTTTGTCCAACATTGTTTTAATATGCTTTATAACGAATTATAAAGACGAGGGGTCACTTTTAAAGAGAATTGGGTGTGGTCAGATGGTTGTGCTGGTCAGTTTAAATCGGCATGCTCATTCTTATCTTGTCTGGCATTCATAATAAAAAGGATGTTCGCCACACATGGAATTTTTTTAAACAGGACATGGAAAAGGAGAACATGATGGCACTGGGGCCTACATAAAACGTTCACTTAGGAGATATAAAATGAATCACTCTGCTTCTCGCCTCGGAAATTCAAATGCTGTTGTTAATTGGTGCAAGAAAATTTAAGCCATGAATTCAATGAAACGATGGCTAATATGAGAAGGTATGTAATTTTTTCGATGAGCCTTAATGTTTTCAAATGCAATTATTTACTATGTTTATATGTACATGAGTATTTTTGTTTAAATTATTTAAAAAAATGTTTATTAAATTATTTTTAAATGTGAAATTTGATTTGCACAAGTTATCTGTTGATCTTGAACAGGTTCTTTCAGAATACTGCAATGGGCGACGTTGACAGATCAATGCCATATAATTGTGTTGCAATCCCTAAAACAAGGTTTTTATACTCCATTAGGAGTAAAAATTGGCAAATATACACGCAATCGAGAAACAAAAGTACTCTTGCTTATGTCTTGCATGTATTGATGATGTAGAGTCCTTCAATGAGTGTCAAAACCAAACTAACAAAATTGTCAAACCATGGATATACCAAGAATTGACACCATTTCCCCCATTTGGAAATATCACACATGAAGAGAGCGATAATGAAGTGGTTTTGATTGACAAGGATTATGATCGCATTTCTGATTTGGTTAGAGAAGGTGACATATTTGCTTTCATTGCACCGATAGATAATCCAGAAAGAGTGCATTATTATTTATTGAGATGCACCAGGTCCAAAAGCATGTTGTTGCAAGAATTTAAAGATCCGTCAAATTATACATATGTAGTGGGTTCAGTGGTTTTAATGGGACATTTCTTTGCTGAAATAAGGAAATGTAATGACCATATTATTTTTCAAGACTACGAGCCAGATGTTATATGTGCTCAATATAGTCATTTAGTCATAATGAGAGTTGAAACTAGTGAAGACTAGGAAAACGAACAAGAATCGACAGTGGAAATTGTCGATAGAAGATCATAATGCCATTCTTGAAAACATGGGCTACTAACACATTTCATACGAATCAAGAACACATTGATTGAAAAATGATTTTTTCTTTGATTCCAGGGTTAGAACATAGAACTGCTATATAAATTGGACATTATAGTTTATGGAATTTATATTGGACTTTATAAAGTTTATGGACATGTATTGAATTCTCCATTCTTGCTTTCTGATTGAATGCAAACTTGTGTTTTTGTGTCATTCCTTAAGGTTGACTGACTACAATGGATACATGATTTCTTCCAATTTTCTCTCTTTTCTTAGACTTTTTATATTAACCAATATAAATTGTTCCATATGCTTTTTTCATAGTTTGAATTTACATGGTTCTTCAAGTTGTTGTTCAATGATGCAAGATCAGTCTTTCAATTCTATGTATTTGACACGTCTTTCATCAATGAATTCCTTAATGGTTCTACCATTGAGTGTAAGGCTTCCTCCCCTAGTGATGAATCCCTTGAATGGTTCTACCATTGAGTGTAAAGATTCATCCCCTAGTTCGAGAAACTTATGGATGCATTTTTCTAATGCTTTGAAATCATGAGACCTTGAACATTATCAAGAAGGTTTTGTTAACCATTAAACAAGCAAATGATGAAATTTTACTATATTTTGTTTGTAGGCATTCTGAAATTGTTCATTCCATTGTGCCTAGTGTTGTGCCTGGTCTTATTCCCAGTGTTGCGTCCAATTGTTTTCTCAATTGTGTGCCCAATTTAGAAACCAATTTTAATTCTAGTTAGGAACCTAGTTTTGCATCATCATCTTCTTCTCCTATATCTAAAGCATGCTCAACATAGTTTGGATCATCATGTATGCGGTCATCAATTGCTGTGATTTGAAAAATTCAATTTTAGATTTTAGTATTAATTTCATGCACAATGCATATTTCTATTATATTTCAAATATTAACTCATACCAAAGTAAAATAAAGTATAATATAATTGTAGTTAATATGTGTGTGTGCACTAATATGACTAGAAAAGAAAGTGCAAAAAATAGAACTAAATGGCAATTTTATTAAAAGATATAAACAAATTAACTAATTTAAGGAGCATGAAATGACAATAACAATATTGATCTTCTCCTTACTTTTATGATTTTAAGATGAATACTGAAGTGATAGATTTGTCCTAGCTATATATACAATTCTAACATCATCATCTATACAATTCTAACATTCAGTGGTTATGTTGTCCTTCATATTGCCACTTCTACGGTGTCTATGGTTTTTCTGTATCCCTATTAATTTGTGAAATGGTCATTATACCAAGGTGCCTTCATGCTATCAAATTTTATTCATGTTGTCACACTACCAAATGATCTTTCACATTTTCGAACAACAACAATTTATATGTTTCAATGTTGCACTACTAAGGAAGAAATGTCCATTGTTATCACCTATTCTCACCTTGTCCTTGGAACCATTATCTATTAAATGGTCTTCACATTACAATATTAATTATTTTACTTGGCTTCAAAATTGCCACAATTTAATGAAATATTGTGTGCTATCACAATTACGGCTTCTAATAAGTCAACTCTATACTATAATCTCCAAAACTATGTCTTACCATACAAAAGATATTTGCAGTGCAGGGAAATCCTCTTTATGGATTGCATTCATATATATTATATTATAGATAATTGTTTCAATATTGTTGTCGCAAGTCTTAATTTTTGGAGCAGTTCACTTGAGGTTCATTCCATATTTTCCCTTTAGGCACATCATCATTTCCTTGAATAATAATAATTTATTCTTAAATAGAAAGAGGACCACCACCTTTATAAAAATAAAAGGGACCTCTCCCCACTCCCCATAGAGATTCCTTTAGGTCTTGGTCCTTTTCCTATGCTAAGGAAAAGTAACCACAAGCCTCCGGCTTAGAACAACATAATCAGAGAATTGAAAGAAAATTGATGTAGGGGCAACAGGGCCTAGGAGAAATAGTCAGAGTTAATCGATAGAAGAGAGTCGACTAGGGGGATTTCCGACGACCACTGGTGCGAAGGATACTGGAATTCGAAGCTAGGTAGTGGAGCATGGAGCTGTCGAAGTATGGTCGACAGGAGTGGAGGTCGAAGGAGTTGGGAGTTGACAAGAGTTCAAATATCATCACTGATGAAAGCGACAAAGGCCAAACGAGGAGGATGGGGTAGACTAGCCACCATGGAGACTAAGTGAAGCCCACAGGTTAAGTTGAGGACTGACAAGTACAGGATGGTCAACATGTCAAAGAGGACACTGAGAGGACCGACTAGTGTAGCAAAGTCAGAGAGGTGCAGACTTCAAGGAAACATACCTACAATCGTTGTAGGTTGTTGAAGAATTTAAAGGAAGTTAAGAAGGTGGTTGAGACCAGACCAGGTATCGCTACAGGAGGAGGTTGTACAGGCATGTTTAAGGGTGCTGAAAACTGCAGGTCTACAGGATCAGGGAGGTTTCGGCGGACAGAGAAGGACATCTCGGGGATGCCAGTCAGGGTGGACCTCAAGAACAATAGTAGACAAAGTAGAATACTAGTGTAGAGGCATAGAGGAAGGGATCACTCATTCATTCTTCGTTCAGCAAAGGACCGGGAGAAGGAGAGGATCACACACTAAGAGAAACACACTAAGAGAAACAAATATTTAGTTATGTAGATTGTAATAGGCTAAGGATGACTTATGTATTTGCTTTGTATTTAACATTGTAACCGATTGAAGTAATAGAAGCCAACTTCTTGCATTCCAATTCACATCTAGTCTTTGTGAGCACACTATGTGTTTGATGTGTGTTATTGTTAAGCAAGAGGGTTTGACCAGACCCGCCCTTGCACCAGGTGTTATTAGAGAAAAAAAATCTTGAGAACGTGAAGAGTTTGCGAGTGTGTGAATATTTCTAGCTGTGGTTGGGTAGAGTTGTGTGCGAGTAATGAAAGTCCGGTTGCAATTGGATAGAGAGGAGAACCGTAGTTGAAAGAATGGCACAAAGAGGTGTAAATGTCCGTGGTGTAGGACGAAGAGCGCAAGGCATTGGAGTTACAGTTGATCATGAAATGTTCGACGAGTGCATGCGAACAATGAGAAGTTTGACCAATGAGGTAGCAGCAATTAAAGAAATCCAGAGACGTGGATGCATTCTCGACGTACTTGACCATAGTGACGAGGAAGTCGAGGAAGTGAAATCTCGGGAGGTAGTGGAATAAGAAACAAAAGATAGATTCATCAAGCTATTGATAGAGATGAGGGGTAACACAAAGATAGATGTAGCTACCTACTCAGGAATTCTGGACCCATAAGGCTTGATAGAATGGTTCATAGAAATGGAGAAATAATTTGACATAGAGTAGATAGAGGATCCTAAAAGGGTTAAAAATGCATGTCTGAGGTTGAAGGGTCATGCCTCATTGTGGTGGGAAAATGGACAGGATGATAGAGTCAAGAAAGGCAAGGAGAAAATCAATTCTTGGGACAGAATGGTTGCCAAGATGAAAGGGAAGTTCCTGCCTAACGACTATGTGATTTCCTTGTTCAGGAAGTTGTAAAAATTTTGACGGAAAGAGATGGCCATGAAGGAATACACAAAAGAGTTCGACAGACTTTCGATTAGATCCGGTCAAACCGATGAAGGAGAAGAATAAGTCACAAGATATGTGAACAATTTGAAATATGCTATACAGGATAAGTTGAGCCTGTCAAGGTTCAAAGCAGTTGGTGAATCCTACCAGTTATCTCTAAAGGAAAAATAAAAACTATCGAGGAGAACCGCATCGACCAGAGGGAGTATGACTAGTCGAGGTGCGAAGATTGTTTTCGTGAAGGGACAAAGTAGCAGGACCAGGAGAGAAGTTTTCAAAGATGATATACGTGCAGAAGAGACAACGACCAGAGAGAAAGCACAGTAAAATTGACGACGAGGTTGAGCGAACTGCGGTCGGGGTGCGTTTAGTTGAGGTGGTCCAGCAGAAAAGAAAGGAGCCGACAGACCAACTGTAGTCTATTATAAGTGTTGCGGAGTGGGACACAAAGCTTATGAATTCTCGGAGAATCTACATGTGGTATAGGAGTCGAAACCCATACGTCGACAGGATGTATAGGGCGACTAGAAGATGGATTCGACATCTGACAGTGGTGAAGATGGTAAAGGAAAAGGTCGAAACATGACGACTAGGAGAACATTGGTCCAGGACAACCAACGCGAAGAGAAGGAGCTAGCACAATAAAAGGCCATCTTTCAGACCAAAGTGCTGATCACCGACAGGTACTGCATGACCATTGTCGATGGTGGTAGTACAGAGAATTTAGTATCGACAGAGGTCATCGACAAGTTGGGTTTGAGATGTCAAAAACACCCAAATCCATACAAGATATCTTGGTTAGAGAAAGGACATCATGTGAAGGTAACCAGACAATGCCTGATCAAATTTAAGGTTGGGAAACTTGAAGATAGTGTACTATGCGACGCAATCCAAATGGATGCTTGTCATCTGTTGTTAGGAATACCATGGAAATATGATCGGAAGATAATCTATGATGTTCAAGCCAACAAAGTCACAGTGTGGAAAAATGGCACGCGAAGGACACTGAATACAAAGCAGGAGGATCACGCCGAATGCAAGCAGGGCGAAAGCAACTATTGGGAGAAGCAAGTGCTGATGTGCTCAACAAAGGAATTCCTAGAAGAGGAAGATAAATAGTTGGGAATTTTCACCATCATTTCGAAAGGACCATGTGTCTAAGGGTCAACGCGGAGAGAATTTCAGTCGAATTCAAAGAGATACTCGGCGAGTTCAGGAGCGTAATAGTCGATGAGGCACCGGTGAGATTGCCACCAATGAGAAGCATATCCCATCATATCAATTTGATTCCAGGATCAAGTTTTCCAAACAAGGCACCACATCGAATGACTCTGACAGAGGGTCAGGAACTCAATCGACAAGTCCAGGAGTTGTTGGACAGAGGATTGATTAGAGAAAATCTGAGCTAGTGTGTGGTACCATATGTACTAGCACCAAAGAAGGGTGGAGAATGGAGGATGTGTACAGACTACAGAGCTATCAACAAGATCACGATCAAGTATAGGTTTCCATTTCCAAGGATGTATGACTTGATGGACTATTTGAGTGGAGCACAATACTTCAACAAGATTGACCTGAAGAGTGGGTATCACTAGATCAGGGTCAGAGAAGGCGATGAATGGAAGACAACCTTCAAGACGAAGGAAGGACTGTATGAGTGGTCAGTCATGCTCTTCAGAATGACTAATACACCCAGTACGTTCATGAGGTTGATGACCAAGGTATTGAAACCATTCTTTGGAAATTTCGTCGTAGTGTACCTTACCCATTCCAACAATTTTACATGGCTCATCATCACTCAATAAAACATGTCCAAAATTGCCAGGAACATACTCATGAAAGTATTTCCTATGGGGTGTAGCATGACATGAAGCTCTTGACTCTACTACCCAATAATCATTAGTATTATCTAATGCAAGAATCAAAGCATCTTGTAACACATCACCTGCTACATTTGCTTCCTAGGTAGTTTCCTTTTGTGCATCTCCTTTCTTCTTTAGATATCTGCAGTCTTTCTTCATATGTCCTTTCTTTCCACAGTTCTAGCACTCTATCTTTCCCAGTCTGGACTTGGATCTGCCTGTTTTAGACTTCCCACGATTACCTTGGCTCTTTCCTCTCTCCTTTTGTCTTCCCCTGGTCTCCATGGTCAACGCATTACCTGATGTCTCACATGTGCTTTTTCTTCGCATTTCCTCACTAAGAATAACACCAATAACATCATCAAATTTCAAGGTGTTTGAACCAGAGACAGAGTTACTTATAGCCATGACCAAGCTATTCCAGCTTTCTGGCAATGAACACAAGATTAGAAGAGCCCTAACATCATCATCAAAGTTCACACTTACAGAACTTAGTTGATTTGTAACCGTATTAAACTCATTTAAATGATCAGTAATAGATCCACTTTCAGACATCTTCATATTAAATAAACGCTTCATTAGATATACCTTGTTGGAGGCCGAGGGTTTTTCATACAGCTTACCCAGTGTGCTCATCAAACCATCCGTTGTCGTTTCTTTTGAGATATTGAAAGCCACTGACGAAGCCAGGCTCAGCCGTATTGTTCCCAGAGCCTTTCTGTCAAGAACCTCTCATTCTTCGTCCTTCATGGCTGCCGGCTGCTTTGCTCTTCCTCCTAATGGTAGGAATAGATCCTTCTGGTACAGATAGTCCTCCATTTGCATCTTCCATAACTCGAAGTTTTGGCCGTTAAACTTCTTGACCTTAAACTTTCCTTCTTCTGCCATTACTTCCACTCGAACTAGAAACCCTAGCTTCCTACAGTTTTATCTACCAAATAGACCTTCGGCTCTGATACCAATTGTTAGAAACATAGGATCGCAGAGCAATAAAAATAAACAGAAATGCAAATATAATCACACATACACATTGCTAGAGAGACACAAATATATCATGGTTCACCCAACTTGGGCTACGTCCACACTGAATTTGCTAGTCCTTATTATTATTACCGTCCAACAAGGTGAATGGATACAACCTGCAGCACAGCCGCTGCACTTCCTCTTCACTGTCTCATAGTCTCTCTCCTCATCTTAGAGATCTTTACAATGCACAAAACCTAATACATCAACCCTAGCCATATTACAATGTCTTTCTTTTATAGGGAAAATACAATGGGAAAAATACCACGGGATACCCGAAACCATGGGCCCGCAAAACAACTGGCGAAAACGGCCCCGAACCCCTAAAAATGAAGAATGGGTGTACAATCCTCCGGGGTGCACGGCTAAGACAATATCATCTATGAGACTGGAAGATCTGGCTCCACAACCAACAATTATGGGTGGTGTTTTATGGTAGAGGTGTTTAGGATTAGGATAAACATAGAGAGAGTGATGGATTTTTGATAGGAGGGGAGAGAGAGTGAATGCAAGGATGGTGGATCATTGTGTGTGTGTGTGTGTGAGAGAGAGAGAGAGGGAGGGTTATGGGTTTGGGGAGAAGGAGAGTTGTTAAAAGGAAAGGGGGAGTAAAGGGGAGAGAGATGGGAAAGTAGGTGGAGGTATATAGGGAGAGATTGTGGGGGGGGGTGTAGAATTAGGATAAACATAGAGAGAGTGGTGGATTTTTGATAGCGGGAGAGAGAGAGAGTGAATGCGAGGGTGGTGGATCATTGTAAGAGAGAGAAAGAGAGATATTGTGGGTTATTGGTTTGCATAGAAGGGTAGTTACAAAGGAAGGACTATAGGGGGAGAGTGAGAGAAAGTGGCAGGTAACGAGGAAGTGGTAGATAAAGACAAACATGATATGTGGGAAGTTATTGGTAGGGGGGTTTGAAGAAACATATATAGAAGGGGTATTATATATAAGCAGAGAGAGAGCATATGAAAGGAGGTGGTTAGTGGTAGGAGTAGGGAGAAAAAAAGTCAAAGAGAGATAGCTAATGAGAGAGAGATATTGGGGTTAGGGTGGAGAGAGAGAGTGAGAGAGAGAAGGGTTAAGTAAGGGTTAGAGGGAGGAAGGGGAGAGAAAGAGGGAGTAGGGGGTTATTTTTATATGTGGGAATAGGGGGGTGAGTGTATGTGTGTTAGAGAGAGAGAGATGGAGAGATTTGGAGTGTTAAGGGATAGGGGGTAAGAGATGGGGAGAGGTTATGGGTAGGTATATTGGTATGGGGTTAAGAGAGAGAGAGAGAGCTGAGGGGTATTAGGGGTAGGGGGAAGATGGTTGTTTGGGGAGAGAAATAGATAAATATAAGAATGGTTAGATATTTGGGTAGGAGTAGGGAAGTTAGAGAGAAGGGCAATATAGTTGAGGAGTGGAGTGGTGAAAGAGAGAGAGAGAGAAAAGTTGTAAGGGGGAGAGGTATTAGGTGAGAAAGAGAGGGGGTTTTAGGGATATAGGGAGTACGAGGGGGGTTAGAGAGAGGGGTGGTTACAATTAGAGAGAGACAGAGAGGGATATGGGAGGGTGGTTAGTGGTAGGGGATATTATACGAGACCAACAAAGAAGGGGTTGTTGATGCCCCATAATTCACAACACTGACAGTTAGGGATTCTCCCCGGTAAGCAAGCCCAATGAGATTGCGCACTGTTTGGTGTGGGGAATCCTTCTGGTTAACGACCTGGATACCATATAAGATTTAAAGGTTTATTTTCACTGTTTGCAGCCCGATCCACCGTTTATGTATTTTATATTTAAAGATGATATGCAAGTTCTCTATCTAAATGCATGTAATAAAATCAAATCTAATATGTGACTATCTAAACTAATTAATCTATCCCTGCAGGGAGAAAATCTAAAATATGAGTAATATATTGGAGATGTACCTAATAATCTCATAGATAGTTGTTCTGATATTATAAGCAAATTTACAGCAGAATATAAAATATAATAGAGATAGCTCTGATGTAATTAAAATGTTCCATTACTCATTAAGCACATAAATGTTGCACGGGAAAATAAGAGCATTTACAACCAAGAAATAATTCAAATAGGTTAGAAACGATCTCACAGTATGTCTTCTTCTAGCTGTCTTTAATATTTATACAAATGCAAAATCAACCTCCTTCTGGCTTTTCCACCTTAGCTGGCTTTTCCAACTCAGCTATGTAATTGGTCCACATGCCTGTCTCTCTTACAATAATATTGTTGCGCGAAGGAGTCATCATCTTTAGGGAGATTTCATGCTTATATAAATCCTTTGAAATACCTTTTACTCCTGCCACAGTTACCTAGGAAATGTCTTCTAAAAAGTAGACATGAATGGAAGATTTCCCAATGAACCGATGGAGGTCCTACGCTGTCAGGACGTCTATCACTTTTATATAAGATATGTTTGTGTCTAGCTCACCCTAGAGTTCCAACAAGCGTTGGTATCGGACAGGAAAGTATTCCATGATCTGAGGGAAAACCATATGGCATTTCTCATGGGTTTCCCAGATTTTCTAGTAGAAGCCGTCACATTTCCCAATGGTTTTATGGATTCCATAGTTTATTTTTACACCGCAGCCTTTACTGAACTCGATGAGGCCCAAATCCAGCTGAAAATCAGTCTGGGACTTGAGAGGTAGGTTCCCTGGGAATCCTGATTTCCCTTCTCTCCATTCGATTTGTTTGTTGATTTCCTCTATGGTGCGCATGCACTTTCTCCTGAGTCTCAGAGCCTCAGTATCAATTTCTTTCATCCTTGAAATCATCGCCTTCATCTTGCATATTTCTTCTATAATGAGTTCTTGTGACCAGTGAATTTTCCTCAGTACGTCACATTCCTGCTCATGGAAAGGAGCTAAGTCTTTCTTCCTGCTATTTGCAAGCTTCATTTTCCCTGTCATGAGCTCCTTTTCCTTATTTAACTCTTCCACTCCCACTTTTAGTTTTTCAACATGTTGGTTAGCAACTATCTGGTTAGATTCTAACTGAATAGCTTGGGATTCAATGTCATTATTCTCACCTTCTAGTATCATTAGTTGTACCGTCAATGCTTCCTTTTCTTCATCTAGATTTCGGTACTCGCTTGTTATTCTTTTTCGCTGTAATAAGAGGGCATCATATTTCTTCTTCCAGTTTTCCCCATCTACTCGCTCCTTTACTAGAATAGCTTTTAACTTGCACACCTTCTGTTTTCCCAGCTCAACATCATTCATCAGTTTGTTAACATTGTCTTCACTTGCTTGGGTAGCAGCTATGTTGACGAACGCTACGAACCCAGGTTCCCTCTGCGTACCTTGTATGACAGTGCTCTCCTGTCTAATGACGATGTCTGGTTGGGAGGCCATTTTCATTCTTTTCTCTGTCTTTCTCACAATAGCTTTTCTTTTCTTGTCAAAGACAATTTTGTCCAGTTGGGCCACGGTGTGGTCCTTTGATGGAGTAAAAGGTATGAGCGTGAGCTCTCCTATAGGGAAGTGGCTTCCCGTGGTCATTTCTTGATTTACTTGGGATGAGTATATGTCCATGCTTTGCATGCTTGGACTTCCAGTTTCCACATCCTTCTTGAACTTCTCCTCTTCTTCTTTTTTCTTCTGTTTCTCAGCGGCCTCCTTATCTGCCCTCTCTTGCATATCTCGTAGCTTATCAACCTCTTCTTTTCTGATTCTTTTAGCTTCTTCTTCCTGCATCCTATTATCCTGTTCATTCTGAACTCTTTCTGCTGCTTCTCTCTGGAACTTTTCAGCCTCTTCTTTTAGCCTTTCTCTTCCTTCATCAGAGCTTCAGCTTCATCCCTCTTCCTCTGTAATTCTGCCTGCTTAGTAGCTTTAGTGGCCGTGTTGGAATTAGACCCACTCTTGGGACGAAAGCGTTTGTTGAGCTCAGTCAAAGTAATCTGCATATTCAAAACATACTTTGATAGCTGTACAATGTTTTTCAACTTTGTTGCAGTTATCATTTCAGTGAAAACTCTTCTCTCCAAAATGGAAAACTTCCAATTCCCGAACAAAATCTTCAGCAGTTTTAACTTTGGAGAATTTATATGCTCCAATGCAGTAAGGAAATCGTGGGAATGAAGCTTTCTTTTGGTCATGCAATAAGTCACCAATCCCATCTATGAAGAATTTCCTCACTGCTTCTTTGTGGACTACGTAATATGTGGCATCTTGGCAAGAGAGATGGCGGTTTGGAACCTCCATACATCCTGAGGTACATGCCTTCCTGCGAAAAATAGTAATCTCCATATTGTTCCATGACTGCCATGGCATTCTTCGATAGGAAGTTTGGTTCTCTAATGAAGATTAGCTCATATAGAGGCATGATAAGGTCTTGTAATATCCCTTGTATTTATGGTCCCATAACATCTTGTACGCAACATAGATTGGGACATCATTCTTGTTCCAGATGGAGCCTAGCTTGGGGAAAGGATGGCTTGATAAAATGCAATCTAAAAGGTACGAGGACAAGTAGAACTCCACCCTTTTCTGGATTAGTCCTCCTTTTGCAGCTTCTATGGCTGATGATAGACTGTCTGAGATAATTTCCACCCAGTTAAAGATCCTATCGTTGAAGGCCACATGGTGGATCAAAGGTAGCCAATTTAGTTTATAGGTGGTTCCATCTGCTTTGCCAAAAATTCTGCTTAGCATTAGGGCTATGATTCTGAAAGGGGGCCTTAGCGTTTGGGTTTCATACTCTCCTCTCTCTTTTTGCCTCAGTTGCTTTCCTGTTATTAATAATTTCTTGACGAAGTCGAGGGTGTCCATGTTAAGAATTTCAAGCCAAGCTGTGGTCAGGTGGACCTGAGTGTGTGGTAACTTGTAAGTGACTGATATGTGGGCTGGATGGAATGAGGAAATAGCTTCTCCTTTACTGTCGGACATAATCCTTGATGTCAGCTTGTGATAGAATCCACCCAATGACCTCTGAGCAAGGGAAAATTTCTGGGCGCGTGGCTACTTTTGCAATACCACATTTTCTTATGTTGTATAGAGTACCATTTCCTCCAGAACTGCACCAGGGACATTTAGGTCCCGGATCATCTGATATATTTCACCCCACTTGAATACAGGGGTAACTCCCATAACTGGATTCGTATCCTCATATGTTGTCTCTATCCTGGTTTCCATTATGACCTCGACATCTGACTCGAGCTCAGTTACCTTGGACTTTCCCTTCTTTACTCCTTTCTTAGTCATTGTTTAAAATCTGATAAGACAAAGCCATGTATAAGCAGAAACCGAACAACAATTCCTCAAGAAAATTCACATTAAGAGGTATGTCGGGTCGAACAAAACCATTGCTAAACTTGTTAAAATTCATGTTTGCTTTTACCAATTCACAGGCCACATAGAACGCATGCATAATGATCAGAAGAAATCATTTTGCCTGTAAAATCAACAATAGAATAACTCGCTATCAACAAGCAAAGTTGAGAAAACAAGGTAGTCGTGGTTAATTAGAGTTTTGCTTGCTTTCTTTCCAATGGAACATGGAAGACATTAACATATGTAGATAATCAATTAAAATTGGTCGACCGTTAACAAAACACAGCCAAATGCACTGATTTAGGTCATTTTATTTTATGTTGAGCAGTTCTCGAAAGAAGTTGGTTAGTTCGTTGGGGACGGGAAAACATGGCTTGAGTTCATGGACACGACAGGGTTGTTTCCCGGGTTACTATGGTCTTACAGTTGCAGGGGGGTTCTTCGCACATGGTTGAATTAGTAGCGAAGAGCAACCAACGAGAGAGGAGTGGCTAGTGCAGTGTGGGGCTTAAGACTGGTCCAAAGCTGGTTGCATTAGGGTAGCATGAACGAAAAGGCCTTGAGGTGAAAACTTCTTTCATGGAAGCAAATCCCACAAATAAGATAACAACAAAGCAAAGGACTGACCAAAGAAAAAAACAACCTACCTATTTACTGTTGATTGGATGTGAATCCTCAATGGTGTTGGGAACCTGGTGCTTTACGAGTAATGGATACAATAGTGCTCGGACGACGTTCTTCAACGTTAAACAGTAAACAAACTGAAAAAACCCAAACTTAATATATAGTCCTTCTACGCGGTGGATTCATTAATGTCGAGTACATGGTTTGTGACAGCAATAAACATCGTTAAAGGGGGTGGGGCCCAGTGTCCTTTTGGCACCGTAAACGCTTTAATATCTTGCTTCCACAAAGAAGACCGCCAACGGTTTCAGATGAACTTGTCGAGTCAGCACGATATGTATCGGCAGGACTCAGCGAGTCACTGTGAACAACCTTGACTGAGAAAAATTAACTCTGTTGATTTTGGCTTCTTGGTAGGTCTTCACGTGATAAAATTCCTATCCGCGACCATGTCAGCAGCTAATTTCGAGATCCACCGATGCTCCATAATGAAAAAGGAAACCAACCCTCTTTGACGCACTTTAGCGACCATCGGTGAACATTTCGATGCAAGATGTCCAGTTTCCTCGAAGTGTATCATGGTTAACAGTTTTCCTTGCCGAAAATAGAAGAAAAAACTAAGTGACCAAAGCTATACCGGGTAATGCTATGGTGCTTCGGTCAATCTGGATGAGATCTGCCGATTGTTTCAGCTCAACTTCGTGAGTTCTGCCGAAACATGAAATCATCCAAGATTTAACAAAAGTAAAAGAAGAGACGCTGATAATGTCGGCTAATCTTAGCGAGTTCAACCGGCGCAAAAGACAACCAAAACTTCAAGGATGAATGTCGATCGTTTCGGCTTGACCTAGTGAGTTCCACCGAAACACGAAGGTTTAAAAAAAAACAAGTTAAGGAAAAGCAACGTTTTGACAGGTTTGACGGAGTTACGTCGACTGTTTCGGCTCGACTCGGTGAGTCATGCCGAAACAAAAAATCTTTGAAACTCCAAAAACAAGGCTGACTGTTTCAGCTCGACTCAGCGAGTCGAGCCGATCATTTCGATTAATAAAAACAAGTTTTACTTAGTGAAAAAACAAACTTCTCCTGCTTGACCTTTTGGAAAAAAAAAAACTAAGTATGAATAGACTAAAAAGACTTAACTTCTGAAACAAAAAATATCTTAAGAGAAAAGGAGGGGCCCCATTATTTTCAAAACTTTTGCGGATCAGTTTGTAGCAACAACAGGGGGTTAGTGGTAGGAGTAGGAAAGAGAGAGACAAAGGGTTTTGGAAAATAGAGGTGTTAGGGTTAGAGAGAGAGAAGGAGAGAGAGTGGGTGTTAGGGGGTTCACAGGGAGAGAAAGGAGTGGTGGATAGATGTAGGTGAATAAGTAGTGGAGAGAGAGAGATGAGTATGGGTTAAGGGTAGTGCATTGAGAGGAAGAGAGAAGGCCTAGTGGTGTTGATTAGGGACAAGGGGAACATGGAAGTTGGGAGAGAGAAAGAGATAGAGATCAAGATCAGGAGGGTTAAGGGTTTGGGGTGTGTTAGAGTTAGAGAGAGAGAAGGAGAGACGGTGGGTGTCAGGGGGTTCATAGGGAGATAAAGGGGTGGTGGATAGATGTAGGTGGACAAGTAGTGGAGAGAGAGATAGAGGGGTATGGGTTAAGGGTAGTGCATTGAGAGGAAGAAAAAAGGCCTAGTGGTGTTGATTAGGGAAAAGGGGAGCATGGAAGTTGGGGGAGAGAAAGAGATAGAGATCAAGATCAGGAGGGTTAAGAGTTTGGCGAGGAGTTGGTAAGATAGAGAGAAGGGTTTATACTTGAGGAGTGGGTGGGTGTTGTGTAGAGAGAGAGAGATGTGGTATGAATTAGGGGTATTAGGTGAGACAGAGGGTGGGATTAGGGGTAGAGTGACGAGAGGGTTTAAGGAGAGAGGGGGGGTATTATTATTAAAGAGAGAGAGATGAGGGGGTGATTATGGGTAGGTGTAGGAGGGTGTTTTAGGTAGAGAAAGAGATATAGATTAGGAATTTTAGGGGTTTGAGGAGAAATGAAACTAGAGAGAAGGGATTAGAGAGAGAGAGAGTTTAAGGATCGAGGGAGAAGGGCTTATAGAGAGAGAGAGAGAGATCGGAGGGTGGTTAGTGGTACTGGAGATTATAATTGGGGTAGAGAGATGGAGGCCTGGGTTATTTGGAATAGGATAGAGAGAGAGAGAGAGGGGTTGGGTTATGGGTGGGTTTAGAGAGAGGGATATAAAGAGACAGGGGGTGGTAAGTGGTAGGAGTAGGAATGAGAGATATGAGGGGTGCTGGGATAGAGAGGTGGGTTAGGGGTAAATAGAAAGAGGGAGAGAGTGTGGGTTTTAGGAGGTTAGGGGAGAGAGAAAGGAGTGGGTGTTAGGCATATATGGAGGAATAGATAAATAGAGAGAAGTGGGGATTAGGGGAAGGTGGTGGATTAGGTGGTTGAGAGGAATATATATATATATATATATATACAGAGAGAGAGAGAGAGAGAGAGAGAGAGAGAGAACTGAGGGGGGTTGATTAGAGCTAGAGGAAAAAGGGGGTTGGGTGAGAGAAAGAGATATAAATCAAGATGGTTATGGGTTGGGGGAGGAGTATAGAAGCCAGAGAGAAGGGGGTTATACTTGAGGATTAGATGGGTGTGGTGTGAGGAAAGAGATATATGGAGGATGAGAGAGAGAGAGAGTGAGAGGTGGTAGGGAGGAAGGGGATTAGTTTAGAGAGAGGGAATGTTAGGGGTAAAGGGTGGTGAACGATTTAGGGAAAGAGAGATGGGGGATTATGATTAGAGATAAAGGTAAGGGTTAGAGAGAAATATTGAGAGAGATAAGGGGGGTGATTATGGGTAGGGGTAGGATTGGGTTGGGGTAGAGATAGAGATCAAAGATTTTATGGGTTTGGGGAGGAGAAAATAAGTTAGATAGAAGAGGGGTAGAGAGAGAGAGAGAGTGTGTGTGTAGCGATAAGGTGATGACGATTTTTGGGTTTGGGGTTAGAGAGAGAGAGAGAGAGAGAGGAGAGAGAGAGAGAGAGAGAGAGAGAGAGAGAGAGAGAGAGAAATTGGGGGGGTTATGCGTTTAGGGAGGATAAAGATAGTTAAAGAGAATAGGGTAATATAGGGGGGAGAGATAGAGAGAGGGGGGGGGGAGAGATAGAGAGAGGGGTGGGTAGGTAGGTGGAGGTATATAGGGAGAGAGATGGTGGGATGTATGGTTAGCGATGGGAAACATAGAGAGAGGGGTGGATTTTGGATAAATCAAGGAGAGAGAGACACAGAGAGAGAGAGAGAGCAATGACTGGTTATTGGTTGTAGGAGAGAGAGGCAGATATGATGAGGGCGTGGTCAATGGTAAGAGTAGGATTGAGAGAGGGGGGGTTACTGATAGAGGGTGGGTTAGGGAGAGAGAGGGAGGTTAAAGGTATAAAGTGTAAATAGAGGTAGAGAGGGTGGTGTTAGGGGTTTGGGGGAGAGAGAAAGTGGTGGAGGTTAGTGGTAGGTGGAGGAGTAGGGGAGAGAATGAATGAGAAAGGGTGTTAGTAAAGGGTAGCTAGAGGATTAGAAAGAGAGAGGGAGGATGGTGATTAGTGGCAGGGGTGTGTGTGTGTGTGAGAGAGAGAGAGAGAGAGAGAGAGAGAGAAGGTGTTGGGGAGTAGGGAAATATAGAGAGGGGTGGGGTTTATGGGTAGGTGGAGTAGGGGTTCTAGAGAGGGAGAGAGAGAGAGAGAGAAAGAGAGACAAATGGGGTGATTAGGGGTATGGGTGAGGATGGGGCTTGGGATATAGAAAGAGATAGAGATCAATAGGGTTAGAGGTTTGGATAGTTAGAGAGAAAGGGGGTATAGTTAAGGAGTATTGGGGTTGATATAAAAATGTGATAGTAGTGAGGGGGTCTAGGAGAGAGAGGGTCAGTTATAGGTAGAGGGAAAAGCATGTTGCTTACAGAGATAGATAGGGGGCTTAATATTAGAGGTAGAGAGATTAGGTAAGGGTGGAGGGGGTGAGGAGTTGAGGGTAGGGAGAGAGAAGGGGGTATGGATAGGGGGATGAGGAGTTTGGTTGTTGGGCGTAGAGAGATAGGGGGGGGGGAGAGAGAGAGAGAGAGAGAGAGAGAGAGAGAGAGAGAGAGAGAGAGAGAGAGAGAGAGAGAGAGAGATTGGAAGGGTTATGGGTTTGGGAATTTGGAGGAAAGTTAAAGTGAATGGGGGAGTATATCTAGAGAGAGAGAGGTGGGAAGGAAAATGAAGGTATATAGAAAGAGATATGGTGGTGGTTTGGTTAGTGGTATTGGGAAGTGGGATTAGAAAAAAAATAAAGACAGGGGTGTCTTTGGGATAGGGGCAAGAGATAGAGAGGGGGGGGGGTGGTTGATTGTAGGAGTAAGGGGGAGAGAGAGAGGGGGGTAGTTGTCAATGGTAGAAGTAGGAATGAGAGAGATGAGGGGGACTATAAGGGGATAAAGAGAGAAAGAGAGAGGTGGGGGTAGATAAAGATCCATATGGTGGGAGAGTTGTTAGTGGTTGGGGGTTGAAGATTAGGAGAAACATAGAGAGGGGGCATTATAGATAAGTGGAGAGAGTGCTCGCACACAAGCAGGTGGTTTAGTGGTAGGAGTAGGGAGAAAGAGAGACATAGGGAGAGAGAAAGAAGGATAGATAGAGAGTGGGGTTAGGGTGGAGAGAGAGGGGGGGGTTAGTTTTAGGTATAGGAGAAGGAGGTGAGAGTGTGTGTTAGAGAGAGAGAGAGAGTGGGGGAGTGTTAGGGAATATGGGGGGATAGAGGGGTGGGGGTTAGGAATAGGTGTATTAGTATGGTTTTGCTAGAGAGAGAGAGAGAGAGAGAGAGAGAGAGAGTGGGGTGTTAGTAATATGTTTTTGGGAGGAGTGTTAGAGAGAGAGTTTGAGCAAGAGTATTCCTTTTAGGGGTGGAAGAAGAAGTGTGAGTGTGTTTGTTTTAGAGAGAGATAAAGAGTAGGAGGTGTTTGAGTACAAGGGGGGACATAGGGGGTGGGGGTTAGAGATATGTGGATTAGTACGAGGTTGATAGAGAGAGAGAGGGTGATTAGGGTTAGTGGGGAGGAGGGGGTTGGGAGATAAAGAGATTTAGATCAGTGATGTTAGGAGTTTTGGTAGAATGATGAAAATTATAGGGAATGGGGGGTATATAGAGATAGAGTTTAGGGGTGGGAGTAGGGGAGTGAGTGTGTGTGTTAAAAAGAGAGAGAGCGAGCGGGAGGTGTTAGTAAATAGGGGGGGAGAGAGATGTGGTGGTTAGGAGTAGGTGGATTAGTAGAGAGAGAGGGGGGGTGACTAGGGGAAGTGGGAAGCAAGAGTTGGAGGAAAGAAAGAAATAGAGATTTAGGGGGTTAAGGGTTTGGGGAGGAGGAGGGAAATTATAGATAATGGGGGTAGAGAGAGAGAGAAAAGGGTGGTTAGAGGTAGGGGGTGTGGTTATACGAGACAAGGAGAGATTTTGGATAAGGGTTAGGGAAGAGAGAGAGAGAGAGAGAGAGAGATTAGGCGATCTGATTAGTTATATGGGAGAGGAGGGGTCTTGGGTGAGAGAAAGAGATTGAGATCAAGAGGGTTAGGTATTTGGAGAGGAATCAAATAGTTAGATTGAAAGGGTTATAGTTGAGGATTTGTGGGGTTGGGGGAGTGAGAGAGGGAGAGAGAGAGTAGGGGGGTTAGAAAATAGAGAAAGGGGGGGGTTGGGGGAGAGAGAGGTAAAGGAGGGGTGTTTGTGAGAGTGATGGGGGGCTAGAGAGAGAGAGAGAAAGAGGGGGGGGGGGTGGGTTATGGGTTTAGGGAGGAGAATTATAGTTAAAGAGAATGGGGGAGTATAGGGGAAGAAAGAAAGAGAGAGGTGGGTATATAGGGAGAGATATGTTGGTGGGGATGGTTAGGGGTAAGGTGGATGGGGATTAGGAGAAACATAGAGAGAAGGTTTCTTGTGGGTAGGGTGGAGAGAGAGAGTGCACAGGGTTTTTAGTGGTGTTAGGAGAGAGTACGAGAGAGACGACAAGGGGGTGGTTAGTGGAAAGAGTCAGATAGAGATAGAGTATGGGTTAGAAACAAAGGGGTTGTTAAGGAGAGAGAGAGAGAGAGAGAGAGAGAGAGAGAAGGGGGGTGATTAGCATGAGGAGGGGGGATAGAAAGAGATAGAGAGGTAGGGTTATGGTTTTGGGGAAGAGTAGCTTAGTTATGGAGAAGGGGGGTATAGTTAAGGAGTATTGCAATTGAAAAAATGAAGTGATAGGGTTGAGGGGGGTTAGGAGAGTGTTGAAGCCCCGGGTATGTAGATTGTTGGAATGTTTTCCAAGGCTAGAAATAGAGGGTTAAAACCCAATCTGAAAGGATTCAAAAATATCTGTGCAAGAGCAGTTCTATCCCCAAACTGTTTGGTATAGTTAACTCCCATGGATATAAGGTCTTGGATAACACTTACGGGGTTTGATCCTGAAAGGATCTGTCTTCCTGTGAGGGAAGATCGGAAATTTTCTATCTCTAGGAATGAGTAATGTTTACCTTAAAAAGAAGAAATCTAAACTAAGTTACATCTAATCTAAGGAATTTGTTTTGTTTATGTGTAGGATAACTTGATCTGAATTTTAATAAGTCTTTTCACCAGTTTGACAGAAATGTGAAATGGATATTTACTTATTAGATTAAAATACAACCATGAAATGAAAATCAAATTATGGTAGTTTAAGGATTAGGCATATGCAAGATTATCCTGTATCTGAAATGCTAATTGAAATATTAACATTAATTTAATAATGCATGTTAATCATTTGCGTAAATAGATAAATGTTTTAAGTAAACAAATGCACTTAAAACGTAAATACACAGAAATCATCAATTAAGACAAATCCAATCTATAGATCAATGTATTAATTATTAATTGCAAAATAAAACAGTGTTGATTCATAAGCTGAAGTGAAAATCAAAACCCATCAAACAAATTTGATAATTTGACAAAAGAGATATCAAGAGAACACTAACTGTATTTCTTCAAGGGTTCAAAAAATTACAATCTCTTACTAATTAGAGTCTCTTCAGTCCTCTATTGATGATTTTCTCCCCCCCCCCTATGAGATCTCTACTCTTTAAATAATAATTACAAAAAATATAGAAAGGATAAAGTTCCCATAAAACAGGGATTACAAAATCAAACTAGTCTAAGAATGACCAAGGGCACCTTGCCACTTGGTCCAAACTTCTAGAATATCATCCACATTTGGATAATTAGCTGACTCAAGTCTCCACTGGGCATCACAAGTAAGGGACTCCATCTCATTCTTGGCTAAATTATGCCAAGTGCATAGAAAAATATGGATCTTTCCTTCTAGGCTGACAGGTTGCTTGATAAACTTTTCAACTTCTGAAATCCCTATGTGCTTGAGCTGTTGAATCTGCTCTTTGACCTTCTCACATCTTTTATCAACTTGTTCAATCATCTGTTTCGGTGGAAAAGACTTCTCAATGAGATCCATAGTAGGAAACTATAGCTTAACCATGATATTATCTATAACATACCATCTCCTCCCATAGACTGCTTGTGCCTTCTTGATTGTTTCTTCAACTATGTCAGAAATATTTTTCCAATCATTCCAAGATGTTCTAATTCTTCTGAACTTGAAGCTATCGAAAATTGGGATATCCTCTAGTCTTTATTTGATATACCTTTTCCATTCGACAAAATCATCATAAGCTTTGGAAGCTTGTTGGATTTTCTCAATGTGTTGTTCAAGAATAGTAGACATTCGCTCAAAAGCACTATGATATTCCTGAATTTCATTCAGTGAAATAAATAATTCATCTAAGAGTTTGCAATGCTCCTCATTCACTCTATTAGCCAATTCCTTGAATTCTTCCTGAGAAAACCTAGATAAAGAAGAAAAGGCTGCACTTGCAGTTGCATCCTTCAACTGTTGTTCCAATATTTTTATCTTCTCCACATTTGCAGTGTTTAGAACCTGTGCATCCCACAGTTCATCCTGGAGAGAAGAGTTATGTTATTGCATATATTTGAGTCGCCTTTCAAACTCATTTCTCAATTTATGAATCTGAGATTCATGTTCTTCATTAACTTTGATCAGCTGCTCCTGAAGTTGCTTCAACTCTTCTTTCTTGATGTCAATCTCTTTATTCAGCGAAGTCACTGAATCAAAATTTGCTCCAACAAATGACCCCATAGCTACTGCAGTCTCTAATGCTTCCTGTTGGATGTCATCAAACTGTTTGGCCCAAATTATTTGGTTTGAAACAGGTGCTTGCAGCACAACTGATCACCTGTTTCTCTTGTTACCTCTTCTTACGATTGATTTTGTTGTTCTGCTCTAAAAGTAGTCCCCAAGGGGAACCACAACATCATCTTCAAGATAAGTTGTCAACTCAGTTGAAGATGTAGAAACATTGCATGTTGCTACCAATGGAGCTGTTTGGGTGACATTGGAATTAGGGATAGAAATGGTAATCTGAGAGGTAGACATCAAAGGGGAAGTGGTGGGAGAAACTGAAGGTGGAGAAAGAGGAGAAGTAAACATAGCAGCAAACTCAGTGAGGGAAGTTGAGAAAATAGTAAGTGATGGCTATAGAGAAATAGATAGAAGCTGTATCTCAGTTACTCATGGTGGAAAGGTGATAGGTGGAATTGGAAATATTGAAGGTGAAGTAGTGATGGAGGCTAGTGCAACAAATAATTGAGTTATGGTGTATGGTGGTAATGTAACCTCAAAATATGAGGTGGTAGGATAATTAAGAGAAGAAAGTGGGGGTGTGGAAGTTAATGCATCAATAGTGGTGGTGATTTCAGGAAAGTGGTCATCTGGAATGGGGTCATCCACCACTATGTTGTTAAGCAAATCAACCATTTCCTGGGAACCTTCAGTTATCTCTTGCACAACAGGAATGGGAGGAAGTCTTTCATCCTTAGCATCAATGTCTTCAATGTTCAGTGTAGGAATTTGTGAGGCAAAGGTATGAATTTTTTGTCTTTTGGCTGCATTACTTGCAACAACCATCTGAGTGTCACTGGCTGGGTTACTTGTAGCAACCACTCGAGTATCAAGTACCGAATTCATTTGTGCCAATTGCTTCTTTATTTGTTCAGATGTTTGAATCAATATATTCAATTCTGCAGTAGGTTTCAATTTTGGAGCATGTTCCATAAGGCCTTTAACTTTGCCTTCATCTGTATTTGTTAACATCAATGGAGCACTTGCCTTTTGGGATTCTTTCTCTTCTCTATCCTTTCTGGTATGCTCTTCAAGTTGTAGTTTCATTTTTCTATAACTCAAAACCTTAGTCTTGAGTTCCTGTTGGTACTCAAGAATGAATCTATGCTCTTATTTGGTTTGATCCCTAACCAAGACTTCAAAAAAGAGATTTACTCCCTGATAAATAGAGTCATCAGGAGTATCCTCATGGGAATAGGTGGTATTCACATGTTCTTGAGCAAAGTGGGAAGCCAAGAATGCCTTGGGATCATGCATCCTTTTAGGGGCATGTCCCAACTTTAACGCAACAATCCTCTTTCCCATTACTGCAGGATATGTTTAATTTGGAATTACCAAAGGCCTAAGGTTTAAACGGAATTTAGGTCATCCCTTTCTTTTAGGTCTAGTGAGATTGAGAAAAAATACATCTGTAATAGTTTGGAAGGCTATTTCTTCACGAAGGAGTTTGTATGGGACTATCCTTGGCAACAAATGTACTGTGCCACTTCCCCAAACTCTGATATTGGAGAAATATTCTCCCACATATGAGTCACCAATGGTGGAAATGAGAGTTTTGGCATTACGGGAGAACGCAGGTGCATCTTCTCTGAATATCTGGTGATAAATTGTTCCATCGAAATGATCAAAGATATCATATAGTAAAGGAACATATTTGTTCTCCCACAACATTGAACAGTAAATTTGAACTAGGGAAGATGAAAGTGTCCAATTCCATCCCATAAAAGGGTATTGGAATTCTGAGCAGAATACATCAATTACATAAAATGAATAAAAGAAAGAGGGCTTCCTTGAAGCTGGTGTCTTCTGATACCATTCAATTGTTGACTTTAACTCCACTAACAGAATTGAAGCCTAATTGAATGATTACCTAGTTGTGAGAACATGATGGGCCACAAGTGCCCATTCGAGTTTGAACATAGAACAATTAGGTAGACCATACAGCCTACAAAGCATGGCTTCCAAGAGGGAATAGGGTTCTTTGAACCATGGAACAGGGTATAGGTTATCGGATTTGGGTATGAAGTTGGCCAGGTTATTCATCCATGACTTCATCATATCGTTGAAGTTAAACCCGGTGTTGGCAGAATCCAGGAAAGCAGCATTAAGAAGTGTTAGGATATTCCTATACTCCATCCTAGTCCTACCAACATTTTCATCATTTGCAGTTTCATCCTTGCATGCATTTCTGCATGCAGCATGCATTTCTGCATGCAACATGCATTCTGCATGCATGCATCCTAGTCATCAGTCCCAGCACCTAGCCCTCAGGTAGCTAGCCCCGGGAGCTTCTCACGGATCAGTTTTAGCCCTCCTAGAGCTTAGTGCACCCTTCTTCCTTGATTTAAGGAAGCCACTCGTCCTCTCTCACCTACCACTCAGCTACACTTCAGTTAATTGATTTATCTTTAGTTCTTTCCTTGATTGAAGGAAATACTAGCTCTCAATTGACTGTATCACTCCGATGGACCTCCAATGAGACTAGACTGCTCATTCTGACTCCAGTTAGCTCCTCATGTGCCCTCCACTGAGCCTCCTTCATTCAGTTAGTGCTTCCATGTGCCAGTTACAATCAGTTACACCTACCACACTCAGTTAGACTCAGTTTGAATGATGGTTGATAGTTACTTGTGCATTGATTACTCCACCGATGATGAGATAGACTTCTAGTTGTGCTTTGATGACACTCCAGTGATCTTTTGATCACTCCATAAAGGATACTTTGAATTTCCACCTTGGCATTCGAATCCTCATGCATTGTACTATTTATTTGTCCATATTGTGATTAATGAATAAGTGTGTGTGTGAAGTTATTTTGCTTCTATCCGAGTTCTACTGTATTATTATTCTATTGCTCATTTTACTTCATTGACCACTCTTAATCTTATTCCTAAATTATTTCATTGTGAGGTATACATCAACTCTTAGATCTGCTACGAGGATTTTCACATGGTATCAGATCCATTTGAGAGTATATTCTACCTCCATTCCTGAGAGTTTTTTGCAGGTTATTATCAAGATTTCAAGTGCAGTAGTTGCAATAGTTTCTGCACTTTTGCAGCAGTAGAAGTTGTAGACATTTTCTATTGTTTTTGCAGGTCTTCTGAAACAACTTCCATGTTCAATTTGGAAGAAATTACTCCTCTTTCTCCATTCAACTATGATGAATGGAAACCACAGATAATAGCACATTTGAAGAGACATGGTCTCTTTGATTATTGTTTTGAAAGAGAGTTTGAATCCTCTGAAGAAGAGAATGACTCGTTAAATGAAGGTGACAGAGCCTATGCAGCCATGATGTTTTCTA
The DNA here is from genome assembly GCA_027924585.1 of Larix kaempferi. Lineage (NCBI taxonomy): Eukaryota > Viridiplantae > Streptophyta > Pinopsida > Pinales > Pinaceae > Larix > Larix kaempferi. Next base: position 1,527,394 of record BSBM01001431.1, read on the forward strand.
TGTCTCGATGCATGGTACACCACTTCCTTGATGTTGAATCTCCAAAAGAGCTATGGGCCCACCTGGATGAAAGATTTGGCAGACAGAATGAAGGGATTGGTCCAAACTCTTTCGAGAGCAAGCCCACTATTGCATTCGCCCTCCTTGATCTTATTCCTAAATTCTTTCATTGTGAGGTATACATCAGCTCTTAGATCTATGGTGAGTATTTTCACATGGTATTTGGCAGACAGAACGAAGGGATTGGTCCAAACCCTTTCGAGAGCAATCCCATTGTTGCATTCGCCCTCCTTGATGATCTCATTGATCATGAATTAGTATCAAGCATATCTCATATTGAAGTTATCCATAAAGAAGAAGAACTTGCAGATTCTACACTCATGCTCCAAATTCCTTCTATTTCGAATTTTGTGCCAACTCACACTCTAGAAATTACAGAGGTTCCTAAATCCTCTCTTGCACCAGAGTTTGTTGGTTTGCATCATGATCTACTGAATGTTTCGGAGGCCAAATAATCCATTGGAGCTAATGCATTCGCTCTCCTTGATCACTCACCTCTTATTTACTACTGTAAGATCATTATTTCATTATCTTAGAAGGTTATTGAAGATGATGGCCATTGCCATTCGCTTTGGATAATTTCTCATGCATTTATTGGTTTAGATCTCACCTCAAATGGCTCAAAGTAGATCTTAAGAAACCATGATTCAAGTCTTGGATCTGATTTGGATTCCAAGCAATCACTGATATTTGATGATTCTTTTGGGCATAATCTCACCCATGATGGTTCAAAGGAGAAAACAAAAGACTATCTGCATATTCTTGGATTTGATCCTACCTCAACTGACTCGAATCATAGGTTCAAGGATCATCCTCATACTTTTGGATTTGTTCTCATCACCTTCGATTTGAAGAGAAAGTACACGCACATGCTTTCTGAGCATGATCCACTTCTTCCCAAGAAGAAGATACCTCCAGACATATGACCAAGCATCACATTTGCTTGAGTTTGGAGCATTTTTTTTTTTTGTGTGTCTTACATTCTATTTTGAGGTGGGGTATTTTTCCCATGAGGTTTTCCCCATTTCCTCGGTTTATTGATTGTTATTATTATTCATTGTATTAGGTGACCTTTGGTCTTAGTTACTAGGGCCCAAGATGGATTAAGGGGGGGTGTTAGTATACTCCTATACTCCATCCTAGTCCTACTGACATTTTCATCATTTGTAGCTTCAGTCTTGCATGCAACATGCATGTAATTACATGCATCCCAGTCATTAGTCCCAACACCTAGCCCTCAGCTAGCTAGCCCAGGGAGCTTCTCATGGATAATTTTTAGCCCTCCTAGAGCTTAGTGCGCCCTTCTTCCTCGATTTAAGGAAGCCACTCGTCCTCTCTCACCTACCACTCAGTTGCACTTCAGTTAATTGAGTTATCTTTAGTTCTTTCCTTGATTTAAGGAAAAAATGGCTCTCAACTGACTGTATCACTCTGATGGACCTCTAGTGAGACTAGACTGCTCATTCTCACTCCAGTTAGCTCCTCAGGTACCCTCCACTGAGCCTGCTTCATTGAGTTAGTGCCTCCATGTGCTAGTTACACTCAATTAAACCTACCACACTCAGTTAGACTCAGTTTGACTGATGGTTGACAGTTACTTTTGCATTGATGACTCCATCGATGATGAGATAGACTTCTAGTTGTGCTTTGATGACACTCCAATAATCTTTTGATTACTCCATAAAGGCTAATTTGAATTTCCACCTTGGCATTCGAATCCTCATGCATTGTACTATTTATTTGTCCATATTGTGATTAATGAATAAGTGTGTGTGTGAAGTTATTTTGCTTCTATCCAAGTTCTACTGTATTATTATTCTGTTGCTCATTTTACTTCATTGACCACTCTTAATCTTATTCCTAAATTCTTTCATTGTGAGGTATACATCATCTCTTAGATCTGCTGTGAGGATTTTCACAAGAAGTTGGGTAGTCAGTTTAAGGGCATAAGCTCTAATAAAAACTTCAGGGCGAAAAGAAACCAAAAGGGACCCTGCACTGTTGTTAAAGGAACGGTTTTTGGGGTTCACATGGTAAATTATCCATTTGACTGCATCTATTTAAGGGAGAAGGGAAGGTCTAGCCGCTATGGCATGTAATTGGGAATTCCTAATTTTCTCATAGGCATGCCGGTTATCTTGGATGTTTGACAGGTCGTCATCATAAAAAATGGCATAAATTTTAGACCAGTCTATCTGATAGGTTTCCTAGACTTTGTCACTGGTATCAGCAAAGATGCCGAAGTTGGGGTCTTTGTTCAATAGGTATTTCTATGCTATCCTAGAACAGGTAACTCTCGACATGGTGAAAAATCGTAATTTCTGGTAAAATAAATTAAAAACAATTAAAAATAGTTTTAAAAATGGCGAAAAAAACCAATTAAAAATAGTTTTAAAAATGGCGAAAAATAATAAACAACCAACAAGAAAGGACAGAAAACCGACCTGTGCTAATGAGAATAGAAGAAAAATAGCCCTGGTAAAAACTCGCAGTAAAAATCCTTGTAGCAAGTAATTCTTGAAATTGAAAAATGGTAAAAGAAAATAGAAAATTCGACATATTTAACAATTTCGTCGGATGAAATCTAGACCGTAGGATTAAGATAGATCGACAGCTAAGATCCAACATGTGGGATGTGGGAGGAGAGTTGCACAAGTTTATTGTTGCAAATAGGTACATTCTTTCTGCAATCTGCAATCCGCAATGCGGGTTGCGGAAAGACAACTCTAGATATAAACAAACCGAAATTTACTTCAATCTGCAATTGCGGGTTGCGGAAACACAAACAACACAAATTAAAATAATGATCTTCCCTCAATCCGCAATCCGCAATGCGGGTTGCGGGTTGTGGAACAACAAAGCGCAAATTTTTTCTTTAGACACTTTTCCGCAATCCACAATTGCGAGTTGCGGGTTGTGGAAACGCAAAGTGCAATTTATTTTGAAACTCTTCCCGCAATCTGCAATTGTGGGTTGCGGGTTGCGAGTGCGACAAACCACAATCATTGAAAATTATTTCCGCATGCATATTGCAGGTTGCAGAAAGAAAAAGTTTCAAATAAAAAAACCAAGCCTCCGCAACCCGCATTGTGGATTGCTAGTTGCGGGTTGCGGAAAGAACAAACTTTTTGGGAAAATTACTTAATTCTGCAACTCATAAAAACACACAAAAATGAAAGAATTTTCAAAGGGAAAATTAATAACTGACTCAAATCTTGACAAAGACATAAAAACATGATAAGCAGGATGAAAACCCAAAAATGACTAAGGAAGTTCAACATTACCTTTGCACATAAAACATGGGGGCTCCCATGTTTTGATTAAAACATGGGATCTATTGTACCTACAACAAATGGCGATTGGCTGGGATGAACTAGTTATCTCTGTGAATGAAATATTTAGTTATAAGAAAGATATGTCAGCAAACTAATGTTTCAACCTAGAATTTACAAAATGTTCTCATAAAGACACAACCAAACAACAGAGTTAGTCATATGATTGATATATTCCCATCCAAAACCAATTAATGATGATATTTATCTGATAAGGCAGTCTAGAAGAAAACATGAATCCTCTACCATCATGCAATCATGGGAGGGTAGTTTATGATGAGCCTTAGAGAAAACTTAGATCCATTCTGGGTTACCAAATCATGAATCACCTTGACTTTATTAATTATTTAATTATGTACATATGCATTACTCACAATATATACATTTCTTTTTCTTTTTCTCCCTTTTTTTTATACATATTCACCCCTTTTTTCTTAAACATAATAAAAATATGCAAATAAGACTTTGTTGACACAAGACCATTTCTCTGACTTGGTGATCCGATTTTGTTGATGTATATGTAACTCCGGAATGTATTTCACATGTATGTATATTGTATTCCTATAGAGATGTTATTATTCCTCTATATGGAAGTGGTTGTATTCCTATAGAGATGTTATTATTCCTCTATACGGAAGTGTCGCCATTTATATTGTAAGTGTCGTAACTTATACTTGATGGGTTATTAGACCACCTTGTTGGGGTCGGCCCTATATAAGTCATGTGGGTCAAAGGGTTATTAGACCACCCTATTAGGAGTCAGCCATGTGGGTCAAAGGGTTATTAGACTACCCTAGTGGGGGTCGGCCCAGTCAGCATTATGTTAAGTGGTTAAGTTGAGGCCGACCTAGTTGAGTAAAGGACAAGTCAAGTTAGTGTATAAATAGAGAGTGTGTCTCTCTCATTTTACACATTCTATTCTCTCACTCACACTGTGGAGAGTGGCACACTTGTGGAGGAGGAGGCTCTGCTGCTAGGAGAAGACTATCTCTTATATTCTGGTTGTATCATTGCTCTATCTATCTCTAAGGAAGTTATTGGGGTTTTTCACCTTTATGGTTTTCCCCAAGTAAACTCGGTGTCTCTTCTGTGCTTGTATTATTGTGTCCATGAATGATATGCTGTAGATTTGTTGTACATGTTGTTCTCTCAGTTAAGATCCTAGATCAGATTGAAGTAAATTCTGAAAAATTTAACATGGTATTAGAGCTAGCTTGAAAGAAGGCATGATATGGCATGTATGACACTTGTTGCACTTACGATGCTAGGGCTTGATGTAGCAAAACCCAGTCATCGTAGCACTTTCGCTATAAATCCATTTTGGCAAAGTTTTTGGATCTGAAACCTTTACAGGTAGAATATTAAATCCCCATGTACCTTGTGTCCAAAGGAAAACCTCTAATTCATTATACTTTGTAATTTATGATCTGTACAATATAGGGTTTCGGCCTCTTCCAGATCTGAGTCAAAATCAGGTAACCTTGGGAAAAAAAGGTCATAACTTGGGCTAGGAAGCTCCAAATGAAATTTTATAAAAAGTGATAGGTAGTACACAGACTGTACTATCTCGAAAAACGTTTTCAGAGGCTGAAGTTGAACCAGTGACACGTGGCATGCCGTACAAGTTCGCTCGCCTGTTTTATTGCATAAACAGGTCACATTACGACACTTGGAATAACTCTCTCTCAGAGAATCCGATTGAGGTCAGACCTATCAGGATGGAAATATAACAGGTCAGGCTATCTCAAGAAAAGTTTTCAGAGGCCGAAGTTGAAACAGTGATACGTGGCATGCCGTACAAGTTCGCTCTCCTGTATTATCCCATAAACAGGTCATGTTGCGACACTTGGCATAACTCTCTCTTAGAGAATCCGATTGAGGTCAGACCTGTCGGGATGGAAATACAATAGGTTATGCTATCGCAGGAAGCTTTTTGAGACCCTATGGATCAAAAAGTTTGGAGTTACACGAGAAACACTCAGGTACATATTTTTGTCAAAACAGAATTATTTTTGAGTACCTTCATTCATGGCTTCCGGAATTTAGGGCTTCGGAGAAAGTTGGAATTTTTGTAATCAGAGACCACGGCTAGATGCTACTCATCAAAATCAAAATTTAGAGACCAATATCAGAATTTTTGGTTGGGCAGAAGGCTAGGCTTGATCAGACCCTAGTTCGGGACTTTGATCAGAAACGTGGAAAATTAGGGCTTTTGCAAAAATGGGAATTTTTGAAATCTGTGACCACGGCTGGAAGCTCCTCATAAAATTAAAAGCTTAGAGATTTGGATCAGACCTTTTGATTGGGAAGAAGAGTGGGATTCATCAAACCCTAATTCTAGTCACGTCTAGTGAATCCGAAAGTTTCAAAGGAAAAATTGAGGAGTGAAACTTTGCATTTTTCAAACTCTGAATATACCAGCTTGATCAGCTCATCAAGGCGCATATTTCTGTCCTTTCGGAAGTTTGAAATTCAAAGTTTGAATTTTTGGGGTTTCTCTGACAAACCCTATTACAGCTCAAGATCCAGTTCCTGCAAATCAAGTGGATTGGGTTAATCCTAGAAGAGGATGGATTGGTCACCTGCATAAGTGAAGAAGTTCCTATTTTAGAGGGAGATGAGGCTAAGGCCTTCCATAAAAAGATTACAAGCAATCTTGACAGGTATGGCTTACAGGTATGTTTCGAATTCTGTTCATGATTAAGTTTATGATATGTTTGTCTTCATATCATTACAGTACAATCTTGATTAATTACGAGACTTGTCGTATTACCTTATAGAAGATATTCATTGATTAAGGTTTTGACACTTATGATTGTACTAATGCATTGTGATGTTGTATGAGGTTTATGTTGTTTGCTAACACAAAAGGTACACCAAGAAAGTCAAATCATGTTCTACTTCAAGAACATATGCTCATGGTAACATGAAGACAAAGATTCATCCATTGTCATGGATCACATAGAAGATCTACTTTCGAGGTATGTATAACTTGGTCATACAATGGTTAACTTATGAGACATGCGGGTTACTAGCACAAGTCACTGAAGAGAACCAGAAGACATTATGCGGGTATGTTAGACATAACTAGCTAGCATGCTAATCCAGGTATGTTTTTCCTATATCAAGTTAGAATCCTAACATGTGTTAGGATCTTATACTGTTGTGTTGTTGATAATGATTATTTATGAAGTCATAGGTTTGAATAATCACAGGTTTTATGCATATTATATCTCTTATCTTGATTGATGATTCATCTAACCAGAAGAGTCCTATGATCAAATAAGAAAATGTATGAGTAAAAGAAGACTTCCCTGAAACCTTGAATACTAATGTTTATTATCTGTGAATGATCATGAATATACATGTTTAAGATTATTGTGTTTTGATAGTATTAAGATTATACTAATAAATGTGTGATTATGTATGAGACCTCAAGGATAACACAATGATGATACTAATAAGCATGCATAGTGATTAAGGATGGATGTAAGTTCAAGGAAAGGTAATCCAGGAAGCAAAGATCAAGAGGGAGCACACTCTAGTTGTTACCACAAGAAAGCAAATGAGCACACTTCAGTAGTTTCTGCAAGGATGCAGATATTCAGAGGGAGTTGACCACTTCTCACAATCCACATAAGCATGGAGTTGCAGAAAAGAAACAAAGACTGAGAGGGAGTCAACCCAACAAACAAACAAAGATAAGTATTTGAATTGTCATTACTTGCATATTTTATTGTTTAAATAATACTGTTCAATAATGTATATACTAATGTTCCTAGAATTAGGTTGTGTATTATTCATATTAGAATAGTTGCATTGATGAACAATATACTACTAATATACATGGGTAAGTGGCCTATGGAACTGTACAACATTCCATTGCTACTTATCTAGAATGAAACCTCTTTGCTGACATGTTAGGAGTTGTGCACACTCTTAACAATGTTCTGGTAGAGATTGGAAGGCATCTAGAAAGTTACGGAATATGGATAAATGTTGTATTGAAGCATTGGCTAAGATAATTGCATGACTATATGACATATTTATTTATGTGTAAGAATTTGTCTGAAAACTATGAGATGTTTTCTAATCATGCAATTTAACTTGTTGTGTAGGAAAGATCGTATACCATCACCTACAAAAGAAGGAATACAACATTTGTTAAAGAAGGACTACAACATTTGTTCACGCAACAAAATTATCTATTGAAGATATTGAAGTTCCCAAGATACGGGAAGAATGCCATGATCCATCGATCATGAAGAACGATGTTTGGGATGTAGTCCCAAGAGCTGAAGGGAAGTCTGTTGTGACTTCCAAATGGAACTATCAGATCAAGCATGCTACAAATGGCAGCATAGAGAAATATAAAAGTGATGAAATACAAGATACACTAGATGGATTTCAAGAGTAAAGTGGATTCCAACCTTTACTACAAGGTTGAGGAAGGTAATCCAGTGATACTACTTTTGTATGCGGATAACCTGTTTGTTACAGGTGAAGATAGATTGATTGCCAACATGCAGTGGAAGCTTGCTGCCAAGTTCGAGATGAAGAACTTGGGGATGATGCACTATTTGTTTTTGGCATGGAGGTGTGGCAGAGTGCAGATGGAATCTTCCTTGGACAAGGGAAGTACGCAGTAGAGATCCTGAAGAGGTTCGGGATGATGGATTGCAAGGCCATGGCCACACCTATGGCATCGAATCTGAAGCTTCTTTGAGATGCTTCATCTGAGCCAGTTGATGTCTCTATGCATCGTCAGATGATTGGGTCCTTGATGTACCTGATGAACATGAGACCATATATTTGCTTTGCGGTGAACACATTGAGCCAGTTCCTGACGGATCCGAGGAGTGTTCACCCGGTTGCTGTAAAGAACGTTCTAAGGTACCTGAATAGTACAGTGGATTATGGGCTCAAGTATGAAGAGAATCAAAAGTTCAACTTGCAGGGTTATGCTGATTCAGATTGGACAGGCAGTGCTGCAGATAGGAAGAGCACATATGGGTGCTGCTTCAGTATGGGATCAGGTGTGATCTTTTGGTTCAGCAGGAAGCAGTCCTGCGTAGCACTGAGTACAGCTGAGGTAGAGTATGTTGCAGCCTGTTCAGCTAGTTGTGAGGCAGTATGGCTATGGAAGCTACTGTCTGAGTTATTTGATCTTTCGTTGGATGCTACTGGTATCTTTTGTGATAACCAGAGTTGTGTGAAGCTATCTAAGAACCCAGTGTTTCATGACAGGTCGAAACACATAGAGATCAAATATCACTATATCAGGGATATGGTGTAGAGAGGAGCTGTGAAGCTCCTGTACATTGCGATGGACGAGCATATTGTAGATGTGCTGGCGAAGCCACTAGACAGGGTGAAGTTCGAGTACTTCAGGGAGAGGCTTGGTGTTCTTCAGATTGATGACACTTCAAGGAAGAAGTGATGGACACATTTGCTGAAGCCATTCCAAGCATGTTGGAAGGAGAATTCTTCACATGGCTGTGGATGTAAGCACTAGATGATGAGCATCAGGATGATGTTCTAGTTTCTGCTTTGTATGATCATTTGGATCATTTATATGTATGTGTGCATCATGTTGGATGCTGGATATGATCAGCTCGATCATTTATATGTATATCTATGTGTGCATCATGTTGGATGCTGGATATGATCAGTTGGATCATTTATATGTATGTACACATCATGTTGGATGCTAGATATGATCGGTTGGATCATTTGTATGTATTGTGTATATGCTTCATGTTGGATGCTTGGACCATGTATCTGTATATGTATCAGGTGGATACATTGTATGATCAGGTAGATCATGTATATTGATATGTATCAGGTATGATCAGGTAGATCATGTATGTTGATGGATACATTGTGTGGATCATGTATCTATGTATCAGGTAGATACTTGGTGTGCATTAGATGGATGCATTGTATGATCAGGGTGATCACGGATGACGAGCTTCTCCAGATGACATGCAGCAGGATGTTGCAGTGATGATGATCAGGATTATCATGTGTACATCAGGATGATGTATGGTGAGTATCAGGATGATACTTTGTGGCCATGGATCAGGTTGTGCAGATGAGCATGTCTGGGAGATCCTATAGGTTGGAGTTGCGTACCCATAACAACCTGGGATGCTCTTTCGAGACATTTCTCTAGGAGGACATGTAATTTGTGCCCTGGGGATCTTCAGGTCAGAGTTGTGTACCCATAACATCTTGAGATGCTCTTGCGAGGTTTTGTCCTATGGCATGTAATTTTCTCCTGGGAGATCTGGACAGGATGAAAAAGGCCTCAGATGCTTCAGCCAGGTTTTTCCATGACCACATGTAATTTGCTCCTGGGAGATCTGGACAGGATGAAAAAGGCCTCAGATGCTTCAGCCAGTTTTTGTGGTGGACCACATGTAATGTGCTCCTGGGAGATCCGACAGGTAGAGCCGTGTGCTCGTAACAACCTGGGATGCTTCAGCCAGGTTTTGTGATGGATCACATGTAATTTGCTCTTGGGAGATCATACAGGTAGAACTGTGTGCTTGTAATAGCTTGGGATCCTGCAGCCAGGTTTTGTGATGCACGTAATAAGTCCTGAGGATTCCACAGTATGGCCAGTGATGGCAAAGACCTGCAGGTGGTGGGCCTACATCCAGTATGAAAAAGGACTGGCTCTGTAGAACTTCCTATGACGAGTAGATTCAGATATTGATTGAGATAGCAGCAGCAGTGACAATGATGATGACTCAATGACGATTATGTAGTGACGATGATCCAGAGAAGATGACTTGTGCTAGAAGACCTGTGTCGAGAAATACCTTCCTAGTTAAGAGGGAGTGTTGATGTATATGTAACTTCGGAATGTATTTCACATGTATGTATATTGTATTCCTATAGAGATGTTATTATTCCTCTACATGGAAGTGGTTATATTCCTATAGAGATGTTATTATTCCTCTATACGGAAGTGTCGTCATTTATATTGTAAGTGTCGTAACTTATACTTGATGAGTTATTAGACCACCTTGTTGGGGTCGGCCCTGTATAAGTCATGTGGGTCAAAGGGTTATTAGACCACCCTATTGGGAGTCGGCCATGTGGGTCAAAGGGTTATTAGACCACCCTAGTGGGGGTCGGCCCAGTCAGCATTATGGTAAGTGGTTAAGGGTAGGCCGACCTAGTTGAGTAAAGGTCAAGTCAAGTTAGTGTATAAATAGAGAGTGTCTCTCTCTCATTTTACACATTCTATTCTCTCACTCACACTGTGGAGAGTGGCGCACTTGTGGAGGAGGAGGCTCTGCTGCTAGGAGAAGACTATCTCTTGTATTCTGGTTGTATCATTGCTCTATCTATCTCTAAGGAAGTTATTGGGGTTTTTCACCTTTATGGTTTTCCCCAAGTAAACTCGGTGTCTCTTCTGTGCTTGTATTATTGTTTCCATGAATGATATGCTGTAGATTTGTTGTACATGTTGTTCTCTCAGTTAAGATCCTAGATCAGATTGAAGTAAATTCTAAAAAATTTAATAGATTTCGACAATTCCATTCACAAACTTGATATGGAAACTGAACAAGCTAGCTCGATAAGGAGACTCCTTTTCTTTCAGCTTTTGAACCTGAAAGTAATTACCATGGCTTGGTAACCATAAAGTGGTATTTCCAGTCTAGAATAAAATCCATGATCATGGTAGGGATGGCTTGTAATATGACCCCCTTATCCTAATATACAACAAACTGTCTTAAAAAAGAAAAGAAGATTTATTGGTGCATAAACTACAAGACACTACCATGGCTTGGTAACCACATGCTCGTAGTGTTACTCATCAATGTTTTTCAAATCATTAATGGACCGACCTGTGATAGGATCTTCCACCTTCCAGCAGTAGCTGAAAGTCATCTCCCAATCTTGGTGACCCGATGTGGAGATGTCATTCCACTAAACATCTATGAACATAATGGGTTGGCTTGTAATAAGACCTCCCATCTTGTAATCTACAATTCTTAAAGTGAATTATTTTCAAGGTGATCAGAATGGGACCCAGAGTAGATAAGGCTGACCAGGCTATAAAGATATGCTGCCATTCACTAATGAAACGTAAGGTAAGAAATCCTAATTGCTTCTTCAACTTCAATTAACCAAATGAAACATCTATAAATATCGTGATAAAGGTGGAAAGGTATCAATCAAGGCTATGCAAATATTGACTATTTGATTTCAAGAAAAAAAAATTCGGATATAGGTTGAGTGAAATGAAACTAACATTGTTACCTGAAAAATTCAGACTATATTAATCTTGAGACACACTGATCAACAACATCTGCCAAAAGTGTGGACATTATTCAAAATAAAACCAAAGTGTACAAGAAAATCAATAAGAAAAAAGAAAGGAAAGAAAACAAACCACACTTACGTACAAGTAAGTGAATATGCTCCTCTAAACAAACTACTTTTTGAGCAGTTGGACATTCATTGGGTAGGTTTCTGAGGTACCTTCCAGTGTCTGCAACCGGATAGTACTAGGACCAAGGATTTCTATAATAATGAATGGTCCTAGCCATAAGCGTTGGAACTTGGAACTTGGTGTAATCATTCTTGTCTTTGTGTTGCTTATCCCACTTTAACACCAAGTCCCCCACAGTAAACTCCCTATCAGATGAGGACTTCTCATCAAACCACCTCTTCACTAGCTGCTGGTGTTGATATAGCTTGTTCTTGGATTTTTCCCTATCTTCTTCCAGCTTAAGTAATGTATCAATCCTTTTTTGGAGTGGGGAAGAATCATCTTCTTGTATTGAATGTGCTAGCTATAGTGAAGGAATCATAAGGTTGGATGGTAAGATGGCCTCCTTACCATAAACCAAATAGTAAGAGAAGTTTCCAATGGCTGCTTTTGGGGTGACCCGGTCTGACCAAAGAGAATTGTATAGCTGGGTATGCCAATATTTATGGTGAGTAGCTAGTGTCTTCTTTAATATATTAATTATGATTTTGTTGGAAGACTCTGCTAGTCCATTCCCTTGTGGATATTAATTGGCAGAAAAATTCAGTTTTATCCCTCTTTCAAGGGTATACTGTGTTAGTTCAATTGAGAAGAAATAAGAGGCATTGTCAAACACTAAGAATTCAGGTGCACCAAACCTAGTGACTATTTGAATTTAAGGGAAGGATATCACTTGGTTTGTATTGTCTTGTCTGAGAGGGACTTCCTATACCCATCTGGTAAAGTAGTTAGTGGCTGTCAAGATGTACTTGTGTTGTAGGGAGGAAGCAGGGTTAATAGGTCCAACAAAATCCAGGCCCCATTGTTGAAATGGGAATTGGACTGTAACTGGTTGCAAGGGAAATGAATGTTTTTTCATTTTCCCAACACACTTCTGACATGCTTCACATCTTCTCGAATAAGAGTATGCATCCTTGAAAAAAGTAGTCCAGTAGTAGCCTGCCCTCAGGATCTTATGTGCAGTAGTTTATCCTTAGAAGTGTCCCCCCGCAGGTCCTGCATGAAATTCCAAAAGAATATTATCAGTTTCATCTCTCTCTAAACATCTGAGAAAAACACCATCATAGTTTTTCCTAAACAACACACCATCTATGAATTGATATGGTGCATATTTTAACCTTAAAGCCCTACATTTTTTAAAGTCAAGGCTTTCAAGAGAGAACCCATGGGTTAATAAAAACTTAATGTCATCATACCATTCCGATGTTTGAGTTGTGATGACATTTATAGAACTTGTTGATGTGCTTTCCTCTTGCTCCCACTCAATCTGTTATTGTACAGGATCATTGGATTGAGCAGTGAGAAAACACAAGTATTTTCCTTTCATGATCTTTGTTGGTCTAATCTCTAGGTCATATTCTTGCAGAGCTATCATCCAGTGAGATCTCTTTTCACCCAGTTCTTTCTGAACCAGAACATTCCTAATAGCTGCATAGGGGAAAATCACTTTAGTCCGAGATTTCAATAAATAAGGTCTAAAATGCTTTATCGATTTGTAGACCGTGTAAGCTTGTTTATCAATTTGGGAGTATTTGAGTTCGGCCCCTTTAAAAGTGGAACTCATGAATGAAATAGGAATTTCAATATCATCTGGATGATTCTGTGTAAGAGCAGCTGCATAGGAGAAGTCAGTAGCAAAAATATATAAAATAAACTATTTGATGAAGTTTGGAGACATCAGAGCGGGGAATTTCGTAATGACCTTCTCGATTTCAGCAAAAGCGTTTCATTTTTCATCATAACACTTATATTGTGCATCCTTTTTAATCAATTGTTGCAATGGTTTGACAATTTGAGCAAAATTCAGAACAAATCTACGAACAAAATTGATCTTACCTAGAAAAGATTGCATGGTGTTACGTGAACTAGGTAGGCCAATATTTGCAATGGCTTCTGGGAATTCTAGATCAATGGTCATACCATATTTTGAAACAATAAAACTCGACAACTTACCTTCAGTAACTGCAAAGATTAATTTCTTGGGGTTCAGTGAAATTCTGTACCTTCTGCAGCGTTCGAACACCTGTTTCAGAGCAGACAAATGTTCATATCATTTTTTAGAATAAATAGTGATATCATCTAAATAAACAACAACTGAATTTTGTGTTAGTCCTCTGAAAGCTATGTCCACAACTCTATGGAGCGTGGCACCTGCATTTATCATCCCAAAAGGCATTCTCCTGTAGGAAAAAGTTCCCCAAGGGGTTCTGAAAGTTGTTTTCAGTTGATTAGTGAGAGTAACCAGGACTTGGTTATATCCTAAGAAGCCCTCAAGAAGAGAAAACAACTCAGCCTCTGCTGCTTTTTGTAAAATCTGCTCCATGGGAGGAACAAGGTAATTGTCCTTTTTAGAAGCTTTGTTTATGTTTCTGAAATCAACACACTATCTGATTTACTCATTCTTCTTCTGAACATGTATGAGGTTTTCTATCCATTGTGTATGTCTGATAGAAAAAACAATTCTTGCTGCTAGCATTTTTTCAAGCTCCTTTTTGATAGAGGGTTCCATACTGGAATGCATCTTCCTTAAGTTTTGTTGATAAGGCTTTACCTTGGTTTTCATTGGTATGTTATGATGCATTACACTAGTGTCAAAGGTTTTGAGTTCATCATATGTCCATGCGAACACATCCTTGAACTCTTTGCACAGTTTGATGAAAGCTTTATTTTCCTAAGGAGAGCCGTCAACCCCTAGATTGATTAGACGAGGGTCCTGTTCAATTCCTAGGTTGACATGCTCATAATTGAGGTAGGAACTTTGGGTTTTATAGTTTGTCTTATGCTTGAACTTATCTTGCATATCATAGTATTTTTCTAGGTTGATAATTGACCTAGGGATTAGATTGGAAGGGTAGCCAGGATCAGATAAAGACTTCTCATGCTCAGCTTCATCTATGGCCACCTCCTGAAAAGTGTCCTGGGCCGTGAGAAAATCTAAAATTTGTTGGTCATCATCAAATATCTTCCAACTAGTTACATTGTCAGGAATTGAAGGTCTATACATAAAATTAATTGAAAAAGTGTTAGGTGACAAACCTTCTAGAGGTATTAGCCTGGATGCAGCGTTAGCCAACAAGTCCGCATCAAAATTATGGGACCTTGGGACTAACTTAATATTAAATGAAGAAAAAGAATTAGTTAAGTCCCTTACTAGTTTCTAATAGTTAATCAAATGAGGATATAAACAATGGATTTTGTTTCTCACCTGTTTTACTATTATCTCAGAATCACCATAACATTAAATTACCTACGTACCCATGTCAATTTCCTTCATGAGTCCCTAAACCAGGGCCTCATATTCAACAATGTATTTGGTGCATTCAAACTCAAGTCTGCAGGTAATCATTGTTTTGGTCCCTTTTGGATCAATTAAGACACAACCTGCACCAGCTCCATCTTTATATCTATAGCCATAAAAAAAAAGAGTCCATGCATTCAAATATATCCTAAAATTAGTATTTACATTATATACATTATGTACAACAGTACCTGAGAATGGGACAAAAGTAAGATTGAAAATTTGGGAGTGATTATGAGCATTCTCAGCAGGTGACAAATCTACAGGTAGATCCCCAAAGAATGTATCGAAAGTGTAGTGTTCCACATGTGAGCCAAAGTATGCCGGAGGCTCACTAGGATCATTCATGTAAGGTTCTCTGTTAATTTTAATCCTATTTGGTCTTCCATTGTAATGAATCCATAAGTGGGACCAATTAGTAGCGAAATAGCCTTTGATATTTTCTGACCAATCCCTACTCAACGACATTCCATACATTTTAGGGATGTTAGAAACAATAATATCCATAGTCTGGTGGATTCTAGGGTCAGCAGACAGTGTTAATAGGGCATTCTTCAGTTCTCCCACTACCCTAACTTTGGATCGATCAAGTTGAAAAATTTGAGTAGGGAAGGGCTCCCAAGAGGCATTTGACTTTTTGTAGACAGATAGAGGCAACACATTGGATGAAGCCCATGAATCTATCATACAGTTATGGACATTCCTATTGAACACTTCAAAAGTAAGTAAGAAAGGAGGTGTTTTCTTGCTACCTGGTTTCTGATTTCTAGGTTTAGAGTAGGTCTCTAAATTGTTGTTCTGACCCTCCCTAGGTTTGTTAGCAATCATGCTTTTGGGAAGAATGTCTCTCATGGAAGGGATTTTCAGAAGTTCAAAAAGATAAATGTTTGCTTTCACTCTTTTCAAATAATCAATCAAACTGTATTCTATTTCAAGAATGACAGTGTCCTTATGTGTTGTTGTTTTACCTCTGTTTGGTGTGGGTGTCAAAGGAGAAGCATCTTTTGTAGGATTTCCTTTGCTCCTTGTATTATAGGGGTATTGGACATTGAAAATAGCCTCAGGATCATCTTGTTCTTCATCCATAGGAAGTTATGAAAAGAAACTGATAGTGTTTATCTGTTGGTCCTCTACTTCATCTAGTGGTTCAGGATCTTGATTCTCTTGTGGGTTATCATCTAGGTGATCAGGAGAATGATGAGATTCTGAAACCAAATCATTAAATATGGAAATAATTTCTTCAGAGTTTGATCCTTGATCAGGATTAGGTGAAACTTGGTTCTGTGGGGGTTGATAAGGTCTTATGAAAGCTTGTCTATTGAATCCCCTATTATTGTTCTGGTTTTCTGTGTTGGTATTTTTTAAGTCTACCATTTCTTTAGAAATATTTTGAAGGAATTTCTTCATGTTGTTCATTTCAAAAGGGTCCTTAGTCTGTACAGTGGGTTTTGGGGGATTATTTGGTTTCTTGCGAGAGGTAGAAGGTTGTTCAGATGAACCATCAGGGTTATCTTTCAAGCAGAATACATCTTTTTCAACCTGGATGGCCTCAGCAAAATCCTCCTACAAGTTATCTTTACGTGCTCTTTTTACCCACATAGCAATGGGAACGTATAAACCTTTAACATAATATGAAACTAGAAGTTCTTCTGTAGGAAGAACAATGGTAGGGATTCTATTCTTCAGGTTAACTCTTTCATGCCTCTGATTTTCATTGAAGACAAATCTATGACTAAGTCCTATGGAGTTTTGTCATCTCCAAATTTCTGGATAAACAATTTTTCAAAGTCATCCTAGGAAGAGATGGATCTGGCTTCTAGGGAAAAGTACCAAGTGGATGCTTTTCCCTGGAAGGTGTAAGGGAACAATATACAAACTACATCTTCATGAATTACATTCCTCAGTCTAATGGCCTACATAAAATCTTTAATATGATCAAGTGTGATTTCTCATCAAGATCAAACTTAGGGAGCCACTTTTCAGTTTCTTAGGGAGTTTGTGTTGTTCTCCAACAATAAATGGAGCATCCTGGTCCAGTCAGGGTCTGTTTCCACCTTTTCCCATGGGTATATCCTATGAAGATGAACTGGATGATGAATCACTATCTGATGACTCATGAAATGAGGATGATGATGATGAAGGAGGTGTTGGTGGTGGTCCACCTATTGCAATGTTGGGTTCATCTTTTTCTGTCTCTTGGAATAATGAATCAAGATTAAAATCAGGGGAGAATTGGTGGCTAGATGAATCATGGTGTTCAATATTTTGGTCACCTAAATTTTGATTACCTTGATTATTGGTTTGCAGATCATTGTTTTGGTGATGTTGGATTGTTGCTAGTACAAGATTACACTCTTCTTTGATTCTTCATTGTAATCTAGCAACACTATCATAAGAACCTTTCAATAGTTATTCAAGTGTGAGGGGTCCCCTAGTGGGTGATATAAAAACAATTTCAGCCCTTCTAGTTTCCTTCTCTATCATAGGGGTATCAAGAATCATGGTTGTATTTTGCACTGGTTGTTCTGCAGATGTTGATGCCTGTGTGTGACTATGGGTAACAACCCATGATCTTGATGGAGGAGTTCTATGGGTGTTTTGTTTAGGCATATCTTGCTTCAAGGCCTCCTTCTAGCTCCATTTGTTGAAGCCCTAGGTGTGTAGGTTGCTGGATTGTTGTCCAAGGCTAGCAACAGAGGGTGAAAACCCAATCTGAAAGGCTTCAAAAAGCTCTGCGCAAGAGCAGTTCTATCCATAGACTGTTTGGTATAGTTAACTCCAACAGATATAAGGCCTCCGCTGGCACTTATGGGGTTTGATACTGAAAGGATCTGTCTTCCTATGAGGGAAGATCGAAAATTTTCTAACCCTAGGAATGAGTAATGTTTACCTTAAAAGGAATAAATCTAAACTAAGTTAGATCTAATCTAAAGAATGTGTTTTGTTTATGTGTAGGATAGCTTGATCTGAATTTTAATAAGTCTTTTCACTCGTTTGACAGAAATGTGAAATGGATCTTTATTTATTATCTTAAAATACAACCAGGAAATGAAAATCAAATGATGGTAGTTTAAGGACTAGGCACATGCAAGATTATCATGTATCTGAAATGCTAATTGAAAAATTAACATTAATTTAATAATGTCTGTTAATCATTTGCAAAAATAGATAAATGTTTTAAATAAATAAATTCACTTAAAACATAAATACACACAGATCATCAATTAAGACAAATCCAAACTGTAGATCAATGAATTAATTACTAATTGCAAAATCAAACAGTGTTGATTCATAAGATGAAGTTAAAATCAAAACCCATCAAACAAATTTGATAAATTGACAAAAGAGATATCAAGAGAACACTAACTGTATTTCTTCAAGGCTACAAAAACTTACAATCTCTTACGAATCAACACCTCTCCAGTCCTCTATTGATGATTTTCTCCCTCCTCCCCTATGATATCTCTATGCTTTAAATAATAATTACAAAATAGATACAAAGGATAAAGTTCCCATAAAAGAGGGATTACAAAATCAAACTAGTCTAAGAATGACCAAGGGAACCTTGCCACTTAGTCCAAACTTCTAGCAGCTCATCCACATCTCGATAATTAGCTGACTCGAGTCCCAAATGGGAATCACAGTTAAAGGACTCCATTTCATTCTTGGATAGCTTATGCCAAGTGCGTAGAGAAATATGGATCTTTCCTTCTAGGATGATAGGTTGCTTGATGAACTTTTCAACTTCTGAAATCCCTATGTCCTCGAGCTGTTGAATCTACTCTTTGACCTTCTCACATCTTCTATCAACCTGTTCAATCATAAGTTTCGGTGGACAAGCCTTCTCAATGATATCCATAGTAGGAAACTATATCTTAACCATGATATTATCTACAACATACCATCTCCTTCCACATATTTCTTGTGCTTTGTTGATTGTTTCTTCAACCATGTCAGAAATATTTTTCCAAGCATTGAAAGATGTTCTAATTATTCTAAACTTGAAGCTATCGAAAACTGGGATATCCTCTAGTCTGTCTTTGATATACTTTTTCCATTTGAAAACATCATCATAAGCTTTGGAAGCTTGTTGGCTTTTCTCAATGTGTTGTTCAAGAATAGTAGACATCCGCTCAAAGGAACTATAAGTTTCCTTAATTTCATTCAGGTAACTAAATAATTCAGCTAAGAGTTTGCAATTTTCCTCATTCACTTTATTAGCCAAGTCCTTGAACTCGTCCTAAGGAAACCTAGAGAAAGAAGAAAAGGATGCACTTGTAGTTTCATCCTTTAATTGTTGTTCCAATAATTCTATCTTCTCCACATTTGCAGTGTTTAGGACCTGTGCATCTTGCAGTTCATCTTGGAGAGAAGTGTTATGTTCTTGCAAATCTTTGAGCTGAACTTCAAGCACATTTCTCAATTTATGAATCTGATATTCATGTTCTTGATTAACTTTGATCAGCTGCTCCTGAAGCTGCTTCAACTTTTCTTTCTTGATGTCAATCTCTTTATTTAGCGAAGTCACTGAAGCAAAATTGGCTCCAGCAAATGCCCCCATAGCTGCTGCAGTTCCTAATGCTTCTTGTTGGATGTCATCGTACTATTTGGCCCAAATTATATGGTTTGGAAGAGGTGGTTGCAACAAAGTTGATCCCCTGCTTCTCTTGTTCCCTCTTCTTACCACTGCTTTTGTTGTCCTGCTGTAAAAGTAGTCCCCAAGGGGAACAAGAGCATTATCTTCAAGATCAGTTGTCAACTCAGTTCAAGATGTAGCAACATTGCATGTTGCTACCAATGGAGTTGTTTGGGTGACAGTGGAATTAGGGATAGACATGGTAATCTCAGAGGTAGACATCGAAGGGGCAGTGGTGGAAGAAAATGAAGGTGGAGAAGGAGGAGAAGTAAACGGAGTAGAAAAATCAATGAGTGAAGTTGAGAAAATAGTAAGTGATGGTTGTAGAGAAACAATTGGAAGATGCATCGCAGTTACTAATGGTGGAAAGGTGACAGGTGGAATTGGCAAGGTTGAAGGTGAAGTAGTGATGGAGGTCAGTGCAACAAATAATTGAGTTATGGTGGATGGTGGTAATGTAGCCTCAAAATATGAGGTGGTAGGATGCTCAAAAGAAGAAAGTGGGGGTGTGGAAGTTAATGCATTAACAGTGGTGGTGATTTCAGGAAAGTGGTAATTTGGAATGGGGTCATCCACCACTATGTTGTCAAGCTGTGAAGAACCTGCAATAATTAATTAATGAAAACACACGAGATAGCAGAAATAACAGAACTCAAAATCACTTTTATATTGATCACATGCCACTTGGAGGGAGAAACCTCCTTTGAGCAAGATCAATACAAATAACTTCACGTTACCTTCATTGGTCTCAACACAAACTTATATGCTAAGTCTAGGTTCCAATACCATGGGTCAATACCATGTGTCAATACAAACCATGGGCCAATACAAAATAAGGATCAACAATTACTACAGGACATCTTACAAAGCATATGCTTCCAATAACAATAATACAAACTATGGATCAACAAATACTACGGGACGACTTACAAAGCATATGCGTCCAACAACAATATACCAACAAAGTAAATAGAAGGGTTGACCTTGGTTCCTAACATCCGCTCTCCCTTAGAAAAAGCTTTGTCTTCAAAGATTTAGATGTGGAAATTGATACAGAATCTGAAGGAGTGGTTCCTGTGTAGCATCCTTGGGTTGAATTTCGGCCCATTGACACCTTTTGAGTTTTAGGTAGGATTGCTTGGAAGGTTGTAGACGAAGAAGGACCATATCAGCTGTGTGAAAATTACGCTCAGAATGGTGCTAATTGGCTTGTTGTTTCAGTCGAATTCTTGCCATGTGAAGATTGTCCTGCAGAATGAGAAGAATCTGATCGCGGTTTTGAAGAACCGATTCAATTGCCTGAATTGGGGAGCTGCTGAGTGTGTATGGAAGAAGAATTGGTGGTGTCTATCCATAAACTGCTTCATATGGTGTCCTTTTAGATGTGGTATTGTACCACTGGAGTGCTTCTAGGAAATCCATATAAATAACTGTCCACATCTATGTAGGGATGGGAAAGGGTTCGAACAGTCCCGAAAGGAGTGTCATTTCACCCTTGTTGACCTGGAAAGTATCACAGTCAGCCACGATCTATTTAATTTTCATTTTCAGTCCTTGCCAAAAGAAGTTACATTATCCCTGGTCATACATTTTGAGGAACCCAGAGTGCCCTATTGATGAAGAAGCATGGAGCTCATAGAAGAGATAGCCCTATTGGACAGATTGCAACCAATTTGGAACAAGCAGAGAAATAATTGTAAGAGAAACTGGGTCATCAAATGTTCAAGGAGCATCTACCACCATATTGTCCTTACCCTTCCTGTAAGTGATCGCATAGGCATAACCCATGAGTTGGATAACCCATTTCAGGTGTGCTGGGGAGGAGACCCATTGTTCCAGGAAATTTTCCAGACTCTGGAGATTAGTTTTGATGCAAAAATAATTTCCTAATAGGTATTGCTGCCACTTCTGTACTGCATGCAAAATAGCCATAATTTCCTGCTGAGATGTAGATGCGGCTAAATTTGTATTGGAAAGGTCTCTTGAAGGAGACAAGCCCACTGGTTCAGCAAGGACACTTGCATATATATCCAAGGAAGTAGGGGAGACCATTGATGGGTGCATCTGAATGGATGGAGTTGAGCGATGACACCATGTTAATTCTTCTTAAGGATCTTTTTTAGGCGATGTGAACTGATGATGCAGAGAGGCCCTTGTTGTAAGCCCTTAAATTTGTGTTGTTTTCCATTGACTGAAAATTGCATCCAAAGTTCAGCAAAATCCCATAAGATGGGGCCAAGTGTGCGTAACCATTGAACGCCCAAAACCACATCACATCCACCTAGGGACAAGGAAAACATGTCAAAGCGCAAGCTATAATCTTCCAGAGAGATACGCACATTGTGGCACTTCCCCTTGCAAGGTAAGGTGCCCCCATTGGAAACCATGACTTCAAAGTTGGAGCAAGGATGGACAAAAAAATCAACATGTTTGGCGATCCGAGGGTCAATGAAGTTATGAGTACTACCAGAATCAATGAGTATTGTAAGAGGAAACTTCTTGAAGTAACCCCTGACCCGCATTGTTTGGGGGGTGGTGATGCCGGATAAAGCATGGAGAGATATCTCTGGTTGTTCATCCTGAGATGGGGGGTCAATAGGAGGCTCCTGAATGTCGACCTGATCATCCATTGTATCTAGAGTTTCTTGACCAATTGTAGAGGCAGGTGGAGAATCTATATCCAAGAGATAGAGCTTTTGTTGAACACATCTATGTCCCCGAGTGAATTTCTCATCACAATTATAACAAATCCCTTTTTCTTTGCGTGCCTGCATCTCTGTTTCAGACAAATGCTTGATAGGAGTTGGTCGAGGAGCTGGTGGGATGGGAGGTCATTGAGAACCCATATTTTGGAAGGGAAAAAAAGTGGGTTTGGAGTGCTGTTGAGTTGCAATATTGTCTTTTTCCAACTTAGCCAACCCTAGGACTTCCATTATTGTGTTGGGACAGAACATTTTAACTTCTGACCAGATTTCATCCTTAAGACCACTGATAAAGTAACTCCTGTAGAATTCATTAGACAATCCTTCTATGTGATTGGCTAGTTTATCAAATTATGTCTGATACTCTCTCATAGTGCCACTTTGATGAAGTTTAGTGAGTGCTTCGGTGAAGTCATCAAAAGCACTAGGACCAAATCGTTGCAAAAGGAGTTGGCAAAAATCTGTCCATTTTGGCTCGTCATGAGCCTTGATGTACCAACTGTACCATTGAAGGGCTTCTTGTTCCAAATGAAAGGATGCAAGTGGAACTTTTTGGACATCAAAAGTATTATGGAGACTAAAATAATGTCTTGCATGATAGATCCATCCAGTTGGATCAGAAATTCAAGCTTCTGACCACATAAATTGCTGGAAGAAGAGAATGCATTGGCTACCGAAGATTCATGCTGTTAGTTATTGTTCATGGCTGAATGTTGAAGACGGAGGTTGAAAATTTTTTCATCCATTACTTGGAGTTTGGTTTGGATGGATGCAAGTGCTTCCTCCATGGTTATTGCTCCTGCACGGGTGACAATAGATCTGTTAATGCTTCCTCCATGGTTTTTTTTTTTAAGGAATGGATCTGCAATAGCGCAGAAGGGATCAAAAATAGATAGATCTGCAATGGCGCAGAAGTGATCGGAAACAGAGGGATCTGAAACAATGTTGG
This sequence comes from Larix kaempferi, assembly GCA_027924585.1. Taxonomy (NCBI): domain Eukaryota; kingdom Viridiplantae; phylum Streptophyta; class Pinopsida; order Pinales; family Pinaceae; genus Larix; species Larix kaempferi. The sequence goes on from BSBM01001431.1 coordinate 1,550,880, forward strand.
CTGGATCTGAAATAGATCTAAAATGGCTGGATCTGGAATGACTTTCAGAATGAATCTAAAATGGTGCGGTAGTGATCAACAACAGTTCAACTGAAAATAGATATGGACCCCAGGTATGTGCAGCTTCCTAACACTTCTAGGGTTTCACTCGGCCACAAATGCTATCTGACGGCTTACGTATTGTGCCAGTACCCCTCACTCCATGGCTCAGGTAAAAATGATAACCATTTTTCCTCAAACGATAGCTCTTGGTTTACCTCACGGGTGGGAACTAGTCAATCAAGTAGGGGTCATTGCCCTTTTCGCTAACAGGTCCTCTCAATGGGCCAGCTACTTTGGGGTTCCTGTGGTAATCCTCACAATGATTTTTAGGGCTTATGCCCAAGTACTTGCCAGAATTAAACAGATAGGTATTATTCCCAGATCCAAAGTTGCAACAGATACGAAAAAAAAATAACAGAAATTTCACCTAGCAAGCCCAAGAAAGTGTTCTGATACTAGATGTGAAGAACCTGCAATAATTAATTCATGAAAACACATGAGATAGCAGAAATAACAGAACTCAGAATCACTTTTAGGTCCAGTGAGCTTGAGAAAAACTCCATCTGTAACAGTTTGGAAGGCTATTTCTTCAAGCAAGATTGTGTGGTACTATCCTTGGCAACAAATGTACTGTGCTACTTCCCCAAACTCTGATATAGGAGAAAGATTCTCCCACATACTAGTCACCAATGGTGGAAATTATATTTTTTCCATTGTGGGAGAAGGTAGGTGCATCTTCTATGAATATCTGGTGATAAATAGTTCCATAGAAGTGATCATAGATATCATATAGTAAAAGAACATAGTTGTTCTCCCACAATGCTGAACAGTAAATGTGAATTGGGGGAGCTGAATGTGTCCAATTCCATCCCATAAAAGGGTACTGGAATTTTGAGCATAATAAATCAATTACATAGGCTGAATAAAAGAAAGAGGGATTCCTTGAAAATGGTGTCTTTTGATACTGCTCAATTGCTTACTTTAACTCCACTAACATAATTGAAGCCCAATTTAATGATTCCCCAGTTGTGAGAATGTGTTAGGCCACAGGTCCCCATTCGGCTTTGAACATAGAACAACTAGGTAGACCATACAGCCTGCAAAGCATGGCTACCAAGAGGGAATGGGGTTCCTTGAACCATGAAAAAGGGCATAGGTTATTGGCTTTGGGTATGAAGTTGGCCAGGTTATTCATCCACAACTTCATATCTCGTTGTAGTTAAACCTAGTGTTGGCAGAATTCAGGAAAGTAACATTAAGAAGTTGGGTAGCTGGTTAAGGGCATAAGATCTAATAAAAACTTCAGGGTGAAAAGAAACCAAAAGGGACCCTGCATTGTTGTTAAAGGAACGGTCTTTGGGGTTCGCTTGGTCAATTATACATTTGACCACATCCATGTAAGGGAGAAGGGAAGGTCTAGCTGCTATTGCGTGTAACTGGGAATTCCTAATTTTCTCACAAGCATGCTGGTTATCTTGGATGTCCGACAAGTTGTCATTATAAAAAATGGCATAAATTTTAGACCTGTCTATTTGATAGGTTTTCGAGACTCTGTCACTGGTATCAACAAAGATGTCGAAGTTGGGGTCTTTGTTCAATAGGTCTTTCTGTGCTGTCCTAGAACGGGCAACTCTCGACATGTTGAAAACTAGTCATTTTTGGTAAAATAAATTAAAACCAATTAAAAACAGTTTCAAAAATGGTGAAAAATAATAAACCAACAAGAAAGGATAGAAAATTGACTTGTGTTGACGAGAATAGCAGAAAAATAGCCCTGGTAAAAACTTGCAGTAAAAATCCTTGTAGCAAGTAATTCCCGAAATTGAAAAATGGTAAAAGAAAATAAAAAATTTGACATATTTAACAATTTCGTTGGATGAAATCTAGACTGTAGGATTAATACAGATCGACGGCTAATATCCAACATGCGAGATGTGGGAGGAGAGTTACGGAAGATTATTGTGGCAAATAGGTACATTATTTCCGCAATCCACAATCCGTAGTGCGGGTTGCAGGTTGCGAAAACACAACTCTAGATATAAACAAACCAAACGTTTCTGCAATCCGCAATCCGCAATTGCGGGTTATAGATAGCAGAAACACGAATGACATAAATTAAAATAATGATCTTTCTACAATCCGCAATCCGCAATCCGCAATGCGGGTTGCGCGTTACGGAAAAACAAAGCACAAGTTTATTCCTCAGACACTTTCCACAATCTGCAATTGCGGGTTGTGTAAACACAAAGTGTAATTTATGTTGAAACTCTTCCTGTAATGCACAATTGCAGGTTACGGGTTGCGGGTGCGACAAACCACAATCATTGAAAATTATTTCCGCATCCACAATCCTCATTGCGGATTGTGGGTTGCGGAAAGAAAAAGTTTCAAATACAAAAACCTAGACTCCGCAATCTGCATTTTGGATTGCGGATTGCGGGTTGCGGAAAGAACAAAATTTTTGGGAAAATTGCTTCTTTCCGCAACTCACAAAAACACACAAAAATGAAAGAATTTTCGAAGGGAAAATTATTAACTGAATCAAATCATGACAAAGACATAAAAAGCATGATAAGAAGGATAAAAACCCCAAATGACTAAGGAAGTTCAACATTACCTTTGCACATAAAACATTGGGGCTCCCAAGTTTTGATTAAAACATGAGACCTGTTGTACCTACAACAGAGAGAGGGGGGTTAGATATAGAGGAAAAAATAGGCTAGCTAGGTAGATAGATACGGGGTTTAAGAGTACAACTAGAGAGAGAGAGAGAGAGGTGTTAAGGGTAGGGGGCAAGTAGTTGAAGGTTGGGGGTATAGAGAGGGGGTATGATGATTTTGGTTATTGGGGGTAGAGAGAGAGAGAGAGATTGGTAGGGTTATGGGTTTTGGGAGGAAGAGGGAAGTTAAAGTAAATGGGGAAGTATAAGAGAGAGAGAGAGAAAGAGAGGGAAGGAAGTAGATGTATATAGGGAGAGACATGGTGGGGGGGGTGGTTAGTGGTGTTGGGGAGTGGTATTAGGATAAACATAGAGAGGGGTGGATTTGGGATACTGACAAGAAATAGATAAATAGAGATAGATAGAGTGAAGGGGTGGTTAGTTGTTGGAGAGAGAGAGAGAGAGATGCGGGGTGGTAAGTGTTAGGAGTAGGAATGAGAGAGATGTGGGGAATATAAGGTGAGAGAGATATATATAGAGAGAGAGATAGGGGGGTATGGAGGTGGGGGTAGATAAAGAGAAATATGGTGGTAGGCTTGTTAGTGGTCCAAGGATGAGGATTAGGAGAACATAGAGAAGGGGGGACTATGGATAGGGGGAGAGAGCGTATGCTCACAAGGGGGTGGGTATTGGTCCAAGTAGGGAGAAATGAAGACATAGGAAGAGAGAGAAGGACAAAGAAAGAGTGGGGCTAGGGTGGAGAGAGAGAGATAGATTAAGAGTAAGAGAGGGGGTTAGTAATGGTTTGGGGGAGGAGGGGGGAAAGAGATAGAGGGATCGAGAGGATTAGTAGTAGCTATAGGAGTAGGAAGGTGAGTATATGTGTGTTTTAGAGAGAGGGAGATAGAGAGAGACAGTAGGGGGTGTTAGGGAATAGGGGGAGAGAGGTGGTGGGGGTTAGGGGTAGGTGGATTAGTATGTGGTTGAGAGAGGGAGAGAGATGGTGATTAGGGGTAGTGGATAATAGGGCGTTGGGGGAGATAAAGAGATGGAGATTAGGGGTGTTAGGGGTTTGGGGAGGATGAGGGAAATTTGAGAGAATGGGGGGTAGAGAGTGTTAGTTTTTCAGAATTTACTTCAATCTTATCTAGGATATTAACTAAGAGAACAACATGTACAACATATCTACAACATATCAATTGTAATGTCCCTTACTAGGAATTTTATTAAAATTGCAATTTTCCACTTTTTTTCCCTAGTTCGAGCTTTGACTAGTTTTGATCTCTAGGTCCCAAATTTGACCCAAATGATCCCAAATCTTCTGAGAATGTGTATGAATGATATTCGAACATAAATATTTGTTTCAAGGATGCCTTTGGACCTTTAAAATACTTCTTCAAATCCTCTTTCAATTCTGATCAATGTAGGTAACGTTACTAGTGATTTTCCTTTGACTAGTATTGGTCTCTAGGTCTCAAATTGACTCCAAATGCCTTCAAATATTCAAGGAAGGTGTATGAATGATATTATAACTTCAATATGATGTTTATGGATGAAAAATTTCCACGAAAAGACCTCTACAAACTCTCTTAAGATTCTAGACCAATTATGCAATTTTACAAGTAATTTGGGGTTCAAATCCCCCTGGGGTAAGTACTGAAAATGGCTTCCCAAATGCCTCCAAACCCACTCAAATTTATGAACATAGGTATGTAATGTGTTAATTATTTTATTAAAGTCTCATATGCACCATTAATGGATTATTACAATTGTTCTCACCCTCTCCCATTCAACTGCAAAAATCCCCAATTCGACCCTTGGGGAAATGGCACTATTTCACCTCCCAATACAACTAAACTGAGTAAAAATGCTTCAAATGCTCAAGTACAGTCCATGAAACTTGTATAAGACATCAATGGCAGTATATTTATCACAAATATATTAGATAATCATCCATTCATTCGAAATCATCATCAATACATTGGCTCACAACAAGGTAGTGGGGAAATGGCATTGTTCTTCCATTAAAAATGAGATTTATACATTTCTACTTGGAATTTCGACCTGAAACTTTTTGGAGATGAAGAACAGAGTATTTAATTCATATTACAAAAGAATGGGGCATTAAAATATTCCCCAAAGAATACAATAGCTCACCAAAAACGCCCTCCCTCAAGGATCAAGAATATGCCATCAAGACGGGAAATGGTTGAAGGAGTGAGCTGCAATAGAAGAAACCATAAGCTGCCCTGTAGCTTACACATGCAAATAAAGACTCCATTAAAGCTCCAAATGGAAGGTCTGAATGGCCTTTCCAATTACCAACTTGGATGGGAATCTTTCACCCTTGAAATTGGCTAAGGCAAGAGACTAGTCATCAACTAGCTCTCCCTCTTCACAAATGCAATTGCAAATTCTACAAATGATCAAAAGTTGGTTTCATTTTTTGTTATTGAAATTTATAAACTTCTAATGTCCTCCGAGGGTCGAATTCCTTCGAAGAGACTCATGCCAACTCAAGTTGGGAAGAGATTCCAAAGAACGCCACTTGTACAACAATTCCTAGTCTCCCACTTCCACCAAATCACATGTGGAAGAATCTTAGATTCCCTAACACCCTTGAGCGCCCTCTTGGAGTCTATTTTTAGCCTTTACATGTCATATATGTCATATGTTATCCTTCAGGTCTGATTTGTGTCATAGGTGTCATAGCATATTCATCACTGTTGTCATAGAGCCAGGGAATCTAGCCCAAGTGTCTCACTAGCTCCAAATTGCCTCTTCCTCTTCCATGGGAGTTACTCTTCCTCTATATTTCGACCTTGGATGAGTCATGCAATGAATAATACCTTCTGGACTCCCCCAAGTATGTTACAATTCACCTTGAATTCGAATTGGTGAGAGAATGATGCCAAGTGTAGTGGGGAAATCTAGCCATATGTGGGTCCCACTTCCTCCATGTGTCTTCATGATGAAATGCCACTTTGATTTTCACTTGTATATATTTATTTAGCTCCTTTATTAAATACTTATGCCATTCTAATGTTCAAACATCATTTATTATCCCCATTATTCCAAATCCCAAAGCTTCCACCCCAAACCTAGGAAACTAGTAATTTTCCTCCTTGGCAATTATTTGACCTTTAGCATCAATTTGACAAACTCTAATGAATAGGGCCAATGTGATTAGGCCATTGTGACCAAATACCAAATTTGGGACATGACAAATCCTCCCTTCCCAATATTGCGTGTCCTCAAGCAATTTTAAACATGGGTGTTGAAGAACCTGCTTTCTATATAATTCTTTGAAGTTGCCGTTGAATTGCCCAACCTTGAGTCTTTGAGTTTTCATGAAGATTTTAGAGAGGAACCACCATGCTTTTTGCTGCACTACTCTGATAAAAGTCACTTTATTAAGTGGGGAAATCCATCTCCCATACTGTTTGTTTCCCCAACAAATTTGAAACCAATGAGATAAAAAATATTCCAGGGTCCCATTGCTTGTATTGCACCCCAATAATTAAGAGTGCTCTCCAACCCACACCATTAGTTAAGAGGATTCCTGGATCCCATTTTCTTGTATGCATTCTTCCAAACATAATGAGTACCAAATATATATCATCAAAGTACATAACAACATAATGAAAATGTACATCTAGGATATGCTTCATCAAAGAGTCATGAAAGTGCTTATACCTCCAAGCAAGTAGACCACCATTTTCCAAGTGCATACAAGCTTCAAGTGACCAATCAAATCTGATCCAATGACATAGGTGAGGATCCCATGTCCTATAATGCTGCTCCAAAAGGACGTGATATGCATCAAAATATTCAACCATGTATTCTTTCATCCAAGAAGCGAATGAAGAATCTCCACTAAAATCTGAACCAAATAATGAACATAAAAAACAAGGACTTCAAATGACTCAAAGAAGTCTCACCCATACATCCCTGAATGTGAGAGTCATAAAGATATAAAAAAGTATGTTTCTTGCAACAAAAATGTTCTCCAATCATAAATCTATTCACCCAAGTGTTGGATGAAGTTCCTCCAACATCAAATGAATCAAGTGTTGAGCAAGAAAAACCATGAGTCTTCAAGTGACTCAAATGCATATCATAGGTGCATTCGTGTAGATGTGCATCATCATAAAGTAACAAAGGATGCTGCTGCAAATGTGAATAAGAATGTGCTCCAACCATGTCATCATAAAGGTTAAATCTAGGAGTTCCATACTCCTCATGTGGCACCATAAAAAAGAACCCTTTCACCCATACTTCATTGAGACTAATGTTGTAAAACATGGAATTGTAGGATGTAGGATAATGAACTAACTTACCCAAATGATAAAAAAGTGCAGAAGTTTCATCATGGGAAGGATCCATATGGGTAGTATCATGCAACTCCTTCAAAAGTGTGAAACCTTTGTCATAGATTGGTTCCAATGTAGAGGAATCATGCTCTTCTTTAAAAATTGCATAACCTTCATCAAGAGACAATTCAAGTTCCTCTTCCACCACATCAAGTGTTTGGATATCGTCAAGTTCATCTTCAAACACATTAAGCACATTCAAATTTCCACATTTCTCATGATCCACCATGTCATGAGAATCCTCCAAACAATCTACCATTTGACAATCTGAAACATAGGAGGAAAAACAAGTATCTTGCAACTTTTCAAGAAGTTGCTCATTTTGAATTGTGAGCTTATGAATATCCTCATTATTCTTCAAGTATGCATCATGTAACAATTCATTAAGCTCAAACAAATGGTTTCTATCAAAAAGCAAAGACATGAAATTACCTTTGATGTGGCACATTGCTCTTTGAATATTCTCCATGTCTTCAATGAAGGATGTTTCCTCCAATGAAGCAGCTCTCCAACAAGAATTTGACACCAATGCTTGAGTGTCATGGAGAATGCCGAGGGACTCTTGGATCTTCTTTTCATTCATCTTTAAGGATCCTTCAAGAAAATGAGGCTCTTGTAAATGAACCTCCTCATCTTATTCATTTTTTCTTGGACCAACTTCATGAAGCTCAAGTGGTGATGGGAAAGTTGATCTTGGTTTTTCTTCAACTGCTACAAGGTCTTCATTATCATGCTTAATGGAACTTTGGCTTGCAGCAACACTTTCAAAAGTGATCTCTATGTCACCAACATAGAGGTGTGAGCACCCATCAGTAGGTACTCCTTCATAGTTTAAACATCCATCAGTAGATGCTCTTTGGTTCATGTCTAAGCTAGAAGGTGTCTCGAAATCATCTTCCATATTTTCGATAGAATCTTCTTTATGATCTTGTGATGTCTCTTTCTTTTGCTCCTTCAAGCGAGCTGATGCATTTTCCCCCTTGGTTTTATTAAAATCAATAATTTTTTCCACAAGTTCGATAGAAAACAATTCGAATCCTTCCTTAAGTTGCTTGGTCATATCTTCAAATATTGTTTTCATAATTTTTATATGCTCCTAACCATCATATGAGGTTCCCTTTTCATCCCTAGTCATAGTTTCCTAAAAAAATTTGCTCTTCTTCTCCTACTTTTTTTTTTCCCTCTTCAACAAAAGCACTTTTGGTTTCAATATCTAATGGTGGTACCTGAATTCTTGTCCTCATGAATATTAGACCACATCAGGTGCCAAGATCATGCTCTGATACCACTGTAATGTCCCTTACTAGTAATTTTATTAAAATTGCAATTTTCCACTTTTTTTCCCTAGTTCGACCTTTGACTAGTTTTGATCTCTAGGTCCCAAATTTGCCCCAAATGATCCCAAATATTCTGAGAAGGTGTATGAATGATATTGGAACATAAATATGTGTTTCAGGGATTCCTTTGGACCTTTAAAATACTTCTGCAAATCCTCTTTCAATTCTGATCAATGTAGGTAACTTTACTAGTGATTTTCCTTTGACTAGTATTGGTCTCTAGGTCTCAAATTGACTCCAAATGCCTTCAAATCTTCAAGTAAGGTGTATGAATGATATTATAACTTGAATATGATGTTTATGTATAAAATATGTCCACCAAAATACCTCTGCAAACTCTCTTAAGATTCTGGACCAATTATGAAATTTTACTAGTAATTTGGGGTTCAAATCCCCCTGGGGTAAGTACTGAAAATGGCTTCCCAAATGCCTCCAAACCCACTCAAATTTATGAAAAGAGTTATGTAATGTGTTAATTATTTCATTAAAGTCTCATATGCACCATTAATGGATTATTACAACTGTTCTCACCCTCTCCCATTCAACTTCAAAAATCCCCAATTCGACCCTTGGGGAAATGGCACTATTTCACCTTCCAATACAACTAAACTGAGTAAAAATGCTTCAAATTCTCAAGTACAGTCCATGAAAATTGTAGAAGAAATCAATGGAAATATATTGATCACAAATATATCAGATAATCATCCATTCATTCGAAATCATCATCAATACATTGGCTCACAACAAGGTAGTGGGGAAATGGCATTGTTCTTCCATTAAAAATGAGATTTATACATTTCTACTTGGAATTTTGACTTGAAACTTTTTGTAGATGAATAAAAGAGTATTTAATTCATATTACAAAAGGATTATGGATTAAAAGCTTCCCCAAAGAGTACAATAGCTCACCAAAAACGCCCTCCCTCAAGGATCAAGAATATGTCGTCAAAACTGGAAATGGTTGAAGGAGTGAGATGCAATAGAAGAAACTATGAGCTGCCCTGTAGCTTACAACTGAAAATAAAGACTCCATTAAAGCTCCAAATTAAAGGTATGAATGGCCTTTCCAATTACCAACTTGGATGGGAATCTTTCACCCTCGAAATTGGCTAAGGCAAGAAACTAGCCATCCACTAGCTCTCCCTCTTCACAAATGCAATTGCAAATTCTAAAAATGATCAAAAGCTGGTTTCATTATTTGTTATTTACATTTATAAAATTATAATGTCCTCCATGGGTCGAATTCCTTCGAAGAGACTCATGCCAACTCAAGTTGGGAAGAGATTCCAAAGAACGCCACTTGTACAACAATTCCTAGTCTCCCACTTCCACCAAATCATATGTGGAAGCATCTTAGCTTCCCTAACACCATTGAGCGCCCTCTTGGAGTCTATTTTTAGCCCTGACATGTCATATATGTCATATGTCAGCCTTCAGGTCTGATTTGTGTCATAGCTGTCATAGCATCTTCATCATTGTTGTCATAGAGCTAGGGAATCTAGCCCAAGTGTCTCACTAGCTCCAAATTGCCTCTTTCTCTTCCATGGGAGTTACTCTTCCTCTATATTTCAACCTTGTATGAGTCATGCAATGAATAATACCTTTTGGACTCCCCCAAGTATGTTACCATTCACCTTGAATTCGAATTGGTGAGAGAATGATGCCAAGTGTAGTTGGAAAATCTAGCCATATGTGGGTCCCACTTCCTCCATGTGTCTTCATGATGAAAAGCCACTTTGATTTTCACTTGTATATATTTATTTAGCTCCTTTATTAAATATTTATGCCATTCTAATGTTCAAACATCATTTATTATCCCCATTATTCCAAATCCCAAAGCTTCCACCCCAAACCTAGGAAACTAGTAATTTTCCTCCTTGGCAATTATTTGACCTTTAGCATCAATTTGACAAACTCTAATGAATAGGGCCAATGTGATTAGGCCATTGTGACCCAATACCAAATTTGGGACATGACATCAATCATGGACACAATAATGAAAGCACACAAGAGACATAGAATTTACTTGGGGAAAACCATAAAGGTGAAAAACCCCAATAACTTCCTCAGAGATAGATAGAGCAATGATACAACCCAAGCATAAGAGATAGACATCTCCTAGCAGTATCTTCTCCTCCTCCACAAGTGCACCACTCTCTAAAGAGTGTGTGTGAGAATAGAATGATCAAATAGAGTGCCTCCCACACTCTATTTATACTTGACCTGACTTGACTTGCCTAATAACCTTTACTAGGTCGGCCGTAACTTAACCACATAACATAATGCTGACTGGGCTGACACCCAATAGGGTGGTCTAATAACCCTTTGAACCACATGGTCGACCCCCAATAGGGTGGTCTAATAACCCTTAGACCCACATGACTTATACAGGGCTGACCCCAACAAGGTGGTCTAATAACCCATCAAGTATAAGTTACGACACTTACAATATAAAGGACGACACTTCCGTATAGAGGAATAATAACATCTCTATAGGAATACCAACACTTCCGTATAGAGGAATAATACCATCTCTATAGGAGTACAATATACATATATGAAATACATTCCGAAGTTACAGATACATCAACACTCCCTCTTACTAGGAAGGTATTTCTCAACACAGCTCTTCTAGCACAAGTATTCTTCTCTAGATCATCGTCATTGGATAATCATCATCAAGTCATCGTCATCGTCACTGCTGCTGCTATCTCAATCAATCTATGAATCTACTCGTCATAGGAAGTTCTACAGAGCCAGTCCTTTTTCATACTGGATGTAGGCCCACCACCTGTAGGTCTTTATCATCACTGGCCATACTATGGAATCCTCAAGACTTATTACGTGCGTCACAAAACCTTGAAACAAAATCCCAGGATGTTACGAGCACACAGATCTACCTGTCAGATCTCCTAGGGCTAGTATTATATGTGACTGTCACAAAACCTTAAAAGAGTCTCTTGACTAGCAAGAACCCTAAAGAGCATCTGAGGCCTTTTTCATCCTGTCCAGATCTCCAGGACTTATTACATTTGACCCCCACCACAAAATCTTAAAAGAGTGTCTTTCCAAGCAAGAACCCTAAAGAGCATCTGAGGCCTTTTTCATCCTGTCCAGATCTCCAGGACTTATTACATGTGGTCATGGCAAAACCTCAAAATAGCATCCCAGGACTAATTACGAGCAGGCAGCTCAACCTATAGGATCTCCCAAGGCTAGGATCACATGCCATAGGACAAAACCTCGAAAGAGCATTTGCTAGATCTCCTAGGGAGCTATTATATGCCAGCGACAAAACCTAGAAAGAGAATATGCAAACCTACCAGGGCTAGGATTATGTGTCCTCCAAAGCAAAACCTCGAAAGAGCGTTTGCCAGATATCCCAGGGCCAGTATTACATGCCATAGGAAAAACCTTGAAAGACTATCTACAAACCTCCCAGGGCTAGGATTATATGCTTATCCGCACAACCTGATACTCACCATACATCATCCTGATGTACACATGATCATCTTGATCATCATCATTGCATTGTCCTGATGCATGTCATTTGGAGCAACATCCTCAAGATCGTCATCCATGATCATCCTGATCATATAATGCATCTTCCTGATGCATACACAGTATCTGCCTGATACATATCATCATACATGATCTACCTAATCATACAATGTATCCACCTGATACACATACAAATACATGATCCACCTAATCATATCCAACATCAACATGATGCATACATACATAAATGATCCAACTGATCATATCCAGCATCCAACATGATGCATACATACATAAATGATCCAACTGATCATATCCAACATCCAACATGATGCATACATACATAAATGATCCAACTGATCATATCCAACATCAACATGATGCATACATACATAAATGATCCAACTAATCATATCCAACATCCAACACGATGCATATACAAAGCAGTAACTAGAGCATTGTCTTGATGCTCATCATCCAGCACTTACATCCATAACCATGGAAGGATCCTCCTCTCACCATGCTTGGAATGGATTCAACAAATGTGTCCATCACTTCTTCCTCGAAGTGTCATCAATCTGAAGAACACCAAGCCTATCTCTGAAGTACTCGAACTTCACTCTGGCTAGTGGTTTCGTCAGTACATCTGCAATCTGCTCATCCGTCGCAACATACAGGATCTTCACTGCTCCTCTCTGCACCATATCCCTGATATAGTGATATTTGATCTCAATGTTTTTCGACCTGTTGTGGAACACCGGGTTCTCAGACAACTTCACACAACTCTGGTTATCACAAAATATACCAGTTGTTAAATTTTCAGAATTTACTTCAATCTGATCTAGGATCTTAACTGAGAGAACAACATGTACAACAAATCTACATCATATCAATCATGGACACAATGATGCAAGCACACAAGAGACACAGAGTTTACTTGGGGAAAACCATAAAGGTGAAAAACCCCAATAACTTCCTCAGAGATAGATAGAGCAATGATACAACCAGAATACAAGAGATAGTCTTCTCCTAGAAGCAGAGCCTTCTCCTCCACAAGTGCGCCACTCTCCCAAGTGTGAGTGAGAGAATAGAATGTGTAAAATGAGAGAGACACACTCTCTATTTATGCACTAACTTGACTTGACCTTTACTCAACTAGGTCGGCCTCAACTTAACCACTTAACATAATGTTGACTAGGATGAACCCCACTAGGGTGGTCTAATAACCCTTTGACCCACATGGTCGACTCCCAATAGGGTGGTCTAATAACCCTTTGACCCACATGGTCGACCCCCAATAGGGTGGTCTAATAACCCTTTGACCCACATGACTTATACAGGGCGGACCTCAACAAGGTGGTCTAATAACCCATCAAGTATAAGTTACGACACTTACAATATAAATGACGACACTTCCATATAGAGGAATAATAACATCTCTATAGGAATACAATATAGATATATGTGAAATACATTCCGAAGTTACATATACATCAACACTCCCTCTTAACTAGGAAGGTATTTCTCGACACAGGTCTTCTAGCACAAGTCATCTTCTTTGGATCATCGTCACTGGATAATTATCATCAAGTCATCATCATCGTCACTGCTGCTGCTATCTCAATCAATCTCTGAATCTGCTCGTCATAGGAAGTTCTACAGAGCCAGTCCTTTTTCATACTGGATGTAGGCCCACCACCTGTATGTATTCGTCATCACTGGCCATACTGTGGAAATCTCAGGACTTATTACGTGTCACAAAACCTTAAAAGACTCTCTTGACTAGCAAGAACCCTAAAGAGCATCTGAGGCCTTTTTCATCCTGTTGAGATCTCTAGGACTTATTACATGTGACCCCAACACAAAACCTCGAAAGAGAATCCTAGGACTGATTACGAGCACAAGGCTCAACCTATCGGATCTCCCAGGGCACAAATTACATGTGGTCACCACAAAACATCGAAAGAGCATCCAAGGATTGATTACGAGCACAAGGCTCAACCTATCGAATCTCCCAGGGCATAAATTACATGTGGTCATGGAAAAACCTCGAAAGAGCATCCTAGGACTGATTACGAGCACACGGCTCAACCTATCGGATCTCCCAGGGCACAAATTACATGCCATAGGACAAAACCTCGAAAGAGCATCTGTCAGATATCCCAGGGCACAAATTACATGCCATGGCAAAACCTTGAAAGATTATCTGCAAATCTCATAGGGCACAAATTATATGTCCTCCCAAGCAAAACCTCGAAAGAGCATTTGCCAGATATCCCAGGGTACAAATTACATGCCATAGGCAAAACCTTGAAAGACTATCTGCAAATCTCCCAGGGCACAAATTACATGATTATCTGCACAACCTATTCCACGACCACAGAGTATCAATCTGATACTCACCATACATCATCCTGATGTACACATGATCATCCTGATCATCATTGTTGCAACATCTTGTTGCATGTCATCTGGAGCAACATCCTGAAGCTCGTCATCCATGATCATCCTAATCATATAATGCATCTACCTGATGCATACCAAGTATCTACCTGATACATATCATCATACATGATCCACCCGATCATACAGTGTATCCACCTGATACAAATACAAATACATGATACATATCACCATACATGATCCACCTGATACATATACAGATACATGGTCCAAGCATCCAACATGATGCATATACAAAAATACATACAAGTGATCCAACTGATCATATCCAACATCCAACATGATGCGTACATACATATACATATAAATGATCCAACTGATCATATCCATCATCCAATATGATGCATATATAGAACAGTAACTGGAGCATCATCTTGATGCTCATCATCCATGATCCTCCTGATCATCATAGCATCGTCCTCTTTATATCATCTCATCGTCCACGAAGCATAGCCCAGATGCACATCATCCATCACTTACACCACCGACATGGGAGAACACATCTACCACCATTCGGGGAAGGCTCCAACCCTTAGTTTTTCACCATGGGAGAACACATCTACCACCATGTGAAAAATGGCTCACCAATTACATCACAACCAAGGGAGAACACATCAACCATGTCAGAAAAGCTCATGTGCATTTGCATCTTCCAGACTCATCACTTCCCTTTGGAAGGAACCTCGATCTGAAGTGCACCAAGCCTCTCTCAGAAGTACTCAAACTCCACTCTGGCCAATGGATTGGTCAATACATCTGCAACCTTCTCATTCGTCGCAACATGCTCTGCTTCGGCTGTACTTAGTGCTACGTAGGATTGCTTCCTGCTAAACCAAGAGATCACACCTGATCCCATACTGAGGCAGCACCCAGATGTGCTCTTCCTATCTGCAGCACTTCCTGCCCAATCTGAATCAACATAACCCTATAGGCTAAACTTTTGATTCGCATCATACTTGAGCCCATAATCAACCGTACCCTTCAGGTACCTCAGAATATGCTTTACAACAACCAGGTGAACATCTCTCGGATCTGTCAGGAACTGGCTCAATGTGTTCACCACAAAGCAAATATTTGGTCTCGTGTTCGTCAAGTACATCAAGGACCCAATCATCTGACGATACATAGTGACATCAATCGGATTAGATGAAGCATCACACAGAAGCTTCAACTTCGATGCCATAGGTGTGGCCATAGCCTTGCAGTCCATCATCCCGAGACCTCTTCAGGATCTCTACTGCATACTTCCCTTTTCCAAGGAAGATTCCATCTGCACTCTGCCACACCTCCATGCCAAAAACAAATAGTTCATCATCCCTAAGTTTTGCACATATATGACTCCCTGTCATGTGTCTCAGAACCAAGTGGTTACACCACATACACTTCTTCTTCAACTACACCATTCAAGAAAGTGTATCTTCCTCTTCATCACTGCAGCCAGATCAAGTAATGATTTAATGGAAGTGTATCTAGCTACATGAGCAAAAGTCTCTATGCTACCACCTGCAGCATGCTTGATCTTGTAGATCCTCTTGGAAGTCACTACAGACTCCCCTTTAGGTCTTGGGACTGCATCCCAAACATCTTCATGATCAACTGGTACTCCTCGATCATGGCATTATTCCCAAATCCTGGGAACTTCAATATCTTCAATATTTTCAATAGATAACTTTGTTGCTGAACAAATGTTGTAGTCCTTCTTTCGTAGGCGATGGTATATGATCTTTACTACACAACAAGTTAAATTGCATGATTAGAAAACATCTCATAGCTTTCAGAACAAATTCTTTACACATAAAGAAATATGTCATACAGTCATGCAATTATCTTAGCCAATGCTTCAATACAACATTTATCCATATTCCGTAACTTTCTAGATGCCTTCCAATCTCTACCAGAACATTGCTAAGAGTGTGCACAACTCCTAACATGTCAGCAAAGAGGTTTCATTCTATATAAGTAGCAATGGAATGTTGTACAGTTCCATAGGCCGCTTACCCATGTATATTAGTAGTATATTGTTCATCAATGCAACTATTCTAATATGCATAACACACAACCTAATTCTAGGAACATAAGCATATACATCATTGAATAACATTATGTAAGAAATGACAATTCAAATACTTATCTTTGTTTGGTTGCTGGGTGGACTCCCTCTGAATCTTTGCAACTCCATTCTGATGTGGATTGTGAGAAGTGGTCAACTCCCTCTGAATATCTGCATCCTTGCAGAAACTACTGAAGTGTGCTCCTTTGCTTTCTTGCAGGAACAACTGGAATGTGCTCCCTCTTGATCTTTGCTTCCTGGATTACCTGTCCTTGAACTTACATCCATCCTTAATCACTATGCATGTTTATTAGTATCATCATTGTGTTATCCTTGAGGTCTCATACATAATCACACATTTATTAGTATAAGCTTAATACTATCAAAACACAATAATCTTAAACATGTATAGTCATGATCATTCACAGATAATAAACATTAGTATTCAAGGTTTCAGGGAAGTCTTCTTTTACTCATGCATATTCTTATTTGATCATAGGACTCTTATGATTAGTTAAATCATCAATGCATAAACCCGTGATTACTCAAACCTATACTTCATGATTCTTCTAGTTAGTCATATCATCAATTATGGTAAGAAACATAATATGCATATAGCCATGACTATTCAAACCTATGACTTCATGAGTAATCATTATCAACAACACAACAGTATAAGATCCTAACACAAGGTAGGATTATAGCTTGATATAGGAAAAACATACCTGGATTAGCATGCTAGCTAGTTATGTCTAACATACCCGCATATAGTCATCTAGTTCTCTTTAGTGACTTGTGCTAGTAACCTGCATGTCTCATACGTTAACCATTGTAGGACCAAGTTATACATACCTCGAAAGTAGATCTTCTATGTGATCCATGAAAATGGATGAATCTTTGTCTTCATGTCACCATGATCATATGTTCTTGAAGTAGAATATGATTTGTCTTTCTTGGTGTACCTTTTATGTTAGCGAACAACATAAACCTCATACAACATCACAATGCATTAGTAC
This sequence comes from Larix kaempferi, assembly GCA_027924585.1. Taxonomy (NCBI): domain Eukaryota; kingdom Viridiplantae; phylum Streptophyta; class Pinopsida; order Pinales; family Pinaceae; genus Larix; species Larix kaempferi. The sequence goes on from BSBM01001431.1 coordinate 1,568,321, forward strand.
ATTCATAAGTGTCAAAACCTTAATCAATAAATATCTTCTATTAAGGTGATACAACAAGTCTCGTAATTAATCAAGATTGTACTGTAATGATATGAAGACAAACATATGATAAACTTAACCATGAAACATACCTGTAATCCATACCTGTCAAGATTGCTTGTAATCTTCCTATGGAAGGCCTTAGCCTCATCTCCCTCTGAGACAGGAACTTCTTCACTTATGCAGGTGACCAATCCATCTTCTTCTAGGATTAACCCAATCCACTTGATTTGCAAGAACTGGACCTAGAGCTCGATTAGAGTTTGTCAGAGAAACCCCAAAAATTCAAACTTTGAATTTCAAACTTCCGAAAGGATAGAAATATGCGCCTTGATGAGCTGATCAAGCTAGTATATTCATAATTTGAAAACTGCAAAGTTTCACTCCTCAATTTTGCCTTTGAAATTTTCGGATTCACTTGACGTGACCCTGAGCTGGGGTTTGATGAAGCCCACTCTTCTGCCCAATCAAAAGGTTTGATCCAATGATCTAAGCTTCTATTTTTCTGAGGAGCTTCTAGCCGTGGTCACAGATTTAAAAAATTCCCATTTTTACAAAAGCGATAATTTTCCACTTTTCTGATCAAAGTCCCGAACTAGGGTCTAATCAAGCCTGGCCTTCTTCCCAACCAAAAATTCTGATCTTGGTCTCTAAATTTTGATTTTGATGAGTAGCATCCAGCCGTGGTCTCCGATTACAAACATTCCAACTTTCTCCGAAGCCCTAAATTCTGGAAGCCATGAATGAAGGTGCTAAAAAATAATTCTGTTTTGACAGAAATATGTACCTGATTGTTTCTGGTGTAACTCCAAACTTTTCGATCCATCGGGTCTAAAAAAATTTCTTGAGATAGAACGACCTGTTATCTTTCCATCCCGATATGTCTGACCTCAATTCGATTCTTTGAGAGAGAGTTATGCCAAGTGTCGTAACGTGACCTGTTTATGGGATAATACAGGAGAGCAAACTTTTACGGCGTGCCACGTGTCATTAGTTCAACTTCATCCTCTGAAAACTTTTCGTGAGATAGCCCAACCTATTGTCTTTCCATCTCAATAGGTCTGACCTCAATTGGATTCTATGAGAGAGAGTTATGCCAAGTGTCACAATGTGACCTGTTTATGGGATAATACAGGAGAGCGAACTTGTATGACATTCCACGTGTCACTGGTTCAACTTCGGCCTCTGAAAAATTCTTTCTGAGATAGTACCATCTATGTACTACCTGTCACTTTTTACGAAATTTCATTTGGAGCTTCCTAGACCAAGTTATGACCTTTTTCCCAAGGTCACCTGATTTTGACTCAGATCTGCAAGAGACAAAAACCCTATATTGTACAGATCATAAATCACAAAGTACAACGAATTAGAGGTTTTCCTTTGGACATAAGGTACATAGGGATCTAATATTTGACCTGTAAAAGTTTCATATCCTAAAACTTCACCAAAATGGATTTATAGCGAAGGTTCTACGATGACTGGTTTTTGCTATATCAAGCCCTAACATCGTAAGTGCAACAAGTGTCATACATGCCATATCATGCCTTCTTTCAGGATAGCTCTGATACCATGTTAAATTTTCAGAATTTACTTCAATCTGATCTAGGATCTTAACTGAGAGAACAACATGTACGGCAAATCTACATCATATCAATCATGGACACAATAATGCAAGCACACAAGAGACATAGAGTTTACTTGGGGAAAACCATGAAGGTGAAAAACCCCAATAACTTCCTCAGAGATAGATAGAGCAATGATACAACCAGAATACAAGAGATAGTCTTCTCCTAGTAGCAGAGCCTCCTCCTCCACAAGTGCGCCACTCTCCCAAGTGTGAGTGAGAGAATAGAATGTGTAAAATGAGAGAGACACACTCTCTATTTATACACTAACATGACTTGACCTTTACTCAACTAGGTCGGCCTCAACTTAACCACTTAACATAATGATGACTGGGCCGACCCCAACTAGGGTGGTCTAATAACCCTTTGACCCACATGACTTATATGGGGCCGACCCCAACAAGGTGGTCTAATAACCCATCAAGTATAAGTTACGACACTTACAATATAAATGACGACACTTCCGTATAAAGGAATAATAACATCTCTATAGGAATACAATATACATATATGTGAAATACATTCTGAGGTTACATATACATCAACACTAGTAGCATCCAATGGGAGATCAAATAACTCAGATAGTAGCTTCCGGAGCCATACTGCCTCACAACTAGCCGAACAAGCTGCAACATACTTTACTTCAGCTGTACTCAGTGCTACACAGGACTGCTTCCTACTAAACCAAGATATCACACCTCATCCTATATTGGAGCAGCACCCAAATGTGCTCTTCCTATCTGCAACACTGCCTACCTAATATGAATCAACATAACCCTGCAAGTTAAACTTTTGATTCGCATCATACTTGAGCCCATAGTCAACCGTACCCTTTAGGTACCTCAGAATATGCTTTAAAACAACTAGGTGAACACTTCTCAGATCCGTTAGGAACTGGCTCAATGTGTTCACCGCAAAGGAAATATCTGGTCTTGTGTTCATCACGTACATCAAGGACCTAATCATATGATGATACACAGTGACATAAACTGGATCAGATGAAGTATCACACATAAGCTTTAGGTTCAATTCCATAGGTGTGGCCCTGGCCTTGCAGTCCATCATCCAAAACCTCTTCAGGATCTCTATTGCATACTTCCCTTGTCCAAGGAAGATTCCATCTACACTCTGCCACACCTCCATGCCTAGAAAATAGTGCATCATCCCCAAGTCCTTCGTCTCAAACTTGGAAGGAAGCTTCCTCTTCGTGTCGGCAATCAATCTATCATCACCTGTAACAAACAGGTCATCCACATACCAAAGTAGTATCACTGGATTTCCTTCCTCAACCTTGTAGTAAAGGTTGGAATCCACTTTTCTCTTGGTAAAGCCCAAACTGGATAGAAAGCTGTCTATCCTACCATACCAAGTCCTAGGAGCTTGCTTCAAGCCATACAAGGCTTTCTTCAACCTGCATACATATGACTCTTTGTCATGTGTCTCAAAACCAAGTGGCTGCTCCATATACACTTCCTCTTCGACTACACCATTCAAGAAGGCTGTCTTGACATCCATATGGTGTATCTTCCATTTCATCACTGCAGCCAGAGCAAGTACTGATCTGATGGAAGTGTACTTGGTTACAGGAGCAAATTTCTTCATAGTCTATTCCTTCTTTCCACGAGCTACAAATATTTCTTTATATTTCTTTATGCTGCCATCTGCAACATGCTTGATCTTGTAGATCCACTTGGAAGTCACTATAGACTTCTCTTTAGGTCTTGGGACTGCATCCCAAACATCTTCTTGATCGACTGGTACTCCTCGATCATGGCATTCTTCCCAGATCCTAGGAACTTCAATATCTTCAATATTTTCAATAGATAACTTTGTTGCTGAACAAATGTTGTAGTCCTTCTTTTGTAGGTGATGATCTACGATCTTTCCTACAAAACAAGTTAAATTGCATGATTATAAACATCTCATAGTTTTCAGAACAAATTCTTACTTCTGAAGAAATATGTCATACAATCATGCAATTATCTTTAGCCAATGCTTCAATACAACATTTACCCATATCCTGTAACTTTCTAGATGCCTTCCAATCTCTACCAGAACATTGTTAAGAGTGTGCACAACTCCCAATATGTCAGCAAAGAGGTTTCATTCTAGGTAAGTAGCAATGGAATGTTGTACAGTGCCATAGGACACTTACCCATCATATGCAAATTAGTAGTATACTGTTCATTAATGCAATTATTCTAATATGCATAATATACACCCTAAGTCTAGGAACATAAGCATATACATCATTGAAAAATATTATTTAAACAAACAAATATGCAAAAAATATAATTAAAATACTTATCTTTGTTAGGTTGTAGGGTTGACTCCCTCTCAGTCTTTGCTTCCTTTCTGTAACTCCATTCTGATGTGGATTGTGAGAAGTGGTCAACTCCCTCTGAATATCTGCATCCTTGCAGAAACTCCTGAAGTGTGCTCCCTCTTGATCTTTGCTTCTTGGATTACCTGTCCTTGAACTTATATCCATCCTTAATCACTATGCATGCTTATTAGTATCATCATTGTGTTATCCTCGAGGTCTCATACATAATCACTTATTCATTAGTATAGTCTTAATACTATCAAAACACAATAATATTAAGCATGTATAGTCATGATCATTTCAAACACAAATAATAAACATTAATATTCCAGGTTTCAGAGAAGACTTCTTTTACTAATGCATATTCTTATTTGATCATAGGACTCTTCTGGTTAGTCAAATCATCAATCACGATAAGAGACATAATATGCGTAAACCCTTGATTTCTTACATTTCTAACTTTATGAATAAACATAACCAATCATACCAAGTATACTTATACAAGGGATCCTAACACAAGGTAATATTCTAACTTGATATAGGAAAAACATAGCTGGATTACTATGTTAGCTAGTTATGTCTAACATACCCACATGATGTCTTCTGGTTCTCTTCAATGACTTGTGCTAGTAACTTGCATGTCTCATAAGTTAACCATTGTAGAACCAAGTTATACATACCTCGTGAGTAGATCTTCTATGTGATCCACGGAAATGGATGAACCTTTGTCTTCATGTCACCATGGTCATATGTTCTTGAACTAGAACATGATTTGTCTTTCTTGATTTACCTTTCATGTTAGTGGACAACATCAACCTCATACAACATCACAATGCATTAGTACAATCATAAGTGTCAAAAACCCTAATCAATGAATATCTTCTATCATGCATTCATAATTTTATTAAGGTGATACGACAAGTCTAAAATTAACCAAGATTGTACTAACCGTAATAATATGAAGACAAACATATCATAAACTTAATTATGAACATAATTCAAAACATACCTGTATGAGTCAAACCTATCGAGATTGCTTGTAATCTTCTTATGTAAGGCCTTAGCCTCATCTCCCTCTGAAACAGGAACTTCTTCACTTATGCAGGTGACCAATCCATTCTCTTCTAGGATTGACCCAATCCACTTGATTTGTAGGAACTAGATCTGGAGCTAGATTAGGGTTTGTTAGAGAAACCCTAAAAATTCAAACTTCTGAAAGGATAGAAAGATGCACCTTGATGAGTTGATCAACCTGGTATACTCAGAATTTGAAAACTGCAAAGTTTCACCCCTCAAAATTGCCTTTGAGACTTCCGGATCTTCTGGACAGGATCCTGAACTAGGGTTTGATAAAGCCCACCCTTCTACCCAACCGAAAGGTTTTATCCAAATCTCTAAACTTTGATTTTTCTGAGGAGCTTCCAACTGTGGTCACAAACTTAAAAAATTCCAACTTTTGCAGAAGCCCTAATTTTCCACTTTTCCGATCAAAGTCCCGAACTAGGGTTTGATCATGCTCGGCCTTCTACCCAACCAAAAAATTTGATCTTGGTTTCTAAATTTTTATTTTGATGAGTATCATTCCGCCATGGTCTCTGATTACAAAAATACCAACTTTCTCTGAAACCCTAATTCGCGGACCCATGACTGAAGGTGCTCAAAATCCAATTCTGTTTTGACAAAAATATGCATCTGATTGTTTCTAGTGTAACTCTGAACTTTCCGATCCACGGGGACTGAAAATATTTCCTGTGCTATCCTGTTCTGTCATCTTTCCAACCCCATAGATCTGACCTCAAATGTATTTTCTGAGAGATATTTATTCCAAGTGTTACAACATGACCTGTTTATGGGATACAACAGGAGAGTGAACTTGTACGACGTGCCATGTGTGACTGGTTCAGTTTTGGCCTCTGAAAACATTACCTGAGAAGATACAGTCTGTGCACTACCTGTCACTTTTTACTAAATTTCATTTGGAGCTTCCTATCCCAAGTTATGACTTTTTTTCCTATGTCACCTTTTTATGACTCATATTTGGAAGAGGCAGAAACCCTAGATTGTACAGATCATAAAACACAAATTACAACGAATTAGAAGTTGTTCATTGGACACAAGGTACATGGGGATCTAATATTCGACTTGTAAAAGTTTCAAATCCAAAAAAATTTCGAAAATGGATTTATAGCGAAAGTACTACAATGACTGGTTTTTTCTATATCAAGCCCTAGCATCGCAAGTGCAACAAGTGTCATACATCCCATACCATGCCTTCTTTCAGGCTAGTTTTGATACCATGTTAGTTTTTCAGAATTTACTTCAATCTGATCTAGGATATTAACTGAGAGAACAACATGTACAACATATCTACAACATATCAATTATGGACACTATAATACAAGCACATAAGAGACACAGAGTTTACTTAGGGAAAACCATAAAGGTGAAAAACTCAAGAAATTTCTCAGAGATAGATAGAGAAATGATACAATCCAAGCATAAGAGATAGACATCTCCTAGCAACATATTCTCCTCCTCCACAAGTGCGCCACTCTCCAAAGAGTGTGTGTGAGAATAGAATGATCAAATAGAGTGCCTCCAGCACTCTATTTATACTTGACTTGACTTGCCTAATAACCTTTACTAGGTCGGCCTTAACTTAACCACATAACATAATGCTAACTGGACTGACACCCAATAGGGTGGTCTAATAACCCTTTGACCCATATGGCCGACCCCCAATAGGGTGGTCTAATAACCCTTCGAACCACATGACTTATACAGGGCCGACCCCAACAAGGTGATCTAATAACTCATCAAGTATAAGTTAGGACACTTACAATATAAATGATGACACTTCCGTATAGAGGAATAATAACATCTCTATAGGAATACAAACACGTCCATATAGAGGAATAATACCATCTCTATAGGAGTACAATATACATATATGAAATACATTCCGAAGTTACATATACATCAACAGAGAGAGAGAGAGAGAGATAGGGCTAGTTTTAGCTTCAAGATTAAGGGGGTGAGTGTATATGTTAGAGAGAGAGAGGGCGTGAGGGTCTTATGGAATAGGGAGGAGAGAGAGCATGGGGGTGAAGGGTAGGTGGATTAGTATGGGGTTGAGAGAGAGAGAGAGGGTGATGAATGGTAGTGGATATGAGGGTGTTTGGGGAGGGAACGGGGGGTATAGAGGGAGAGAGAGAGGGGGTGTGTTAGTTTTAGGGGTAGATGTAGAGGGGTGAGTTTGTGTGTGTGTGAGAGAGAGAGAGGTATTAGGGAATAGGGGGAGAGAGGGGAGGAGGTTAGGAGTAGGTGGATAATTAGAGAGAGAGAGAGAGGGGGGGGGGTGATTAGGGGATGTTGTGAGGATGGTGTTGGAGAGAGAAAGGGATAGATATTCAGGGGGTTATATGTTTGGGGATGAGGGAAATTAAAGAGAATGGGGGTAGAGAGAAAGAGAGAGAGTGGGTGGTTATAGGTAGGGTTTTTTTTTATAAAGATAAGGAGATATGTTGGGTAATGGTTAGGGAAGTGTTAGCACCTCGTTTTTCAGCATAAGGAGTAAGGTGAAATGGATAAATATATTGAAAATTCCTTGAAGAAAGCCTATATTCCCTTTATTTTTCATGGATAGGTGCTAAAAGTATGAGAAAAATTGGTTTGGAAGTGTTAAATATAAGAAAACTTGAAGAAATTTCGAAATAAAGTAGTAAAATGCAATCAAAATGATAAAAAATGAGCGAAAATACTATAGTCTGAATCCAAGTGTCATAAAGGTGAACTACTATGTAGATAACACGGTTGATCATGTGCGGACTAGAGATCAACGACTCTCGTTGCTTGTCGCATAACCAAACTGTGCGGGAGAAAGGGAGCACATGTGGTTGCGATGGATAATACCGGTGGACAGGTGGATGTTGGAGAACGACCCGCAAGTAGGGAAAATGGTAAGCAAAACCATTTTGGCAAAATATGAAACCTTCGTGGTGTTAAGATCAACGGTTGATATTCATGATCAAGGATCCGAGGGTTCGGGATAAGAGTTTTATTCATTGTGTAAGTCTCATGGATAAGTGGACGGGTTGCAAAGAAAATCGAAATCAATGATCATGAAAGTCGAAAGTGCATGTGACATAATGGTATGGACCCCACTAGTGGGAGGCGTTGAAAAGTTAAACATGTTACAGATCTCCACCGTGGATGCAAAGCAGAGAAAGATCAACGGTCCTGGAGGATTGTCACACCAAGAAGATGCGAGACAGTTAGAAGATATAGGTAGTTGCGACAAAATATACCACCCAATAGGTGTTAGCACCAGGACTTGTTGCAAGGAGGATGAGCGGAAATGAAAGCCGGTTTAGAGAGATGCGACACAACTTTGTTTGTATATGGTGATAATAGATGGACAGTAGAGATCAGAGCATAAATGATGATCTGATGGTAGATATGGAAAGGATTTCAAATCAATAAAAGGGGATCCGATCTAATGGCCAAGATCATTTCATAAGAGATAGAAAAATGTAGAAGATGGGAAGCTAGCAAAGAAGATCGAAGGATAAGAAAAATAGGTTATATATATAAAGACACATATGCAAAGTTGACATTTGTGTTTTGGAGCTATCAAAGTCAGAAGCTTATGGGCGTGTGGAAGATGAAGGGGACGACAGGAAAGGTCTCTCTTAGAGCTTCTCGATGACAGGTAGGACCTTATAACCACTGCCATTTGTAATCCAAGTCTAATTATATCAGGAAAATGGATGAAGAACCAGTTTCTAGCAGTACTAGGGTTAAGATTGCTCTAGAAGATAGGGATTTTGATGTAAATGATACAGAAGTTCGGCTTCCTATACCTGAAATTAAGAAAAGATTAAAGGTTTTGTTTGAACAAGGTCTAGATGTGCATAGAGTATTTCAGTCGTCTTTCATCCTTTTATGCATTGATCAAATTATGCCCTTTCCTGAGTTTATATCATGGTGTGCCTATAACTATTCTGAACCCCAACAAGTTATTATGAATTCCCAGAAGTCTAAGATTGTTTGCACCCTAAATTATTCAGTCGTTAGTAGTTCTTTTGGAATCCCTACGTCTCAAGTGCCCGAGACTGAGAGTTTTACCAAAGAATATGTTATTACTGCATATAGACAGTCTTCCCCTGAGAGTAGACAAACCTTTTTAACTGCTTGTCTCAAACCTGACCTGGAAGTTGAGAATACCCCATACCCTTTGGATATAAATTTCTATAATGACAATATACAATTGGTTCTTTCTTTGATAGCTCTGTTTCTAGGCCTAGATACAGATATATGGGTGACAAAGGTATGGTTGAGTCTTTTATTCAGAATTAGTGGTAGTTTACCAGGAACTGAAAATGATGTTGTGTTGTCCCTCAGATTCAGAGACTTTTTATCAGAAAGAATTCATTCACAGTTGAGCAATTTCTTCAATACTAGACATTTTAGATTTTAGACGCAATTAATGAAAATGCTTATGTTTAGCAATATAGAAGATTTACAGTTTTCACAAATACTCTATACTGATACCTTAGAAGATAATGTTTTTAACTACATGAATTATATTGTGTTTGCGGTGTATAAAGTAATTTTTGGAGCAGAATTACCAAGGGTCTTACCGAAAATGGAGTCTTTGATGCAGTTGAAAGATGAAGTAGCAGTGGGTGATTGGTTTTCATTAAAGGATTCCACCGTGATCAGGTTATATGGCTTTGTACATGAACCTTGTATACTACCGACCTTTTTAACTCTAAGGATTTTTTCTCTTGAATTCGTCAGACAGAAATTGACTCTAGAAGATGAGCAATTCTTAAAGTTTAAAAAGGGTATTGAATTGAATACCCATGGAGAGTAGGTCCGTTCATTATAAAAAGCAAGGAATCCCTTTCAGATATAACAAAGTTGTTGGAGGCTATGGAGTTTAAGAAAGATGTGGAAATTGAATATGATCCCTTACATATCATATCTGAAAGAAAGAAGAAAAATAATATGAAAGCTTTTGAACATCAAGAAACAAAAGGATTATTAAAGGGACATAATTTATTTGGTTATGAACCTGATGATGAAGAAATCATAGATTTGCAAGTAGGGGATCTGATTCTGGAAGACTTAACCATGGAGGCTGATCAGTTTCCAGATGCTCAGGAAATTGGAAGAAAAAGGGATTTGGAAGAGATTATGGATGCAGATAGTGAAGGGGGAGATGAAAGCAAAAGGATTAGGACGAAAGCATCATGTGAATTGGTCATTTCAGTAGATAGTGAAAGATGTGAAGAAGAAGATTCTTCAGTTCCAGAAGTTTAGATACAAGAGTATGAATTCCAAAAGGTTAGGGAAAGTGGCGATGTAAATAAATTCCAATTGAGGCTCGACATGTATAAACATTATGGACAAAATAAGCAAGCCTCTACCCAAAGGATTTTTAATTTGATGCCAACAATAAGAAATTTTCAAGTTTAGAGATATAAAAGAGAACACTTTAAACTTAGTAGTATCTACAAAAGACAAAGTGACCGAAATGAAATTCAATTCGAAGAAAATACCAGTACCAGAAAAGATCCAAATGCATAGGCAAATGGGAGAGGTGATATATGAAGATTTTGTGGAAGCGACATGGAAAGTGTAATGTCCCTTATTATGAATTTTATTAAAATTGCAATTTTCCACTTTTTTCCTTGGTTCGACCTTTGACTAGTTTCGATCTCTAGGTCCCAAATTTGCCCCAAATGATCCCAAATATTCTGAGAAGGTATATGAATGATATTAGAACATAAATATGTGTTTCAGGGATGCATTTGTACCTTTAAAACACTTCTGCAAATACTCTTTCAATTCTGGTCAATGTAGGTAACTTTACTAGTGATTTCCCTTTGACTAGTATTGGTCTCTAGGTCTCAAATTGACGCCAAATGCCTTCAAATATTCAAGAAAGGTTTATGAATGATATTAGGAATTGAATATGATGTTCAGGGATAACATATGTCCACCAAAAGACCTCTGCAAACTCTCTTAATATTCTGGACCAAGTATGCAATTTTACAAGTAATTTGGGGTTCAAATCCCCCTAAGGTAAGTACTGAAAATGGCTTCCCAAATGCCTCCAAACCCACTCAAATTTATGAACATAGGTATGTAATGTGTTAAGTATGTTATTAAGGTCTCATATGCACCATTAATGGTTTATTACAACTGTTCTCACCCTCTCCCATTCAACTGCAAAAATCCCCAATTCGACCCTTGGGGAAATGGCACTATTTCTTCTCCCAATGCAATTAAACTGAGTAAAAATGCTTCAAATGCTCAAGTAAAGTACATGAAACTTGTATAAGACATCCATGGAAGTATATTTATCACAAATATATCAGAGAATCATCCATTCATTCGAAATCATCATCAATACATTGGCTCACAACAAGGTAGTGGGGAAATGACATTGTTCTTCCATTAAAAATGAGATTTATACATTTCTACTTGGAATTTCGACCTGAAAATTTTTGGAGATGAATAAAAGAGTATTTAATTCATATTACAAAATAAATGGGGCATTAGAAGCTCCCCCAAAGAGTACAATAGCTCACCAAAAACGCCCTCCCTCAAGGATCAAGAATATGCCATCAAAACTGGAAATGGTTGAAGGAGTGAGCTGCAATAGAAGAAACCATGAGCTGACCTTTAGCTTACACCTGCAAATAAAGACTCCATTAAAGCTCCAAATGAAAGGTCTGAATTCCCTTTCCAATTTCCAACTTGGATGGGAATCTTTGACCCTCGAAATTGGCTAAGGCAAGAAACTAGTCATCCACTAGCTCTCCCTCTTCACAAATGCAATTGCAAATTCTACAAATGATAAAAAGCCATTCTCATCATTTCTACATTTTATAACCAACATTAGCCTTCTAAGGGTCGAAATCCTCTCAATAGATTCAATAGATTTTGATTTAGGAAATATTCCACATTTGCCACTTGTCTCCTAGTTCCAACCTTCCATCTTCTCCCAAATTCGATTTTGAGTCTCTTTGGCTTCCCCAACTCCCAAATTCGCCTTCTTTGAGCCTATTTTTGGGGCTGACATGTCATAGTGTTCAGATGTCAGAGGTCAGGTCTGCAATTTGTCATAGTTGTCATAGATGCTCCATCATTGGTGTCATAGGGGCTAGGGAATCTAGCCCAAGTGTCCACAAACTTCCACTTTGACTCTTTATCTTCCATGGAGGTTACCAATCCTTCCAAATTCGACCTAAGATGCTCAATGAAATGTGTTATGACTTACCAACTCACCCAAGAGTGTTCACATTCCCATTAATTCGAATTTGCAAAAGAGAGATACCATGTATTATGAAAAATCAAGCTAGTGCGGGTCCCACATCCTCCATATGTCTCCAAAACCATTTGTCACTTAGGATTTCTCTTGAATTTCTTTATTCACTCTATTTATTAATTACTTGAACCCTTCTAATGTCTAAACATCATTTATTATCCCCCTTATTCCAAATCCCAAAGCTTCCACCCCAAACCTAGGAAACTAGTAATTTTTCTCCTTGGCAATTATTTGACCCTTAACATCAATTTTACAAACTCTAATGAATATGGCTAATGTGATTAGGCCATTGTGATCCAATTCCAAATTTGGGACATGAAAAATCCTCCCTTCCCAATATTGCTTGTCCTCAAGCAATTTCAAACATGGGTGTTGAAGAACCTGCTTTATGTATAATTCTTTGAAGTTGCCATTGAATTGCCAAACCTTGTGTCTTTGAGTTTCCATGAATATTTTAGAGGGGAACCACCATGCTTGCTGCTGCACTACTCTTATTAAAATAACTTTATTAAGTGTGGAATCCATCTCCCATGCTGCTTGCTTCCCAAAAAAAAATGAAACCAATGAGACAAAAATTATTCCAGGGTCCCATTGTTTGTATTGCACCCCAACAATTAAGAGTGCTCTCCAACCTACACCATTATATAAGAGGATTCCTGGATCCCATTTTCTTGTATTCATTCTTCCAAACATCATGAGTACCAAATATATATCATCAAAGTACATAACAACATAATGAAAATGTACATCAAGGATATGCTTCATCAAGGAGTCATGAAAGTGCTTATACCTCCAAGCAAGTAGACCACCATTTTCCAAGTGCATACAAGCTTCAAGTGACCAATCAAATCTACTCCAATGACATAGGTGAGGATCCCATGCCCTATAATGCTGCTCCAAAAGGATGTGATATGCATCAAAATATTCAGCCATGTATTCTTTCATCCAAGAAGTGAATGAAGAATCTCCACTAGAATCTGAACCAAATAATGAGCAGAAAAAACAAGGAGACTTCAAATGACTCAAAGAAGTCTCACCCAGACATCCATGAATGTGAGAATCATAAAGATGTAAAAAAGTATGTGGCTGCCAACAAAAATGTTCTTCCATCATAAATCTATTCATCCAAGTGTTGGATGAATTTCCTCTAACATCAAATGAACCCAGTGTTGAGCAAGAAAAACCATGAGTATTCAAATGACTCAAATCCATATCATAGGTGCATCCATGTAGATGTGAATCATCATAAAGTGACAAATTATGCTGCTGCAAATGTGAATAAGAATGTGCTCCAACCATGTCATCATAAAAGTTAAATCTAGGAGTTCCATACTCCTCATGTGGCACCATAAAAAAGAACCCTTTCACCCATACTTCATTGAGACTAATACTGTAAAACATGGAATTGTAGGATGTAGGAGAATATACTAACTCACCCAAATGATCAAAAAGTTCAGGAGTTTCATCATGGGAAGGATCCATGTGGGTAGTATCATGCAGATCCTTCAAAAGTGTGAACTCTTTGTCATAGTTTGGTTCCAATGTAGAGGAATCATGCTCTTCTTTAAAAATTGCATAACCTTCATCAAGAGGCAATTCAAATTCCTCTTCCACCACATCAAGTGTTTGGATCTCTTCAATTTCATATTCAAACACATCAAGAACATGCAAATTTTCACATTTATCATGATCCACCATGTCATGAGAATCCTCCAAACAATCTACCATTTGACAATCTGAAACATAGGAGGAAAAACAAGTATCTTGCAACTTTTCAAGAAGTTGCTCATTCTGAATTGTGAGCTTATGAATATCCTCATTATTCTTCAAGTATGCATCATGTAACAATTCATTAAGCTCAAACAAATGGTTTCTATCAAAAATCAAAGACATGAAATTACCTTTGATGTGGCACATTGCTCTTTGAATCTTGTCCATGTCTTCAAGGAAGGATGTTTCCTCCAATGAAGTAGCTCTCCAACAAGAATTTGACACCAATGCTTGAGTGTCATGGAGAATGCTGAGGGACTCTTGGATCTTATTTTCATTCATCTTTAAGGACCCTTCAAGAAAATGAGGCTCTTGCAAATGAACCTCCTCATCTTCTTCAATTTTGCTTGGACCAACTTCATGAAGCTCAAGTGGTGATGGGGAAGTTGATCTTGGTTCTTCTTCAACTGCTACAAGGTCTTCATTATCATGCTTAATGAAACTTGTACTTGTAGAAACACTTTCAAAAGTGATCTCTATGTCACCAACATAGAGGTGTGAGCACCCATCAGTAGGTACTCCTTCATAGTTTAAGCATCCATCAGTAGATGCTCTTTGGTTCATGTCTAAGCTAGAAGGTGTCTCGAAATGATCTTCCATATTTTCAATAGAATCTTCTTCATGCTCTTGTGATGTCTCTTCCTTTTGCTCCTTAAAGCAAGCTGATGCATTTTGCCCCTTGTTTTCCTTAGGATCAATATATTTGAAATCTCTTCTTGAATAAATCTCAAAAGCTCTCCTCAAGGAGGACATCATTTCATGCACACATATATGATACTCGCTCCAAGGGTTTTTACAAGAAGGGCATAAACCTTTCTTCACTAACTCCACATTTTCATTTTTGGGCCTATTTTCAAAAACATGTTCAGCATAGTACTCAAAAGACATGGCATTTTGTGTATTTTTGCTAAAAGCAAGATATTCTTGATATTTTTGATATTGTTGGGGCAAGGTTTTATATTTTGCTCTCCATCTTTGGAACTCACTCATAGAATTATCCTTGGTTGGTGTGACACACTCATATTCATCAGATTTAAAGTCATAAGAATAATCTTCATTTCTCTTGAAATTGTAAGAAGTGTTGCATGATGGCACCTCTTCCTCATACCATTCACATTCTGCTTCATATTGTTCATAAGCATCTACATATTCCTCATAAGAATTGTACTCATAGGATTCATCATAATAGTAAGACATGGTTGCCAATTATTCTTGAATGTATGTACCTAATACACAGGTGCAAGGACCATGCTCTGATACCACTGTAATGTCCCTTATTAGGAATTTTATTAAAATTGCAATTTTCCACTTTTTTCCTTGGTTCGATCTTTGACTAGTTTCGATCTCTAGGTCCCAAATTTGCCCCAAATGATCCCAAATATTCTGAGAAGGTATATGAATGATATTAGAACATAAATATGTGTTTCAGGGATGAATTTGTATCTTTAAAACACTTCTGCAAATACTCTTTCAATTCTGGTCAATGTAGGTAACTTTACTAGTGATTTCCCTTTGACTAGTATTGGTCTCTAGGTCTCAAATTGATGCCAAATGCCTTCAAATCTTCAAGGAAGGTTTATGAATAATATTAGGAATTGAATATGATGTTCAGGGATAACATATGTCCACCAAAATACCTTTGCAAACTCTCTTAATATTCTGGACCAAGTATGCAATTTTACAAGTAATTTGGGGTTCAAATCCCCCTAAGGTAAGTACTGAAAATGGCTTCCCAAATGCCTCCAAACCCACTCAAATTTATGAAAATAGGTATGTAATGTGTTAAGTATGTTATTAAGGTCTCATATGCACCATTAATGGTTTATTACAACTATTCTCACCCTCTCCCATTCAACTGCAAAAATCCCCAATTCGACCCTTGGGGAAATGACACTATTTCTTCTCCCAATGCAATTAAACTGAGTAAAAATGCTTCAAATGCTCACTTAAAGTACATGAAAATTGTATAAGACATCCATGGCAGTATATTTATCACAAATATATTAGAGAATCATCCATTCATTCGAAATCATCATCAATACATTGGCTCACAACAAGGTAGTGGGGAAATGGCATTGTTCTTCCATTAAAAATGAGATTTATACATTTCTACTTGGAATTTCGACCTGAAATTTTTTGTAGATGAAGAACAGAGTATTTAATTCATATTACAAAAGAAATGGGGCATTAGAATCTCCCCCAAAGAGTACAATAGCTCACCAAAAACGCCCTCCCTCAAGGATCAAGAATATGCCATCAAAACTGGAAATGGTTGAAGGAGCGAGCTGCAATAGAAGAAACCATGAGCTTCCCTGTAGCTTACACCTGCAAATAAAGACTCCATTAAAGCTCCAAATGAAAGGTCTGAATGGCCTTTCCAATTGCCAACTTGGATGGGAATCTTTCACCCTCGAAATTGGCTAAGGCAAGAAACTAGTCATCCACTAGCTCTCCCTCTTCACAAATGCAATTGAAAATTCTACAAATGATCAAAAGCCATTCTCATACTTCATTTCTACATTTTATAACCAACATTAGCCTTCTAAGGGTCGAAATCCTCTCAATAGATTCAATAGATTTTCATTTAGGAAATATTCCACATTTGCCACTTGTCTGCTAGTTCCAACCTTCCATCTTCTCCCAAATTCGATTTTGAGTCTCTTTGGCTTCCCCAACTCCCAAATTCGCCTTCTTTGAGCCTATTTTTGGGGCTGACATGTCATAGTGGTCAGATATCAGAGGTCAGGTCTGCAATTTGTCATAGTTGTCATAGATGCTCCATCATTGATGTCATAGGGGCTAGGGAATCTAGCCCAAGTGTCCACAAACTTCCACTTTGACTCTTTATCTTCCATGGAGGTTACCAATCCTTCCAAATTCGACCTAAGATGATCAATGAAATGTGTTATGACTTACCAACTCACCCAAGAGTGTTCACATTCCCATTAATTCGAATTTGCAAAAGAGAGATACCATGTATTATGAAAAATCAAGCTAGTGTGGGTCCCACATCCTCCATATGTCTCCAAAACCATTTGTCACTTAGGATTTCTCTTGAATTTATTTATTCACTCTATTTATTAATTACTTGAACCCTTCTAATGTCTAAACATCATTTATTATCCCCCTTATTCCAAATCCCAAAGCTTCCACCCCAAACCTAGGAAACTAGTAATTTTCCTCCTTGGCAATTATTTGACCCTTAACATCAATTTTACAAACTCTAATGAATATGGCTAATGTGATTAGGCCATTGTGATCCAATTCCAAATTTGGGACATGACAGAAAGTCACTAAATTGGAAAATAATGTAAATAAAATGGAAGGTCAATTGAAACAAGAAAGACTAGAGAATAAAGCTTTCCAACAACAAGTCAAAAAATTACAATTTGACTTAGTTGAAAGTGATGGTGGAGGTAAAGCCAGCAAACAATTGTTAATAGAAAAGGATAATTTGATTCAAAAGTTACAGAAAAAGATGAAGATTTCAAACACTCAGCTGATTCAAGCTCCAGAAGAAACCAAGCTAGAGCAAGAAAAAGAGGCTTTGTCTAAAGAAGTTAATGATAGCAAAGCTGAATTATTAAAATTTGCTAAGAAAGAAGCTAGTTGGGAAAAAGAAAAGATAAGCTTGAGAAATTAGATTGAAGATTTGAAAAATAATTTGTCAAATTTGAGCATGCAGCAAAGAGGTACAGGTACGAATAGAGATGGAAATGATGCTGATAATATTGTTGGTTGTGGAGCCAGATCTTCCAGTCTCATAGATGATATTGTCTTAGCCACGCACTGCGGAGGACTGTACACCCATTCTACATTTTTAGGGGTTCGGGTATCCCGTGGTATTTTCCCGTTGTATTTCCCCTATAAAAGAAAGACATTGTAATACGGCTAGGGAAATGATGTATTAGGTTTTATGCATTGTAAAGATCTCTGAGATCTGAGAAGAGAGACTGTGAGACAGTGAAGAGGAAGTGCAGTGGTTGTGCTACAAGTTGTATCCGTTCACTTTGCTCGACAGAATAATAATAAGGACTTGCAACTTTAGTGTGGACGTAGCCCAAGTTGGGATGAACCACAATATATATACGTCTCTCTTGTTATGTGTGTGTGATTATATTTGCATTTCTGTTTATTGTTATTTCTCTGCGATCCTGTTTTTCTAACAATTGGTATCAGATCCAAAGGTCTATTTGGCAGATAAACCCGCAGGAAGCTAGGGTTTCTGGTTTGAGTGGGAGAAATGGCGGAAGAAGGAACATTTAAGGTAGAGAAGTTTAACGACCAAAACTTCCAGTTATGGAAGATGCAAATGGAGGACTATCTATACCAGAAGGATCTATTCCTACCATTGGGAGGAAGAGCAAAGCAGCCGACGGCCATGAAGGACGAAGAATGGGAGGTTCTTGACAGAAAGGCTCTGGAAACAATATGGATGAGCCTGGCTTCGTCGATGGCTTTAAATATCTCAAAAGAAACAACAACGGAGGGTTTGATGAGCGCATTGGGTAAGCTGTATGAAAAACCCTCGACCTCTAACAAGGTATTTCTAATGAAGCATTTAGTTAATATGAATATGTCTGAAGGTGTATCTGTTACTGATCATTTAAATAAGTTTAATACAGTTACAAATCCGCTAAGTTCTGTAAGTGTGAACTTTGATGATGAGGTTAGGGCTCTTCTAATCTTGTGCTCATTGCCAGAAAGCTGTAATAGCTTGGTCATGGATGTTAGTAACTCTATATCTAGTTCAAACACCTTGAAATTTGATGATGTTATTGGTGTTATTCTTAGTGAGGAAATGCGAAGAAAAAGCACAAATGAGACATCAGGTAATGCGTTGACCATGGACAGCATGGGAAGACAAAACGAGAGAGGAAAGAGCCAAGGTAATCATGACAAGTTTAAAATGGGCAGATCCAAGTCCAGACTGGGAAAAAGAGAGTGTTGGAACTATGGAAAGAAAGGACATTTGAATAAAGACTGCAGATCTCTAAAGAAGAAAGGATATGAACAGAAGGAAACTACCTAGGAAGCAAATGTAGCAGGTGATGTGTTACAAGATGCTTTGATTCTTGCATTATATAATACTAGTGATTATTAGGTAGTAGATTCAGGAGCTTCATGTCATGCTACACCCCATAGGAAATACTTTCATGAGTATGTTCCTAGCGATTTTGGACATGTTTTATTGGGTGATGATGAGCCATGTAAAATTGTTGGAATCGGTAAGGTATGGATAAAAGTTAAGAATGGAACTGACTGGCTATTGAAAGATGTTAGGCATATTCCTGCTATGAAAAGAAATCTGATCTCAACAGGGCTGTTGGGAGATGGCGACTGTTTATCTACATTTGGAGAAAAGTGGTGGAAGATCACTAAAGGATCAATGGTGATTGCAACTAGGAAAACTTGGGTTTATTGCATTACACAGAAATTTGATGTGTTTGCTACTTTTAAGAAGTGGAAAGCTTTGGTTGAGAATGAGACAGGGAAAAGGTTGAAGTGTCTCAGATCTGATAATGGAGGTGAGTACTGCGGCAAGGAGTTTGATAGTTACTGTTCATACCATGGGATTCGTAGAGAGAAGACAATCCTAGGAACACCACAAGAAAATGGTGTGTCAGAAAGGATGAACAGAATGATCATGGAGCGTGCAAGCTGTATGAGACTGGATGCAGGGTTTCCCTTACAATTTTGGGTGGATGCTATAAATAATGTTGTTTATTTAATAACTAGATGACCTTCAAGCGCCTTGGATGGTGGTATTCTAGAGGAGGCATGGACAGATAAAAATGTAAACTACTCATTTCTGAGAACGTTTGGTTGTGAAACATTTGTCCATATTGATAAAGAAAATAGAACAAAGCTTGAAGCTAAATCCAAGAAATGTACGTTTATTGGATATGGGGTTGATGAATTTGGTTATTGCTTATGGGATTATGAAAATAACAAAATCATCAGGAGTAGAGATGTGATATTCAATGAAAAGGTCATGTATAAAGATTAGTTGCAAGGAAAGAAACAGGAAAAGGAAACCATAAAGTACACAGTACTTGATGAAATTCAAGAAAATGAAGTTCCAAAGGTGCCAGAAAATCAAGAACAACAGCAAGTACCTGAAACTCCTGCAACTATAAGAAGATCTACTAGGTTAAGTAGACTCCCTGAACGATAGTCTCCTTCAATGTATTATGTGTTGATGACTGATGCTAGTGAACCAGAATGTTATGAAGAAGCAATGCAGGTTGAAACTAAAAAGAAGTGGGAGCAAGTCATGAATGAGGAGATGGACTCGCTGGTAGGAAACCATACTTGGGATCTGGTTCATTTACCTACTAGTAAAAGAGCATTGCAGAACAAATGGATTTATAGGTTGAAGGAAGAAGAAGGAGCTAAGAAGCAGTAGAAGGAGAGACTTGTTGTAAAGGGGTTTGCACAGAAGAAAGGTATAGATTTTGATGAAATATTTTCTCTTATTGTTAATATGAATTCAATTAGGACTATCTTAAGTCTAGTGGCGGTAGAAGATTTGCATCTTGAACAGTTAGATGTAAAAACAACCTTTCTCCATGGGGATTTGGAGGAAGAGATATATATGCAGCAGCCACAAGGGTATGAGGTCAAAGGTAAGGAGAATTTGGTGTGCAGGTTGAAAAAGAGTTTGTATGGATTGAAGCAAGCTCCAAGGCAATGGTATTTAAAATTTGACAGGTTTATGACAGAACAAGGTTATAGTAGATGTCATTCTGACCATTGTGTTTATTTCAAGAAACTAGACAATGAAAGATATATTATCTTGTTATTGTATGTGGATGACATGCTTGTTGCAGGGTCTAACATGCATGATATAAATGTACTCAAAAGGAAGCTAGCTAAGTCATTTGCCATGAAGGATTTGGGTGCTGCAAAGCAAATCCTTGGTATGAGAATAACAAGAGACAAGAAAAATCGCAAATTGACATTGTCTCAGGGTGAGTACATACAAAAGGTGTTGGAGAGGTTCAGAATGTAGAATGCAAAACTGGTTAGTACACCTTTGGCCAGCCATTTCAGTGTAAGTAAGGAAATGTGTCCCAAGACACAGGAAGAGACAGATTACATGTCCAAGATTCCTTATCAATCAACAGTTGACATCTTGATGTATTTCATGGTGTGCACAAGACCAGATATTGCACAAGCAGTGGGAGTTGTGAGCATATATATGAACAACCCAGTTAAAGAACATTGGAAGATAGTACAGTGGATTCTCAGGTATTTGAGAGGTACTACCACTCAGGCATTATGTTTTGGTGGTCCAGACACTGTTCTACAGGGATATGTTGATGCAGATATGGCAGGTGATAAGGATAGTAGGAAGAGCACCACAGGGTATGTGTTTATTGTAGGTGGAATAGTAGTAAGTTGGATTTCGAGATTGCAGAAGGTTGTTCCACTTTCAACAACGGAAGCAGAGTATGTTGCTATTACAGAGGCTAGTAAAGAGATGATTTGGTTGCAGAGGTTTATGGAGGAAGTGGGTAAGAAGAAGAAGGATAGCAGGTTGTATAGTGACAGCCAGAGTGCCATTCATCTTGCAAAGAACTCGGCATTCCATTCCAGGACTAAACATATATAGCTCAAGTACCATTTCATACGCCCTGTTCTGGAAGATGAACTGTTGAAACTGGAAAAGATACATACTAGCTAGAATCCTATAGACATGTTCACAAAGGTAGTGACCAGAGAGAAACTGAGTTCTTGCTCGGTTTTAGCTGGCCTTCTAGCATGAAGGTCAAGAGGAGAAATTTTCCAAGTCCAAGTCTAGCAAGTGCAGCAGCGGTGGAGTTGTTGTGATCAATCTCCAAGTGGGAGATTGTTGGTTGTGGATCCAGATCTTCCAGTATCATAGATGATATTGTCTCAGCTGCTCACCCCAGAGGACTATACACCCATTCTGCATTTTTAGGGGTTCGGGTATCCCGTGGTATTTTGCCATTGTATTTCCCCTATAAAAGAAAGACATTGTAATACGGCTAGGGAAATGATGTATTAGGTTTTATGCCTTGTAAAGATCTCTGAGATATGAGAAGAGAGACTATGAGACAGTGAAGAGGAAGTGCAGCGGTTGTGCTGCAGGTTGTATCCCTTCACTTTGTTGGACGAAATAATAATAAGGACTGGCAACTTCAGTGTGGACGTAACACAAGTTGGGGTGAACCACGATATATCTATGTCTCTCTTGTAATGTGTGTGTGATTATATTTGAATTTCTGTTTATTGTTATTGCTTTGTGATCCTATTTTTCTAACAAATATTTTACAGGCTATGTCCCAGATTAGTTTAAAGGATGTTGAAATTAAATAATTAAGATAAGAAGCTCAGAGATTGAAAGAAGAAAGTGAGAAAAAAGACGAAGAAACAAAATCCTTACAAGACAAGTATAAGGAATTGATTGAAACTAATAAAAATTGGCACACCAAGTGACAGGGCAAGCAGCTATGCAAGGATGCAAGCACATGGTATGGGACTTGATCATTAAAGAAGCTACAAATCTTAGACCATACTTGGATTATATGAGAGTAAAAGAAAAAATAATTAAAGATGCTTTTACCAGTTGTACTGCGATAAGAGAAAATATGAACAGGAAGCCCAAGGAGACAGCGTAGAATGCCATCACTTTTCTGAATAGTTTAATAGAAGAAGATATAAAGGCCTTAGATATTAAGAACAAGATTACAACAATTATAGTAGCAAGAAGAGTTCTAGGAAAACATGCATAGGTCAAGAACGTAGAAGCCAGGGCCGAAGCAATGAGGAGGCAAGTAAAAGGGTTCAAAGGATAATTTGAGAAGTTGATCGAAAAGGGTTTTCCCTCTTTCTGGGATGAAAATCAGGAGTTGATTTCCCCGAATGAATATAATAAATTATTGTTTGATATAAGAATGGATCATGTGAAATTTCAGCATTTAAATTCTTTGCTTATAGGGAAGATTCTGATGGAAAATATCGCAGAAGACTTTGAGATGCTAAACAAGTTGGTCTCTATTAGTGAAAGACTTCCTCAAATTTCCTTTGTAGATCACATTGAGATGAGAGTCATGGTGAAATAAATGGTGAGCTACGATCTTCCAACAGCTGAGCAATGGACAAGTGTGGAGAGATATGGGAAAATGAAGTACACACCTCGTGTTTCAAAATAGTTGTTGGAGCCTACGTCAAATGAAGAGTTCAAAGCTAGTCAGGGCAGTCAGTTAGTGGGGGCAGCCAGCTGGGAGAGCATCTACAGGGGAAATTTTTGTCTTTTTGTATAATTCAAGTGTCATTTAGTAAAAATTATTGGTGAATGTAAAATGGCGGTTAAGCCTATCTCGCCCATTTTTGTCTTGTAGTGGTGGTGGCGAATGTGCCCGATTAGGTGTCACTCAAAATTATAATTGTTTTCTGGTCTGAATGGGTTGAGCATGAAGATCAGGGAATCTATAAATTCTATGTAATTAAATGAAGAATGGTTGAAAACTTTTGGAGCCTAGCATATTTCTCTATGTTGTGCATTTTGAACTATGTTAATAAAGTTGACAGAGCCGAGTGGGCATTTTTCAGGGATTCCTGTGTGATCAGTCTTGCAGTCTGTTCTTCTCTTTTCCCATGTGATTTGTGTTTCCTTTCATTGTCAATCCATTCTGTAATTCTTTTTCATGCTTGGTTCAGTGTAGCATTTGAATAGAATTCATAGTCTTTGTGCTCTATTCTTATCATGCTAAGTATTCCATAATTTTTTTTCTGCTAAAATCAATATAGAATTCCCGTTTCCATGCTTTATATTGGTGGACTGTTCAATTTTATTCTAAATCACCCAACTAAAAGCTCTTTAACTGTAAGCTGGTGGCTACCTTTCCCTTGTGTGAATGTATTTGCAAAGCATTTGTTAATGATATTCATGTATTGTTTAATTTGACTCCATTACCAAATAGAGATCCACACTGCTTTCAACCAACAAATTTAGAAAAACCCAAGCATCCCACCAGAAATATGACCTTCTGAATGAACTGTGTATGAACATTTTGAACATTAAGGCTCTATGTCTCTTTTTGAATATGTTCAGTCCTTTCTTACGAGAGATCCCTCTCTGACTATGCTAGGTCAGTAGAACGAGTCTAAAGTGGTTTTGATGTTACCCCATTTTTGCCTCTCCACAACCTTGGGGTACATTTTGGGTGTTAGCGAATTGGCGCCGTTGTCGGGGAGCGAGTGTTCTATCATCCCTGGGAGGACGACAAAGAAGTCTGATTTTCAAAGAAAAGAGAAATCCCTATTTGAAAACAGAGATTTCCATATTTTCGAGAAGGTTGTGTGTTTTTGCCCTACCGACTCCACTCGTTGAGATTTGTATTCAAGGAAGACTCCACAGGGGAAGACCAATGAGCCAAAGTCTGTTTCTGAAGAAATTTCGAAGGGAATCCTAGCCCCTAGAAAGATCCATACCCAAGGTAACCCTTTTTCCAAAATTCTACTAGGGGTGGATAATCTAGAAATTTTGCTTAGACATAGGACTGGAAAGGATAAGGCTAGTACTTCTAACATTGAAAGACCCATGTCTAAAGAAGAACCATATGTTTTTCATTATTTAGATATAGAGATAGGCATTGGGAGGCCTTTGCTAAGGAAAAATTCTGAGACATATCTAAACCTAGGTGAAGAAAGTTTGAATACGCCTGAGTCATATCTGTTAGATCCCGTATGGTGTGAATTGCAGAATATTGCCAAAGTTGAAAGAACTAAGCCTTGTTTTCAGATCTCTCAATCCCATACCATAAACCCTGTAAATAGACCTTCTCATTATATTCTCCAAAATATCCCGCCCCTTGCACAAAATCCACCTATACCCATGGCTGCTAGATTCGTACCGTTAAACCTACCAGTTGTTTTGCATGACCTCCCTCGGAACTATTCCCAGAGGATTATCTCTTATGATGGAGAGGGAGAATTTTCATCCAAGCAGCATGTAGACAGATTTGAGGATTTTGCTGATTTGGAGGAAGTGTATTATGATGATGCAAAGATGAGGCTGTTTGCATAGAGCTTGTTTAGAGAACCTAAGAAATGGTTCAGGCAGCTTCCAAATGCTTATATCCCTGATTTTGCAGCCTTTAAGGCATTGTTATTAGAAAGTTGGGAAACGATAAGGAGTCCCTCACTGGTTCTGTCCCAGTATAACCATTTAAAGAAAGGAAAATTTGAGTCTGTCCATGAGTTTTCTACTAGATTTATGAAGGCATACAACTCTATCCCAGATGATATACGACCCTCAGTAGGTGCTGCAAAGCTCCATTATGCAAGTGCTTTTGAGGGAGATTTTTCATGTATGCTAAGAGAAAGGAAATCACCCTCCCTGCCTGCTATGTTAAAGGATGCCATAGAAGTAGAAGAAAACACGATGGCTTCAGGAAAGTTGAAAGGCAAAGCAGAAGTGGAGATGAAGAAAATATAAATCCATACCTCTACTTCCACCTCCTCCTCTACTAATGAAGTGAAGTTCAAAATGATGATGAAGACCATGGAAAAATTAATGGATAGGCTGGTCCTAGACAGCAAACCTCCTAATAGAGGGCAACCTGAAAACCAAGTAAGAAATCCTAACTTCAGAAGGACACCCCCTCAAAGAAATCAGAGGAACCCTGATGACCAGCAAATAAGGCCCGCTTTCTCTGAGAATATGGTGGATGAGGAAGGACCAAAAGACCCAATGAGTGAGAAGATTCATCTTTTTGATACCCTAGACCATGAGATATATATGACTGAAAGGGAGCATGATTTTTTCACCAACGGAGCTTCCAATTCAAATCCGGAGTTGGATTCAGAGCAGTATCAGATGGGCTATCAAAATGTAGTAGACGACTTCCAAAGGAAACTGAAGCTAAGAAATAGGGAGGTTAATGTGACCGAAGGAAAGCCTAGTTTGAACCAGTCCTCTAATGCCCAACAAAGCCCTGATAAGTAGAAAGAGAAGGCACAAGAGGTTGTTATACTGAGGGGCCTAGAAAAGACGAAGGAGAAGCAATAGGAGGTCACTACACATAAGAATTCAGAGAGTAGAGAGCAGCAACCCCAAGGAGCCTAGGCAGCCTGAACATGCAGACCTGTGTAAAGCAATATCATTCTTCAGTTTGAATACTGAGCTATCAAAGGTAAAGATATCTATCCCTTTCAGAGTGACTTAAAGAACAATGAATATAGGGAGCAGATCAAAAAAATGGTTAGTGGTCAGGATGAATGTCAACATGATATTTTAGAAGTCAATGATGAGCTCCAACAATTGTTTTTGGGCCCAAGCTTGAGGAAGAAGATGATGAGGATGTTCCCCCATTCTATTTGAATTTAAATGCTCATGACATGACTCTACAAAATGCACTAATAGACTCTGGTACCTCCCACAACTTATGCCAAAATCGATGGTGGAAGAATTGGGTTTAGAAATTACCAAGCCTTACAAATCTCTCTACTCTTTTGACTCCAGGAAGGTCAAATGTTTGGGTTGATAAAGGATATGGTGTGACATTGACCCAGCTCCCAACTAAAAGCATTAGATGGACATAGTGGTGGCTGACATACTAGCCAAGTTTGGCATGCTATGTCCCAGGTTTTGGGGGTCGAAGCTGAGAGGGAACATGCAGCTAGATTTATCTTACGCCACTATTCCCTTATTTGGGGGAAACAAGAGACTGTACAGGGAGAAAAGATTGGCTTATATGGTCAGTAGTCCAAGCAAGCCTGAGAATCATCCCATCTATTCTGTTGATACGGATTTAGGCTCATCTATTTTCTTTAATGATGAACCTAGAGTAGATCCTAAGGTCCCTATATACCTGGAAGTGGTAGAGGACAAGGATTTTGCAGTGAGACACAAGGCTCTAGAAAGGAATAAAAATGAAGAAGGCTTGTGGAAGATGTATTTTGATGGGTCTTTGAGCAAAAATGGGGTGGGGGCAAGAGTCTGGATTATCCCTCTTGACCTAGAATTTAAGGCCTTGTCATACAAGTTAAATTTTGAATGTACCAACAATGCGGCAGAATATGATGCTTTATTATTGGGCTTGCAGGCTTTGAAGGACTTGGGATAAAAAAGGATACGTGTGTTTGGAGACTCGGAGCTGGTAATAAACTAGGTAAATGATAGCTATCAAACAAAGCATCCTAGGATGAGGGGCCTATAGAAACGAAGTGTGGGATATGTTTGGTAACTACTTTTCAAAGCATAATATCACCGTTATACCCAGTATATAAAACTAGGTGGCGGATTCTTTAGCCACTACAGATGGGGGTTTCAAAACCCCAATCTACTCTAAAAAAAAGTATGAGGTGGATGTCATGAACAAGCCATCAATCCCAGATAATTCCAAATATTGGAAGGTGTTCGATGACGACTCACTAAGAAGATTTATGGAATTGACTGATGAGTTTGTGAATACCCAGATCAACGCCGAGGATGAAAATATGGAATGTCTCCAAGACGATGAAGAGCAGGCCGAAGATGAGGAAGCTGGAGGTAAGAAATGGAAAAACATGATGGGGGGTAAAGACATTATCCAATTGAAAAGCAACCATATCTCCAAAGGCCTAATACCTTTGGAGACACTATTTGACCAAAATGATGTGGCTAAAAACCCCAAATTCGAACCTGCTAGCGATGTTGTAGAAGATCAGAACCTGGGCATCACAGAAGAGCCTTGACTTGTGAAGTTGTCTAAGAAATTGCCTGATAGAAAGAAGGAATAGTATGTAAATTTAATGAAGAAGTATTCTGATGCATTCGCTTGGAGCTATGAAGACTTGAAGGAGTATGACACCTCCATTATACAACATTCAATTCCAATCAAGCCTGGAGAGAAACCTTTTGTGCAGAAGCTGAGAAGGATCAACCCTAAGCTACTACCTATAATAGAAAAGGAAGTCAGGAAGCTTTTCAATGCCAAAATCATTGTCACCCTGAGATTTTCCAAGTGGGTAGCCAATCTAGTTCATGTAAGGAAGAAGAATGGAGAGATAAGGATCTGCATAGACTTCAGGAACCTAAATAGGGTTTCATTAAAAGATAACTACCCCCTGCCTAAGATGGAACATATTTGATAGAAAGTGGTAGGATTAGAGAGGATCTCTACCATGGATGGATTTTGAGGATACAATCAAGTCAAAGTATGCCCCGAATATCAAGAAAAGACTGCTTTCACCACGCCTTGGGGCACCTTCATGTATGTAAAGATGTCGTTTGGGCTAATGAATGCAAGAGACACTTTCCAACGTGTAATGGACATAGCATATGCTGAGGAAAAGGACAAGTTTGTGGTGGTGTACATGGATGATATAACAGTATACTCCAAGTATGACGAAGAACACCTTAAGCATTTGGAAAGGGTTTTCATCAAATGTATGAAATATGGTATCTCTCTTAACCCAAAGAAGTCCCATTTTGCGTTGGAGGAGGCTAAGCTCCTAGGACACATCATTTCTAAAGAAGGTATTAGGATTGACCCTGAGAGGGTTAGTGCTATTCAGAAAGTTGGGGAGCCAAGAAGTAAGAAAGAAGTGAAGTCCTTCATTGGGAAAGTGGGTTTCCTAAGGAGGTTTATTCCAAGTTTTGCAGAGATAATGAGAATTATCACCGACATGTTGAAAGAAGAGAATCAGATAAAATGGACTAAGGAATCCAGGGATTCATTCAAGGGTATTAAGAAAGCTATCACCGAGGCCCCAGTACTAGCAAGCCTGGATTTTTCCAAGGATTTCCTAATTTTTTCCTATGCATCTAAACATACGGTGGCAGGAGTGTTGTTGCGAAAGAATTCACAGAATGCTAAGCAGACCATTGCATTCTTCAGTAGGGTGCTAAGAGACGGAGAGCTAAAGTATGACAGTCAACAAGATTTTGAGGGCGGAATTTTACTGGCCTACCATGTTTACTGACGTGTATAAGGAGACTGTTACTTGTCACCAATGCCAGATCTTTGAAGGTAAGAGGAAGGTTGTTTCACTTCCCCTTCATCCAATCATAGTAGAGGTGCCTTTCTGGCAATGGGGACTGGATTTTATTAGAGAAATAAATCCTAACTCCTCGGGCCAGCATAGATGGATTTTAATAGCTATTGATTACTTTACCAAATGGATTGAAGAAATCCGTACCAGGAAATCAACTGAGGGTGTCATCATGGATTTCTTGTAAGATAACATCCTGTCCATATTTGGCTGTCCCAGGAGGATCGTGACTGATAATGCTCCTGCCTTCAAGTCCAAGAAGATGATAAATTTTTTCCATAAGTACCATATAAGCTTAAATCACTCCACAGCATACTACCCTCAGGGAAATGGACTTACATAATCCTCTAACAAAATCCTGGTAAGGATCACCAAGAATTTGTTGGTGGAGAATAAGAGAGCTTGGCACACAAAATTAAAATATGATCCGTGGGCTTATAGAATTAGTACAAAGAGAGCCATTGGAATGTCACCCTTTCAATTGGTATATGGAGCTGAGGTGGTTTTTCCAGTATCCCTAGGGTTAACAGTCATGAGGCTACTACAGGGAATGGAAGAAGAGCCAAATCACATGCAGAGGAGGGTGAATCAAATAGTTAAATTGAACGAGATGAGAAGTAGGGCTTATGACAAAGTACAGGGGCACCAAAATAAGGTGAAGAGTGCCTTTGACAGGAAAACCAAAGAAGATCAATTTCAGGTTAATGAATTGGTTTTGAAATGGGATGCTCCTAGGGAAGATAAACATGGGAAATTTGACCATATGTGGATGGGGCCTTATGTTATTACAGCAAACCGAGGGGTGAACTCTTTCATCCTGGAGCACCAAGATGGGTCTCCCTCGACAGGAGGACCAATCAACGGGAGGTTTTTGAATCATTACCTATCCTGATAAGTTACAGGTAAACCTATGTACCATAGTTTGTATATATGTGTGTAGTGTTTTACAATTGCAAATAAAAGATTAGTGGAGGGCCGAAGATCTGAAGCCCGAGGTGAAGACCCTGCGATCATGCAGAGGCCGCCATTGTTTTTGTTGTGTCCATATGTTCAGAATAGTCCAAACAGAGTAGGAGGTGAAGGTTTTGTTCTACAAGGAATATTTTCTTGCAGGAGCCTCCCAATGGATAAGGCACTGGTCTGTCGAAGTTCTTTGCTACCTCACAGGGAGGATAGCATCCCCAGTTGGAGCCAGTTGTTAGCACCTAGTTTTTCATCATAAGGAATAAGGTGAAATGGATGGATATCTTGACAATTCCTTGAAGAAAGCTTAGATTCCCTTTATTTTTCATGGCTAGGTGCTAACAGTATGAGAAAAATTGGTTTGGAAGTGTTAAATATAAGAAAACATAAATAAATTTTGAAAGAAAGTATTAAAATGCAATCAAAATGATAAAAAATGAGCTAAAATATAATAGTCCAAAGCCAAGTGTCATAAAGGTTAACTATCATGCAAATAGCACCGTTGATCATGTGTGGAATGGAGATCAACGACTCTCGTTGCTTGTCACATAGCCAAATTGTATGGGAGAAAGGGAGCATAGGTGGTTGCGATGGATAATACCGGTGGACAGGTGGCAGCTAGAGAACAAATCGTAAGTAGGGAAAATGGTAAACAAAATCATTTTGGTGAAATGAGAAACCATCTTGGCGCTAAGATCAATGGTTTATATTCATGATCAAGGATCTGAGGGTTCATGATAAGAGTTTTATTCATTGCGTAAGTCTTGTGGATCAGTGGCTCAGGTTGCAAAGAAAATCGAAATCAACGATGATGAAAGTCGAAAGTGCATGTGAGATACTGGTATGGACCCCACTAGCAGGAGGCATTGAAAATTTAAACATGTTGCAGATCTCCACCGTGGATGCAAAGCAGGGAAAGATCGACGGTCTTGGAGGATTTTCGCACCAAGAAGATGCGAAACAGTTAGAAGATATAGGTGGTTGTGACAAAATATACCACTTAACAGGTGTTAGCACCAGGACTTGTTGTAAGGAGGATGAGCGCTAATGAAAGCCAGTTTAGAGAGATGTGACACCACTTTGTTGGTATATTGTGATAATAGATGGACGGTGGAGATTAGAGAATAAACGATGATCCAATGGTGGATATGGAAAGGATGTCAAATCAGTAAAAGGGGATCAGATCTAACGGTCAAGATCATTGCATAAGATATCGACGAATGTAGAAGATGGACAACTGGCAAAGAATATCGAGGGATAATAAAAAGAGGTTATATATATAAAGACGCATATGTAAAGTTGACATTTGTGTTTTGGAGTTGTCGAAGTCAGAAGCTTCTGGGCGTGTGGAAGACGAAGGAGACGACATGAAAGGTCCCTCTCATAGCTTCTTGGTGATAGGTAGGACCTTATAACCACTTCCATTTGTAATCCAAGTCTAATTATATCAGGAAAATGGATGAAGAACCAGTTTCTAGTAGTACTAGGGTTAAGATTGCTTTGGAAGACAAGGATTTTGATGTATATGATACAGATGTTCGGCTACCTATACCTGAAATTAAGAAAAGATTGAAGGTTTTGTTTGAACAAGGTCTAGATGTGCATAGAGTCTTTTGGTCGTCTTTCATCCTTTTCTGCATTGATCAAATTATGCCCTTTACTAGGTTTATATAATGGTGTGCCTATAACTATTCTAAACCCCAACGAGTTATTATGAATTCCCATAAGTCTAAGATTGTTTGCACCCTAAATTCTTCAGTTGTTAGTAGTTCTTTTGGAATACCTGCATCCCAAGTGCCCGAGCCTGAGAGTTTTACCAAATAATCTATTATTACAACATATAGACAGTCTTCCCCTGAGAGCAGACAAAACTTTTTAACTGCTTGTCTCAAACCTAACCTGGAAGTTGAGAATACCCCATACCCTTTGGATAGAAATTTCTTTAATGACAATACACAATTGGTTCTTTCTTTGATAGCTCAATTTCTAGGCTTGGATACAGATATATGGGTGACAGAGTTAGAGTTGAGTCTTTTATTTAAAATTAGTGTCAGTTCACCAGGAACTGAAAATGATGTAGTGCCATCCCTTAGATTCGGAGACTTTTTATCAAAAAGAATTCATTTACAGTTGAGCAATTTCTCCAATACTAGACATTTTAGATTTCAGACGTAGTTAATGAAAATGGTTATGTTTAGCAATATAGAAGATTTACATTTTTCACAAATACTCTATATCGATACCTTAGAAGATAATGTATTTAACTACATGAATTATATTGTGTATGCGGTGTATAAAGTAATTTTTGGAGAAGAATTACCAAGGGTTTTACCGGAAATGGAGTCTTTGATGTAGTTGAAAGATGAAGTAGTAGTGGGTGATTGTTTTTTATTAAAGTATTCCATCGTGATCAGGTTATACGGATTTGTACATGAACCTCATATACTACCAGCCTTTTTAACTCTAAGGATTTTCGCTCTCGAATTCGTCAGACATAAATTGACTCTAGAAGATGAGCAATTCTTAAAGTTTAAAAAGAGTTCTGATTTGAAATACCCATGGAGAGTAGGTCCATTCATTATAAAAAGCAAGGAAGCCTGTTAGATATAACAAAGTTGTTGGAGGCTATGGAGTTTAAGAAAGATGTGGCAATTGAATATGATGCTTTACATATCATATCTGAAAGAAAGAAGAAAAATAATATGAAAGCTTTTGAACATCAAGAAACAAAAGGATTATTAAAGGGCAAAATTTATTTCGTTATGAACCTGATGATGAAGAAATCATAGATTTGCAAGTAGGGGATCTGATTCTGATAGAAATAACCATGGAGGCTGATCAGTTGCCAAATGCTCAGAAAATTGGAAGAAAAAGGGATTTGCAAGAGATTATGGATGCATATAGTGAAGGGGGAGATGAAAGCAAAAGGGTTAGGACAGAAGCAACATGCGAATTGGTCATTTCGGCAGACAGTGAAAGATGTGAAGAAGAAGAGTCTTCAGTTCCATAAGTTTAGATACAAGAGTATGAATTCCAAAAGGGTAGGGAATGTGGCGATGTAAATAAATTCTAATCGAGGCTCGACATGTATAAAAATTATGTACAACATAAGCAAGCCTCTGCCCAAAGGCTTTTTAATTTGATGTCGACAGTCAGAAATTTGTCAAGTTCAAAGATTTCTCTAATAACAAGCAGAGATATAAAAGAGAACACCTTAAACTTAGCAGTATCTACAGAAGAAAAAGTGACCGAAATGAAATTCAATTTGAATAAAATACTAGTACCATACAAGATCCAAATGCATATGCAAATGGGAGAGGTGATATATGAAGATTTTGTGGAAGCGACATTGAAAGTCACTAAATTGGAAAATACTATAAATAAAATGGAAGGTCAATTGAAACAAGAAAGACTAGAGAATAAAGCTTTCCAACAACAAGTCAAAAAATTACAATTTGACTTAGTTGAAAGTGACGGTGGAGGTAAAGCCAGCAAACAATTGTTATAAGAAAAGGATAATTTGATTCAAAAGTTACAGAAAAAGATGAAGATGTCAAACACTCGGTTGATTCAAGATTTAGAAGGAACCAAGCTAGAGCAAGAAAAAGAGGCTTTGTCTAAAGAAGTTAATGATAGCAAAGCTGAATTATTAAAATTTACCGAGAAAGAAGCTAGTTGGGAAAGAAAAGATAAGCTTGAGAAATCCGATTGAAGATTTGAAAAATAATTTGTCAAATTTGAGCGTGCAGCAAAGATGTACAGGTATGAATGGAGATGGAAATGATGATGATAGTATTTTAGAGGCTATGTCCTAGATTAGTTTAAAGGATGTTGAAATTAAAGAATTAAGAGAAGAAGCTCAGAGATTGAAAGAAGAAAGTGAAAAAAAAGATGAAGAAACAAAATCCTTACAAGCAAGTATAGGGAATTGATTGAAACTAATAAAAAATTGGAACACCAAGTGATAGGGAAAGCATCTATGCAAGGATGCAAGCACATGGTATGGGACTTGATAATTAAAGAAGCTGCAAATCTTAGACCATACTTGGATTATATGAGAGTAAAAGAAAAAACATTTAAAGATGCTTTTACCAGTTGTACTGCGATAAGAGAAAATATGAATAGGAATCCCAAGGAGACAGCGCAGAATGCCATCACTTTTCCAAATAGTTTAACGGAAGAATATATAAAGGCCTTAGATATTAAGAACATGATTACAACAATTATAGCAGCAAGAAGAGTTCTGGGAAAACATGCACAAGTCGAGAACGTAGAATCCAGGGTCGAAGCAATGAGGAGGCAAATAGCAGGGTTCAAAGGACAATTTGAGAAGTTGATTGAAAAGGGTTTTACCTCTTTCTAGGATGAAAATCAGGAGTTGATTTCCTTGAATGAATATATGAAATTATTGTTTGATATAAGAATGGATCATGTGAAATTTCAGCATTTAAATTCTTTGCTTACAGGGAAGATTATGATGGAAAAGATCGCAGAAGACTTTGAGATGCTAAACAAGTTGGCCTCTATTGGTGAAAGAATTCCTCAAATTTCCTTTGCAAATCACATTGAGATGAGAGTCATGGTGAAAGAAATGGCGAGCTACGATCTTCCAACAGCCGAGCAATGGACAAGCGTGGAGAGATATGGGAAAATGAAGTACACACTTCGTGTTTCAAAATAGTT
Source organism: Larix kaempferi (assembly GCA_027924585.1). Lineage (NCBI taxonomy): Eukaryota > Viridiplantae > Streptophyta > Pinopsida > Pinales > Pinaceae > Larix > Larix kaempferi. The sequence goes on from BSBM01001431.1 coordinate 1,603,077, forward strand.
GTTGGAGACTACGTCGAATGAAGAGTTCGAAGCTAGTGGGGGTAGTCAATTAGTGGGGGCATCCAGCTAGGAGAGCATCTGCAGGGGCAATTTTTGTCTTTTTGTATGAGTCAAGTGTCATTTAGTAAAAAGTACCGATGGATGTAAAAAGGCGGATAAGCTTGTATCGCCCATTTTTATCTTGTAGTGGTGGTGGCGAATGTGCTCGGTTAGGTGTCACTCAAAATTATAACCATTTTCTAGTCTGAATGGGTCGAGCATGAAGCTTGGGGTATCTATAAATTCTATGGAATTAAATGAAGAATGGTTGAAAACTTTTGGAGCCTAGCATATTGCTCCGTGTTTTTCATTTTGAACTGTGTTAATAAAGTTGATAGAGTCGAGTGGGCATTTTTCAGGGATTCCTATGTGATCGGTCTTGTAGTCTGTTTCTTCTCTTTTCCCACATGATTTGTGTTTCCTTTCATTTTTCAATCCATTCTGTAATGATTTTTCTTCCTTGTTCAGTGTAGCATTTGAATAGAATTCATAGTCTTTGTGCTATATTCTTATCATGCCAAGTATTCCACAATTATTTTTATGCTAAAATCAATATAGAATTCATGTTTCCATGCTTTATATTGGTGGACTGTTCAATTTTCTTCTAAATCACCCAACTAAAAGCTCTTTGACTGTAAGCTGGTGGCTACCTTCCCCTGTGTGAATGTATTTGCAAATCATTTGTTAATGATATTCATGTATTGTTTAATTTGACTCCATTACCCAATAGAGATCCACAGTGCTTTCAACGAACAACTTTAAAAAAACCCAAGCATCCCACCAGAAATCTGACCTTTTGAATGAACTGTGTATGAACATTTTGAGCATTAAGGCTCTACCTCTCTTTTTGAATATTTTCAGTGCTTTCTTAAGACAGATCCCTCTTTGACTGTGCTGGGTCAGTAGCACGAGTCTAAAGTGGTTTTGCTGTTACCCTTTTTCCACCTCTCCATAACCTTGGGGTACGTTTTGGGTGTTAACAGGAAGTATGAGAGAGAGAGAGAGAGAGATTATGGGGTTTGATTAAATGTATGGGAGACAAGGGATCTTGGGTAAGAGAAAGTAATAGAGATATTGATGGTTAGGTTTTTAGGGAGGAGTCGAAAAATTAGTGTGAAAGGCGTATAGTTGAGAAGTGGTGGGGTTGGGGGAGGTAGAGAGAGAGAGAGTGTGTGTGTGTGAGAGAGAGGTGGTAGGGGGTTAGTAAATAAAGAGAGGGGGTTAGGGATGGGGTGAAAAGGAGGTGTCTTACTGAGAAAGAGATAGGGGGGTCATGAATAGAGAGAGCGCATGAGAGAGAGAGAGAGAGAGAGGAAGGGAGGGAGGGAGAGAGAGACACAAAGAGAGAGAGAAGCTACAGTTAGAGAGATAATGAGAGGGGGTGGGGTTAGGGTATTTAGGTTTGGGAGAGAGATTAGGGGTAGGGATAAAGAGATAATGAGTTTTGGGATTAGGGTTAGAGAGAGAGAGAGAGAATGGGGGGGGTTATAGTTTTAGGGTGGAGAAGGATAGTGAAAGAGAAGGGGGGAATATAGGGGTAGAGAGAAATAGAGAGGTGGGTAGGGAAGTGGGGGTATACAGGGAAAAAGATGGTAGTGGGGATGGTTAAGGGTAGGGTGTATGGGTATTATAAGAGAAATAGAGATAGGGGTAGCTAGTGTGTAGGGAAGAGAGAGAGAGAAACTACAAGGGTGGTTAGTGGTGGTAGGGGGAAGAGAGAGACAAAGACAGAGAGAGAGAGAGGTTGGATTGGAGGTAGAGAGAGAGAGGGGGCGAGAGGGTGGGTCTTAGGGACTTGAGTTAGAGAGATAGTTCTGGGGGTTAGGGGTAGGTGGAGGAGTATGGGAGAGAGATACAAATATTGATAGATGGGGATTTTAATGGTTAGAGAAAGAGAGAGAGAGAGAGAAGGATGAGGGGGTTAGTTGTATGGGTGGGAGCAAGTGTAGAGGGAGATAGAGAGGGGTGGGGTTTATGGGTAGGTAGAGTAGGGGTTTGAGAGAGGGTGAAAGAGAGATAAAGAGAGACAAATGGGGGTGAATAGGGGTATGGGTGGGGAAGGGGCTTGGGGTAGTTAGAGAGAAAGAGGTTATAGATAAGGAGTATTGGGGTTTATATAAATAAGTTGTAGCAGTGAGGGGGCTAGGAGAGAGAGGGGGGCTTAGAGGTGGAGGAAAAAGCATGTTGGTTACGGATATAGATAGGGGTTTAAGAGTAGATAAAGAGAGAGGAGTTAAGGGTGGAGGGGGTGAGGATTTGAGGGTTGGGGGTAGGGAGAGAGAAGGGGTAATTGATAGGGGGTGAGAAATTTGGTTGTTGGGAGTAGAGAGAGAGGAAGTGAGGGGGAGAGAGAGAGAGGTGGGAAGGAAAGTGGAGTTATATAACAAGAGATATGTTGGTGGGTTGGTTAGTGGTATTGGGGAGGTGGATTAGAAGAAACATAGAGAGAGGGGTGTATTTGGGATATGGGAAAGAGAGAGAGAGAGAGAGAGAGAGAGAGAGAGAAAGAGAGTGAGTGAGAGTGATTGTGTGAGGGGTGGTTAGTTGTAGGACAAAGGGGGAGAGAGAGAGAGGGGGGCTTGTTAGTGGTAGAAGTAGGAATGAGAGAGATGAGGGGGAATATAAGGGGAGAAAGAGAGAAAGAGAGAGGTGGGAAGGGAGGTGAGGGTAGGTAAACAGAAATATGGTGGGTGGCTTGTTAGTGTTCGATGGTTGGGGATTAGGAGAAACATAGAGAGGAGGTGCTTATATATAAGTAGATAGAGTGCTCGCACACAAGCGAGTGGTTTTGTTGTAGGAGTAGGGAGAAAGAGAGACATAGAGACATAGAAAGAAGGATAGAGAGAGAGTTGGGCTAGGGTGGAGAGAGAGAGAGAGTGAGTCTGAGAGAGGAGGTTAGTAATGGTTTGGGGGAGAAAGGGGATAGTGGAGAGAAATAGATAGAGATCAGGGATGTTAATGGTTTTGGGATGATGAAGGAAATTCAAGATAAGGGTAGTAGAGAGAGAGAGAGGGTTAGTTTTAGGTATGGGAGAATGGGGTGAGCATGTGTTAGAGAGAGCGATAGAGAAGGGGAGTGTTAGGGAATATGGGGGGAGAGAGGGGTGGGAGTTAGGAGTAGGTGGATTAGTACGAGTTTGATAGAGAGGGATAGAGAGAGTGGGGGGGTGTTAGTAATGGTTTTGGGGAAGGAGGGGTAGAGAGAGAGAGTTAGAAAGAGGATTACTTTTAGGGGTGGAAGAAGAAGGGTGAGTGTGTTTGTTTTAGAGAGAGATAAAGAGTAGGGGGTGTTTGGGTACAAGGGGGAGAGAGGGGGTGGGGTTCAGGGGTAGGTGGATTACTACGAGTTTGAGACAGAGAGAAAGATGTTGATTAGGGTTAGTGGGGAGGAGGGGTTTGGGGATAGGAATATGATTAGATTAGGGGTGTTAGGAGTTTTGGGAGAATGATGAAAATTATATGGAATGGGGTGTATATAGAGATAGAGAAAGAGTGGTGGTTAATTTTAAGGGTGGGAGGAGGGGAGTGAGTATGTTTGTTAAAGAGAGAGAGTGGGGGGTTTTGGGAAATAGGGTGGGAGAGAGATGTGGTGGTTAGGTGTAGGTGGATTAGTAGAAAGAGAGATAGAGAGGTAGGGTGATTAGGGAAAGTGGGGAGGAGGGTTTGAGGAGAAAAATAGATATATATTTAGGGGGTTAGGGGAGGAGTATGGAAATTATAGACAATGGGGGTAAAGTGAGAGAAAGAAGGGTGGTTAGAAGTAGGGGGTGTGGTTATAAGAGACAAAAAGAGAGTTTGGATAAGGGTTAGGAGAGAGAGAGAGAGAGAGAGAGGATATGTGTAGAAGATAGGGAGAGAGAGGGGTTTATGTATAGTTGGATGAGGAGTTTGGGGCTTGGGGTGGAGAGAGAGATTTGTGAGTTTATGGGTTCGGGGAGGAGGAGGGCAGTTAAAGAGAAGAAGGGAGAGAGGGTGTTTGTTAGTGTGTTGGGGGGGAGAGAAAGGAGTGGTTTTTAGGCATAGGTGGAGTAGAGGAGAGATAAATCGGTGGGGATAGGTGGTTGAGAGGAATATATATAGAGAGAGAGAGAAAACGAGGGAGAGAGACAGAACCAAGGGGGGTTGGGTGAGTAAAAGATATATAGATATAGAGGGTTAGGGGTGAGGAGAGGAGTTGAGAAGCTAGAGAGAGGGGGTATACTTGAAGAGTAGGTGAGTGTGGTGTAAGGAGAGACATATATTGGGGAGGAGAGAGAGAGAGAGAGAAAGAGGTGGTAGGGAGAAAGGGGATCAGTTGAGAGAGAGAGGGAGTGTTAGTAGTAGAGGGAGGTGAAGGGGTTATGGGGACAGATACATGGTATTATGAGTAGAGAGAGGTTATAGTTAAAGGAAATATTGAGAGAGATTAGGGGTTGATTACGAGTAGTGTTAGGATAGGGGTTGTGGTCGAGAGAGATATAAAGATCAGATATTTTATGGGTTTGGGGAGGAGAAAGGATGTTAGTTAGAAGAGTGGTATTGTGTGTGTGTGTAGGTATAATAAGGAGTTTGGGGTTAGAGAGAGATATATTGGGCGATTTATGGGTTTAGGGAGGAGAAGAATAGTTAAAGAGAATGGGGGAATAGATGGGGAAAGAGAGAGAGAGAGAGAGAGAGAGAGAGAGAGAGAGAGAGAGAGAGGTGAGGGTTTATAGCATGTGTGAGGTGGATTAGAGCTGGAGGGAAAATCACACTAGTTATTGAGAAAGATAGGGAGTTTAAGAGTAGAGAAGGAGAAGAGGTTAGAGATAATTTTAAGGACCCATACTTATTTAAAAGTGTATAAACCTTGACGAATCTTAAAAATTCTTAAAATGTCAACTATAAAATATTTCACGATATTTTTCTAAAATTATTTCAATTTCTAAGTATTTTATATAGTTTAGATAATAATTTGGAAATTTTAAGAGTGAAAAAAATTTACCCCATCAAAATTGGGCAAAATGGGGATTAAAAAAATGCAAATTGGTGAATCTTTTTTTGGAAAAAAAATGGAAAAATAGCCCATGTGGTAAACTTTGCCCCTAAAATTATCATTATGGTGGTAAGGGTGGAGGATATGAGGAGTCGAGGGTCGGGGTAGGGAGAGAGAGGTGGGGTATAAATAGGGGGATGAGGAGTTTGGTGGTTGGGGGTAAAAATAGAGAAAGAGAGAGAGGGTTATGGGTTTGTGGAGGAGGAAAGTTAAAGTGAATGGGGGAGTGTAGCTGGAGAGAGAGAGAGGTGGGAACGAAAATGGAGGTATATAGGAAGAGAGATTGGGGTGGGTGGTTAGTGGTATTGGGGAATGTGATCAAGAGAAACATAGAGAGGTGGGTGTCTTTGGGATAGGAGAGAGAGAGAGAGAGGGGAGTGATTAAGGGTATGAGTGAGTAAGCGACTTAGGGTACATAAAGAGATAGAGATCAGTCGGGTTAGGGGTTTGGGTAGTTAGAGGGAAGGGGTGTATAGTTAAGGAGTATTAGCGTTGATATACCTAAGTGGTAGGGGTGAGGGTGGTTAGGAGAGGGAGGTGGGTCATAGGTAGAGGGAAAAGCATGCCGATTATGGAGATAGATAGGGGGTTTAAGAGTAGAGAGGGAGGGTGGGTAAGGTAGGGGGTGAGGATTTGAGGGTTGGGGGTAGGGATAGAGATGGGGGTATCAATTGGGGGATGAGGAGTTTGGTTTTTTGCGTAGAGAGAGAGAGAGTTATGGTTTTGGGGAGGAAAGTTAAAGTGAATGGGGGAGTATAGTTGGGGAGAGAGAGAGAGAGAGAGGGAGAGAGAGAGAGAGTTATGGGTTTGGTGTGGAAAGTTAAAGTGAATGGGGGAAGGGATGAGGAGTTTGGTTTTTTGGGATAGAGAGAGAGAGAGTTATGGTTTTGGGGAGGAAAGTTAAAATGAATGGGGGAGTATAGTTGGGGAGAGAGAGAGAGAGAGAGAGAGAGAGAGTTATGGGTTTGGTGAAAAAAGTTAAAGTGAATGGGGGAATATAGTTGGGGGGAGAGAGAGAGAGAGAGAGAGAAAGAGAGAGAGAGAAAGAGAGAGAGAGAAAGAGAGAGAGAGAAAGAGAGAGAGTTGGGAAGGAAAGTGGAGTTAAATAGGAAGAGAGATGGTGGTGTTGCGGTTAGTGGTATTGGGGAGTGGGATTATGAGAAACATAGAGAGAGGGGTGTCTTCGGGATGAGGGAAAAAGAGATAGGGAGAAGGTGGGGGGTGGTTATTTGTAGGAGTAACATAGAGAGAGAGAGCGGGGGTTAGTGGTAGAAGTAGGAATGAGAGAGACGAGAGGGGCTATCAGGGGAGAACGAGAGAAAAAGAGAAGTGGGTAGGGAGGTGGGAGTAGATAAAGATAAATATAGTGGGGGAGTTGTTAGTGGCCAGGGGTTAGGAATTAGAAGAAACATACAAAGAGGGGGCTTATGGATAAGTGGAGAAAGTGATTTCGCGCAAGGGGGTGGTTTAGTGGTAGGAGTAGGGAGAAAGAGAGACATATGGATATTGAAAGAAGGATAGAGAGAGATAGAGAGGGGTTAGGGTGGAGAGGGAGAAAGAGAGAGAGAGTAATATTTAGAGAGGAGTTTAGTAATGGTTTGGGGGAGAAGGGGGCAAGAGAGAGAGGGAGCAGGAGGATTTGTTTTAGGGGTTGTATTAGGAAGATGAGTGTGTTTTTTTTAGCGATAAAGAGATAAGGGAGTGTTAGGGAATAGGGGGAGAGATCAAGTGGGGGTTAGAGGTAGGTGGATTAGTATAGGGTTTAGAGAGAGAGAGGTGATTAGGGGTAGTGGAGAGTAGGGGGTTAGGGGAGAGAAAGTCAAGGATGTTAGGGATTTATGGAGAATGAAGGAAATTAGTAGAGAGAGAGAGAGAGGGTTAGTTTAGGTGTTGGAGTAGGGGGTGAGCATCTTTGTTAGAGAGAGAGAGAGAGAGAGAGAGAGAGAGAGAGGGTGATTAGGGGTAGTGTGGAGGAGGGGGTGTGGAGATAAAGATATTTAGATAAGGGTTGTTAGGGGTTTGGTGAGGATGAGGAAAATTAGGGAGAATGCGAGTTATATCAAGATAGAGAGAGGGGGGGTTAGTTTTAGGGGTGGGATTAGGGGATTGATTGTTTGTGTCAAAGAGATAGAGAGAGAGCAAGGGGTGGTTGTTAGGAGTAGGTGTATTAGTATGAAGAGATCGGGGGGTGATTAGGGGAAGCGGGGATGATTGGGTTGGAGGATATAAAGTGATAGATATTAAGGGGGTTAGGGGTTTGGCGAGGAGGGAAATTATAGAGATATCTAGTAGACAGAGAGAGAGAGAGAGAGAGGATGGTTAGAAGTAGAAGGTGCGGTTATAAGATACAAGGAGATAGTTCGGATAAGTGTTAGGTAAAAGATATAGATATTTATATATATATAGAGAGAGAGAGCTTAGGGGGTATGATTAGTTATATGGGAGAGGCGGGGTATTGGGTGAGAGAAAATATTGATATCAGGAGGGTTAGGAAGAGAGAGAGAGGGGGGGTTAAGAATGAGAAAGAGTGGGTTAGGGGTGGTGGGAAAGGAGGGGTATCAGTGAGAGTGAGGGGGGTTAAAAATAGAGAGAGTGAGAGGGGGTTGAGGTAAGGCATGAGGACTAGGGGTTTGATGGTAGGGAGAGAGAGGGGGGCGAGGATAAGGTGATGAGGAGTTAGAGAGAGAGAGAGATATTGTAGGGTTTATTGGTTTAGTGAGGATAAGGACAATTAAAGAGAATGGGGGAGTATAAGGGGAGAGAGAAGAAGATAGAGATAGATAGGGAGGTGGGGGTATATAGGGAGAGAGATGGTGGAAGGGATGGTTAGTGGTAGGGTGGGTGGGGATTATAATAAATGTAGAGAGAAGGGTGCCTTGTGGATAGGGCTAAGAGAGAGAGAGAGAGAGAGTGCAAGGGGTGGTTAGTAGCTGTGTGACAGAGGGAGAGCTAGTGGTTAGGGTAAGAATGAGATAGAGAGAGATAGTGTGGTTTAGCGACAAAGTTGTTGTTAGGGAGAGAGAGAGAAGGGGGGTTAGAGTAACATATGGAAGGGAGGTAAAGAGTGTGTTGTTAGATATTTGGGGAAGAAAGAAATTTTTCTAGGTTAGGGGTAGCTGGAGGAGTAGGGGGAGATAGAATGGGATATGGTGTTAATAAGTGGTAGGGGGAGAAGAGTAGAGAGAGAGAGAGAGGGAGGGAGGATATTGGTTAGTGATTGGGGTTGGTGTGTGTGTGTGTGTGTGTGATAGTGGTTGGTATGTGTGTGAGAGAGAGAGAGACAGAGAGAGATATAGACATAGAGAAAGAGGCGGGGCTGATTAAGGGTATGCGTGTGAAGAACCTACAACAATTAATTAATGAAATACACAATATATCAGATCACATAATATTTTTATTGATCATGGTCCACTTCGAGGGGAACCTCCTTTGAGCAATCTCAATACAAATAAATTCACGGTGCCTTCATTGGCCTCAACATGCACTTATATACTAAGCCTATGCCAAATACTATGGGTCAATACCATGGAACATATAATACTATGGGACGACTTACAAAGCATATGCGTCCAATACTATGGGTCAATACCATGGGCTAATACAAACTATGGATCAACAAATACTATAGGATGACCTACAAAGCATATGCGTCCAATAAAAATATACTAACAAAGTAAAGAGAAGGGTTGACACGGGTTTGTAACAATGGGTGAGGAGTGGTGTGTGTGTGTGTCTGTGTCAGAGAGAGAGAGATGAGTTAGGGGTAAGGAAGATAGAGAACACTAAGGTTTATGAGTAGGTGCGGTATGGATTCGAGAGAGAGAGAGAGGGTGATTAAGGGTATGGGTGAGGGGGGGGGTAAGAGAGAGAGAGAGAGAGAGAGAGAGTATGTATGAGGAGGGATATAGGATATCAAGAGAGAGAGAGTAGTGGGGTGTTAGGAATAGAGGAGAGAGAGAGGTAGGTTGTTAAGGGTAGGTATATTAGTACCTGGTTGAGAGACATTGAGTGGTGTTAAAGAGTAGAGGGGAGAAAGGGGGTGGGTGTTAAGGGTAGGTATATTAGTGGAGAGGAGGGTATTGGGGTTATAGATAATGGGGGGGGGTAGAGAGATAGAGGGTTAGAGCATGATTGTATGTGTTAGAGAGAGAGAGAGGGTGTTAGGGAATAGGGGGAGAGAGGGGAAAGGGGGTTAGGAGTAAGTGGATTAGTACAGGGTTTAGAGAGAGGGAAGGGGGTAGTAATGGTTTGGGGGAAGAGATGGTAGGGAGAGAGAGGTAGCAGGAGAATTAGATTTAGGGGTGGGAGAAGGAGGGTGACTATTTTTGTTTTAGAGGGAAAGAGAGTAGGGGTTGTTAGTGAATAGGGGGAGAGAGGGGTTGAGGGTGAAGGGTAGGTGGAATAGTATTTGGTTGAGAGAGAGAGGGTGATTAAGGGTAGTGGGAGAGAATGGGGGGTATAGAGAGAGCTTACGGAGCCTAATTAGTTTTATGGGAGAGAAGGGGTCTTGGATGAGAGATAGAGATAGAGATTTAGATGGTCAGGGGTTTAGGGATGAGTCAAACAATTAGAGTGAAAGGGGTAATGGTCAGGAAAGTAGAAGAGAGAGAGAGAGAGAGATCGATCTTAGGGGGTATAATTCGATGTATGGGAGAGGAGGGGTCTTGCATAAGAGTAATAGTTTGAGATATACAGGTTCATGGGTTTTGTGAGGAGTCAAATAGTTAGAGTGAAAGGGGTATAGTTGAGGAGTGGTGGGGTTGGAGGACGGAGAGATAAGGGGGTTACATAGAGAGATAGAGAGAGGGAGAAGTTAGGGGTAGAGAGACAGCGAGAGAGGGTTGGAATAGGGGTGAGGGATAGGGATAATGCGATGAGTATTTTAGGGTTTAGTTTAGAGAGAGAGAGAGAGAGATTGGGGGTTATGGGTTTAGGGAGGAGAAGGATAATTAAAGAGAAGAGGGAATACAGGGAGAGAGAGATAGAGAGGTGGGTAAGGAGGTGGGGATGGTTAGGGGTATGTTGTATTGGAATTAGGAGAAACATAGAGAGAGGGGTGACTTGTGGACAAGGTGGGAGAGAGAGCCTGTGTGTGTGTGAGAGAGAGAGTTGGGATTGGGAGTAGAGAGAGAGAGAGAGAGGGTGGGTCTTAGGGGGTTGGGGGAGAGAGAAAATGGTGGGGGTTAGGTGTAGGTGGAGGAGTAGGGGAGAGAGAGAGAGAGTGATAAAGAGGGCTTGTAATATTTAGAGAGAGAGATGGGGGTGTTAGGGAGTATGGGGAGAGAGAGAGGTGGTGGGATTATGGGTAGGTAAATTTGTAGGGGGTTGAGAGAAAGAGAGTTAAGCATAGTGATTTTGGGTAGGGGGTGGAGGAGGTTGGGGAAGAAAGAGAAAGGGATGGTCAGGGTTAGGATTTATGGAGGAGTAGGCCAGCTAAAGAGAAGGGATTATCGATTAGTTGGGGGGTGTGGAGTAGGGAGAGAGAGAGGGAAGGATGAGAAGAGAGAGGGGGGGTTAGGATAGAGAGGGGCACTATGTGTAGAGAAAGAGAGAGAGGGGGGTGTTAGAAAGATAAGGGAGAGAGAAAGAGGTGGGTTTTATGGGTAGGTAGAAGACTAAGCGGAAAGAGAGAATTCTAAGAGGTTATCAGTAAGGGTTAGCGGGTGATTAGGAAAGTTGGGAGGAGGTGGTTGGGGGGAGAAGGTGATAGAGATTGAGGGGGTTATGTTTTTTGGGAGGAGGATGGAATTGAGAGAGAGGGGGTGGTTAGAAGTTGATGGGTTGTATAAGGGTTATAGAAGTAGGAGAGAGAGAGAGAGAGCTAAGGGTGTCTAATTAGTCATATGGGAGAGGAGGGGTCTTGGGTGAGAGAAAGAGATAGAGATCTAGAGGGTCATTGGTTTAGGGAGGATTCAAATAGTTAGAGGTAAAGGGGTAAGGGTTAGGGAAGTAGGGGAGAGAGAGAGAGAGAGAGAGAGAGAGAGAGATCTTAGGGGTTCTAATTAGTTGTATGGGAGAGGAGGGGTCTTGGGTGAGAGAATGAGATAGTCATCTATAGGTTGAGGGGTTTAGGGAGGAGTCAAACAGTTAGAGTGAAAGGGGTATAGTTGAGGAGTGGTGGTGTTGGCGGAGGGAGAGAGAGAGAGGGATAAATACAGAGGTGGTAGGGGTTAGGAAATTGGGATGGGGTTATTGTGAGAGAGAGATGGGACAAAAAGGAGGGTTGTTAGTGAGAAAGAGAGAGAAGGGGGTTACGAATAGAGAGAGAGAGAGAGAGAAGTTAGGGGTAGAGATATAGTGAGAGGGGGTTGGGGTTTGTGGTGAGGAGTGGGGGGTTTATTGTAGGGGGAGAGAGATTCAGGGTAGGGATAATGTGTTGAGGATTTTGGGGTTAGAGAGAGAGAGAGAGAGAGATTGGGGGGTTATGCATTTAGGAGGAGAAGGATAGTTAAAAAGAAGACGGGAATTTAGGGTGAGAGAGAGATAGAGAGGTGGGGATATATAGGGAAAGAGATGGTGGTGGGGATGGTTATGGGTAGGTTGGATTGGGATTGGGATAAACATAGAGAGAATGGTGGTTTGCAGATAAGGCAGGGAGAGAAACTACAAGGGGTGGTTAGTGGTGGTAGGAGAGAGAGAGAGAGAGGTGAGATTGGGAGTAGAGAGAGAGGGAGAGAGTGTGGGTCTTAGGGGGTTAGAGTAGAGAGAAAATGGTGGGGGTTAGAGGTAGGTGGAGGAGTAGGGGGGAGAGAGAGAGAGTGATAGAGGGGGCTTGTAATGTTTAGAGAGAGAGATGGGGGGTGTTAGGGAGTATGTGGAGAAAGAGAGGTGGAGGGGTTATGGGTATGCGAATTTGTAGAGGGTTGAGAGAGAGAGAGAGAGAGAGAGAGAGAGAGTCGAGGAGAGTGATTTGAGGTAGGGTGTTAAGGAGGTTGGCATAGAGAAAGAAAAATAGATCGTCATGGTTAGGATTTTCGTAGGAGTAGGCCAATTAGAGAGAAGGGAGTATAGCTTAGTTGAGGGTGTGGAGTAGGGAGAGAGAGGGGAGGATGAGAAGAGAGAGGGGGGGTTAGGGAAGAGAGGGGGGTTAGAGATTGAGGGAAAAACATGCTAGTCAGGGAGATTGATATGGGGTTTCAGAGTAGAAATAGGGAGAGAGAGGCATTAATAGTATGGGGTGAGGAGTTGAAGGTTGGGGGTAGGGAGATAGAGGGGGCTATAGATAAGAGGATGAGGAGTTTGGTTATTGGGGTAGAAGGAGATATTGGAAGGGTTATGGGTTTGTGGAGGAAGAGGGACGTTAAAGTAAATGAGGAAGTATAGTGGGGAGAGAGAGAGAGAGAGAGAGAGAGAGAGAGAGAGAGAGAGGGAGTGAAGGGTAGGTGGATTAGTATGCGGTTGAGAGAGAGAGAGAGAGCGATTAATGGTAGTGGGGAGGAGGGGTTTGGGGAAGGGAATGGGGGGTATAGATGGAGAGAGAGAGAGGGGGGTGTTAGTTTTATGGGTGGGTGTAGGGGAGTGAGTGTGTGTGTTGGAGAGAGAGAGGGGGGGGGTGTTAGAGAATAGGGGGGAGAGAGGGGAGGAGTTTAAGATTAAGTCGATAATTAGAGAGAAAGTGGGGGGGATTAGGGGAAGTGGGGAGGAGGGGGTTGGGGAGAGAAAGGGATAGATATTGAGGGGGTTAGGTGTTTGTGGAGGAGGAGGGAAATTACAGAAAATGGGGGTAGAGAGAGAGAGAGAGATGTTGGTTAGAGGTAGGGGGTTTTGTTATAAGAGACAAGGAGATATGTTAGGTAAGGGTTAGGGAAGTAGGAGAGAGAGATGTTGTGGGAGAGAAAGAGATAGATATCATGATGGTTAGGGATTTGAGGAGAAGTATGTCAGTTAGAGAGAATGGAGTATAGGTTAGTTGAGGGTTCTGGAGTAGGGAGGGAGATAAGGGAGGATGAGCGAGAGGGAGAGAGGGTGGTTATGTTTAAAGAGAGAGAGAGAGAGGGAGGGTTTTAACAAGATGATGAAGAGAGAAAGAGGTGGGTGTTAAGGGTAGGTGGAAGAGTAGGGGAGAGAGAGAATTTTGAGAGGGTATTAAAAAAGGTTAGTGGGGTATGGGAGTGGATGGGGTTTAATTGTAGGGGTGGGATTAGAGGGGTTAGTGTGTGTGAGAGAGATGGATCAACGAGGTGCTAGCGACTAGGTAAAGAGAGTGATGGTGGTTATGGTAGGTGGAGGTGTAGGGGATTAGTATGGGTTTAGAGTGAGGGTGTTTAGTGGTACAAGAGAGAGAGAGAGAGTGGAGTGGAGTTAGGACAAGGAGGAGAAAGGATGTTAGAGAGAGAGAGTGTGTGTGTAGGTATAATGATTATTTTGGGGTTAGAGAGAGAGATATTGGGGGATTTATGGGATTAGGGTGGAGAAGAATAGTTAAAGAGAATGGGGTAACATAGGAGGAGAGAGAGAGAGAGAGGGAGAGAGAGAGAGAGAGAGAAAGAGAGAGAGAGAGGTGGGGTTTTATAGGGTGTGTGTGTGTGTGTGAGGTGGATTAGAGGTAGAGTGAAAATCACACTTGTTATGGATATTTATAGGGAGTTTAAGAGTAGAGAAAGAGAGGGGGTAAGGCTGGAGGGGATGAGGAGTTGAGGGTTGTGGGTAGGGAGAGAGGGGGGTATCAATAGGGGGATAACAAGTTTGGTTGTTGGGAGTATAGAGAGAGAGAGAGAGGCGGGGGGATATGGGTTTGGGGAGGAGGAAAGTTAAAGTGAATGGGGGAGTGTAGATGGGGAGAGAGAGAGAGAGAGAGAGGTGTTGGCTTACAATACTATTCTAGAGGTTTCCAATGTAGACCCAGGTTCTTCACAGTTTCAATGAACCAACAAAACTCCTTTTCACCAGCTCTTTTGGCAACAATCTGCGAAGAGACTGAGGTCTCACTATTCAGATATCCACATCATCTTTTTTAGGACCTTGCATGCAATTAGGGTTTGCATGCATTTTGCATGCAGCCCAGTCACCATGTGATGCCTACAGCACCTTACCCACCTTATTCTAGCACCCGAGAGCCACTTACTTCATATTTTTAGCCCTCCTAGTCAGGAAGGCGTCCACTTCTCACCTACTACTAGAGAAGGGCGCACTTCTTCACCTACCACTGCAGTTCCACTTCAGTTACACTCAGTTAGCTCCGATTCTCCTTGATTTGAGGCTAGTTTCACTCCCGACTGACTATTTCACTCCGTTGGACCTCTAGATTGACTAGATGACTTGTTCTGACTTCAGTTAAGCCTCCCATGCACCCTCCACTGAGTCTCCTTCCCTATATCAGTGCTACACACTTCAGTTACACATGACACACTCAGTTAGACTCAGCTTGGCACCTGGATGACTGGTTCTTGTGCATTGATGACCACCACTGATTGATGATGAGGACTCCTAGTTGGAGTCAAGCTACTCCATTCAGTTATTCAAATGACCTTTTAGTCAATTCAAATTTCTCACTCACATTGTCAGATTGTATTGTAATTATTCACCCTTATTGGGATATTGAGCTCTGTGCATGTTTTACACAATTTTACACCATATTTTCTATGTTCATCTGTTGTGATTGATTTACTTGTTCATTAGATTTGCTGTGACTAATTTTACATGGTATCAGAGCCATTGTAGGGACAAGATCTCTTTTCTATAGGTGTTTCTACAAGAGGATTTGAGTGAATTTACTCAAAAATTACAAAACGTTTTGGCATGAAAGATCTCAAGGGCATTCGCTCATGTGCATGCAAAGCTTGAAAATACTTCCAATACCACTCCAGAAGCTTGATTTTCCACATAAATCATGGATCTAATACATTGGACCCATTCAGCATTGCTTGATCTCCAATCCAAGGTGTGATGCAACTCTAAAAGGGTGGATTGTTCGACCTTATTGTTCTTGGTTTTATTGTGATTTGCAGGTTATTGTCTCCATCAATTGCATTCGCTACTTTTCCCTTGCAAGCATTTCTACATCAGTGTGCACTCGCTCCTAGCAATGGAATACTCTTCTTCAAAGCCTATTCTCACCCCATTCAATTATTTTGATTGGAAAGATGATATGGAGATCATATTACGTTCAAAAGGTTACTACCGAGTCACTCTTGGTCTTGAATTGGAGCCAAACACCTTGTCAGATAGAACCAAACACTACAACAAGCTTGATGAAGCTTATGGTCTTCTTTATCTCTCCATCTCCAAGGATCGTCACTTCTATCTCAGCGGATTGAAGAATCCAAACGCTATATGGGAGCAACTTGAAACACGATTTGGCAAGCAAGACGAGCTTAGGGCCTTTCAATTAGAGAATGAATTGATTGCCCTTAGTCCTGAGAATTTCGAGACCATTAGTGAATTCTTCACAAAATTCAAGAACTTGAACATGCAGTTGAAGAACAGTGGAGTTATCAAACAGGATAAGCAATTGATCCTCTCCATTCTCAGCAAGCTTGGTAAAGATTATTCGGTATTTGTTTCTAATTTCAATTTTGGTAGGCTAACTACCTGGAATTGGAAGATGCCTACCTTGAATGTCTTCATTGAGTCCATCACAAAAGAGCATGATAACTTGATTCAAATGGGGTCCATAATCTCCAAAGATTCAGCCTTATATGTTCAAGGACCCAAGATTTCGAATGGTAAAGGAAAGCAAAAGAAGGAGAAGCCCAAATTCGAACCTCACAAGCAAAGAGAGAAAGGAAAACAGATGGATGCACCATCTAGTTCGAAGTTCAAGCAAAAGGGTAAAGAGGGTAAGGAAAAATCTAAATGTACTTATTGCAACCGTGGCTTTCATCCCGAACGTTCATGCATGAAGAAGACTATAGATCAAATGGCCCTCCTTTTGGAAAAGAATAACATAACTCTTCCTGACGGTGCAAGGAATAAGGATAGGAATGATGATCATGAAAGAGGACAAGCACTCATGGAAACTATTTCGAAGCCCACTACTCTCTTGATAGATTCGGGTGCATCAAATCAAATGGATGCAAATATTGATTCTTTTTCTTCATTCAATCCAAACAGCTCCATCCCCATCCATTTGGGAGATGACTCAAAAATTTCTTCAAAATGCAAAGGTACAATTCATGTAGATCATGGAAGCTTTCAGAATGTTCTCTATGTGCCTTCCTTGGCTTCAAATGTTCTTTCTGTGTATGAAATGACACACACTGGTGAACTGAAGCAAGTTACATTCAGCCCTAATACAGTTGAAATTTCCGATATCAAAAATGAAAGACTTGTTGTAGTCAAAAACGCGAACCACACTGCAAAATGCTATGAGTTTTCACACTTTATTCCGCTTGCAAAGCCCACTACTCTTCACACACATGGTAATGAGGTTAGTAGGCTTTGGAATGAAAGATTTGGACATCTTAATTATAAGTATTTTCTATTGTTATCAAACAATTCGATGGTAGATGGTCTTCCACAATTCTGTTCCTCGAAGGGAATATGCATTGGTTGCATTATTGGGAAGCACCCCGAGCACAAATTCGACCGCAGCAAAGTTAGCAGAGCTTCTATAGTTTTAGGGCTGATACATTCTGATATCAGTGGTCCGCTGCCCCATATATCATTGAATGGTTCAAGGTATGTTTTTACATTTATTGATGATTTTTCCCGCTTTACATGGGTATTTTTTCTCAAAAACAAGTCAGAAGTGCTTGAAAAATTCAAGGATTTTAAGGATTTTGTTGAGACCGCCACTGAGAGCAAGATCAAAGCTCTTATATCTAATAATGGTGGAGAATATATCAAGGCCGAGTTGTTGTAACTTTGTGCCAAAAGCGGAATTCAGATCCAACATACATTTCCCTACACACCCCAGCAGAACGGTGTAGCGGAAAGGAAAAATCGGTCACTGAAAGAGATGGCTACATGCATGATTGCATCAAAAGGTTTGGCTAAAAATATTTGGGTCAAAGCAATCAATTTTGTTGCATACATACATAATCGTGTTCCACATTCATCCGTGAAAGGTATGACTCCTTTAGAAGCATTCTTTGGTCACCAACCGGATATGTCAAATTTGAGAGTTTTTGGCTCTACTGCATGGGCTAGAATTCCTTCCAAGAAGAGACGAGCTTTGGATCCACAAAGTATTGAGTGCATACTGATAGGATATGGGGAAGAATTAAAAGCATATAAACTCATGGATATCATATCTAAAAAGATATTCATAGAGCGCAGTGTGCAATTTGAAGAACCGCTTCAAGAATTACAACTAGTCGAGGAAGAAACTGCCGTTTCACCGCCTTCACCAGAAGAAGATCCATGTAGCCATAATGAAGACATGAGTTATGATATTTCTAATATTTTAGTAGCACATGATGATCATGACATATCAGGTTCAGAATCCGACCATTATGATCCTCCTCATTTACCAAAGTGGGCCCAAAACACTCTTCAATCTACTGGTTCAAACCTTTGAAATCCTGCTGATCCAAGACGAACAAGAGCAGAATTTCAAAGAGCAGGTATGGCTCTTTCTATTTCTGATCCATTACTTCCTGAGATTTGTTATTTGATGACTGGTTCAAATCCACAAACATACTACCATGCCCACCGAGATCCGAGATGGCAAAGTGCCATGGATGAAGAGTACAGTTCTCTTCAAAGGAACAATACATGGGAGCTAGTTTCTCTTCCACCTGGAAGAAAATTAGTGAAGTGTAAATGGGTCTACCACATGAAAGTTGCTACTGATGGCTCTATCAGCAAATACAAAGCAAGTTTTGTGGCAAAAGGTTTCTCCCAAGTCCAAGGAGTGGACTACACTGAGACCTTTGCACCGGTTGCAAAGATGGATTCCATCCGCCTTGTTTTGGTAATTTCCACATCCAAGAACTGGGAAGTGCACCACATGGATGTGAAGAGTGCATTTCTACATGGATATATTTCTAAATAGGTATATATGCACCAGCCAGAAGGCTACACATCAGATCCATCATTAGTTTGCAGATTGAAGAAATCTTTGTATGGGTTAAAACAGGTCCCAAGAGCTTGGCACGCAAAGTGTTAAATTTTCTGAATTTACTTCAATTTGATCTAAGATCTTAACTGAGAGAACAACATGTACAGCATATCTACAGCATATCAATCATGGAGACAATAATGCAAGCACACAAGAGACACAAAGATTTACTTGGGGAAAACCATAAAGGTGAAAAACCCCAATAACTTCCTCAAAGATAGATAGAGCAATGATACAACCAACCATGAGAGATAGACATAACCTAGCAGCAGATCTTCCTCCTCCATAAGTGTGCCACTCCTCCTTGAGTACATGTGTGAGAAGTGAGTGAGTAAATAGAGTGCCTTCCGCACTCTATTTATACTTGACTTGACTTTCCTTTTTACCTAACTCATGTAGGCTCGAACTTAACCACATAACATAATGCTGACTGGGTCGACCCCCAATAGGGTGGTCTAATAACCCTTTGACCCACATGACTTATATAGGGCCGACCCCAAACATGGTGGTCTAATAACCCATCAAGTATAAGTTACGACACTTACAATATAAATAACGACACTTCCTTATAGAGGAATAATACCATCTCTATAGGAATACAATATACATATATGTGAAATACATTCCGAAGTTACATATACATCAACACTCCCTCTTAACTAGGAAGGTATTTCTCATCACAGTTCTTCTAGCACAAGTCATCTTCTCTGGATCATCGTCACTGGATAATCGTCATCGAGTCATCATCATCGTCATTGCTGCTTCTATCTCAATCAATCTCTGAATCTACTCGTCATAGGAAGTTCTACAGAGCCAGTCCTTTTTCATACTGGATGTAGGCCCACCACCTGCAGGTCTTCGTCATCACTGGCCATACTGTGGAATCCTCAGGACTTATTACGTGCGTCACAAAACCTCGAAAGAGCATCCCAGGCTGTTACGAGCACACAGCTCTACCTATAGGATCTCCTAGGGCGCTATTACATGTGACCCCACCACAAAACCTCGAAAGAGCATCCCAGGATGTTACGGGTACACAACTCCGACCTGTAGGATCTCCCATGGCGCTATTATATGTGGTCATGGCAAAACCTCGCAAGAGCATCCTAGGACTGATTACGGGCACACAGCCGAAACCTATCGGATCTCCCAGGGCGCTATTACATGCCATAGGACAAAACCTCGCAAGAGCATCTGCCAGATATCCCAGGGCGCTATTACATGCCATAGGCAAAACCTCGAAAGACTATCTGCAGATCTCCCAGGGCATCGAATTACATGTCCTCCCAGAGCAAAACCTCGAAAGAGCATTTGCCAGATGTCCCAGGGCACCGAATTACATGCCATAGGCAAAACCTCGAAAGACCATCTGCAAATCTCCCAGGGCACCGGATTACATGCTCATCTGCACAACCTGATCCATGGCCATAGAATATCAACCTGATACTCACCATACATCATCCTGATGTATCCATGATCATCCTGATCATCATCATTGCAACGTCCTGCTGCATGTCATCTAGAGAAACATCCTGAAGCTCGTCATCTATGATCATCCTGATCATCACTGCAACATCCTGCTGCATGTCATCTGGAGAAACATCCTGAAGCTCGTCATCTATGATCATCCTGATCATCACTGCAACATCCTGCTGCATGTCATCATACCTGATCCACCTGATCATCAATGCATCTACCTGATGCATACCAAGTATCTACCTGATACATATCATCATACATGATCCTCCTGATCATCAATGTATCCACCTGATACAAATACATATCACCATACATGATCCACCTGATCATACAATGTATCCACCTGATACATATACAGATACATGGTCCAAGCATCCAACATGATGCATATACAAAATACATACACATGATCCAACTGATCATATCCAGCATCAACATGATGCGTACATACATACATAAAAATGATCCAACTGATAATATCCAGCATCCAACATGATGCGTACATACATACATAAATGATCCAACTGATCATATCCAAGCAGAAACCAGAACATCATCCTGATGCTCATCATCCAGCGCTTACATCCACAGCCATGTGAAGGATCCTCCTTCCAACATGCTTGGAATGGCTTCAGCAAATGTGTCCATTACTTCTTCCTCGAAGTGTCCTCGATCTGAAGAACGCCAAGCCTCTCTCTGAAGTACTTGAACTTCACCCTGGCTAGTGGCTTCATCAGCACATCTGCAATCTGCTCGTCCGTCGCAACATATAGGAGTTTCACAGCTCCTCTCTGCACCATATCCTTGATATAGTGATATTTGATCTCTATGTGTTTCGACCTGTCATGAAACACTGGGTTCTCGGACAGCTTCACACAACTCTGGTTATCACAGAAGATACCAGTAGCCTCCAACGGGAGATCAAATAACTCAGACAGTAGCTTCCGTAGCCATACTACCTCACAACTGGCTGAACAGGCTGCAACATACTCTTCCTCAGCTGTACTCAATGCTACACAGGACTGCTTCCTGCTAAACCAAGAGATAACACCTGATCCCATACTGAAGCAACACCCAGATGTGCTCTTCCTGTCTGCAGCACTGCCAACCCAATCTGAATCAACATAACCCTATAGGTTAAACTTTTGATTCGCTTCATACTTGAGCCCATAATCCACTGTACCCTTCAGGTACCTCAGAACATGCTTTACAGCAACCAGGTGAACACTCCTCGGATCCGTCAGGAACTGGCTCAATGTGTTCACAGCAAAGCAAATGTCTGGTCTCGTGTTCGTCAAGTACATCAATGACCCAATCATCTGACGATACATAGAGACATCAACCAGATCAGATGAAGCATCACATAGAAGCTTCAGATTCGATGCCATAGGTGTGGCCATGGCCTTGCAATCCATCATCCCGAACCTCTTCAGGATCTCTACTGCATACTTCCCTTGTCCAAGGAAGATTCCATCTGCACTCTGCCACACCTCCATGCCAAAAAACAAATAGTGCATCATCCCAAGTTCTTCATCTCAAACTCGGTAGTAAGCTTCCGCTGCGTGTCGGCAATCAATCTATCTTCACCATACCAAGTTCTGCACATATATGATTTCCTATCATGTGTCTCAGAACAAGTGGCTGCTCCACATACACTTCTTCTTCAACCACACCATTCAAGGAAGCTGTCTTGAATCCATCTGGTGTATCTTCTATTTCATTACTTTTATATTTCTCTATGCTGCCATCTGCAACATGCTTGATCTGATATTTCCATTTGGAAGTCACAACAAACTTCCCTTCAGCTCTTGGGACCGCATCCCAAACATCGTTCTTCATGATCGACAAATCATGGCATTCTTCCCGTATCCTGGGAACTTCAATATCTTCAATAGATATCTTTGTTGCTGGAACAAATGTTGTAGTCCTTTTGTAGGTGAAGGCATACGATCTTTCCTACACAACAAGTTAAATTGCATGATTAGAAAACATCTCATAGTTTTCAGAACAAATTCTTACACATAAAGAAATATGTCATACAGTCATGCAATTATCTTTGCCAATGCTTCAATACAACATTTATCCATCTCCCGTAACTTTCTAGATTCCTTCCAATCTCTACCAGAACATTGTTAAGAGTGTGCACAACTCCCAACATGTCAGCAAAGAGGTTTCATTCTAGATAAGTAGCAATGGAATGTTGTACAGTGCCATAGGCCACTTACCCATGTATATTAGTAGTATAATGTTCATCAATGCAACTATTCTAATATGCACAATACATATCCTAAGTCTAGGAACATAAGCATATACATCATTGAACAATTTTATTTAAACAAACACATATGCAAGAAATGATAATTAAAATACTTATCTTTGTTTGTTCATTGGGTGGACTCCCTCTGAGTCTTCGCTTTCTTGCAGGAGCTACTGGAGTTCTAATTTGCAGTAGCTTCTTCTACACCTTTCTGTTGTGGAATGTAGAGAGATGGACAACTCCCTCTGAATATCTGCATCCTTTCATAAACCACTGGAGTGTACTCCCTCTTGATCTTTTCTCCCTGGATTACATGTCCTTGAACTTATATACATTCTCGATCCCTATGCATGCTTGTTAGTATCATCATTGTGTTATCCTCTAGGTCTAATATAAAATCATACATTCATTAGTATACTATTAAAACACAATAATCTCAAGCATGTATAGTCATGATCATTTCAAACAGAAATAGTAAGCATTATTATTCAAGGTTTATGTAGGATTCTTATGGTTAGTCAAATCATAAGAAACATAACATATCTAAACCTGTAATTACTCAAACCTATGACTCTTCAGGTTAGTTGAATCATCAATCAAGATAAGAGATATAATATGCATAAAACCTGTGATTATTCAAACCTATATCTTCATGATTCTTCTGGTTAGTCATATCATCAATTATGGTAAGAAACATAATATGCATACAACCATGATTATTCAAACCTATGACTTCATGAATAATCATTATCAACAACAGTATAAGATCCTAACACAAGGTAGGATTCTGTCTTGATATAGGAAAAACATACCTGGATTAGCATGCTAGCTATTTATGTCTAACATACTCACATGATGTCTTCTTGTTCTTCTTCAATGACTTGTGCTAGTAACCTGTATATCTCATAGGTTAATTATTACAAAACCAAGTTATACATACCTCGTAAATGGATCTTCTATGAGATCCATGACAATGGATGACTCTTTGTCCTCATATTATCATGATCATATGTTCTTGGACCAGAACATGATTTGTCTTTCTTGGTGTACCTTTCATGTTAGTAGACAACATAAACCTCATACAACACCATAATGCATTAGTACAATTATAAGTGTCAACACCCTAACCAATGAATATCTTCTATCATGCATTCATAATTTTGTTAAGGTGATACGACACATCTAAAATCAAGATTGTACTAACCGTAATAACATGAAGACAAACATACCATAAACTTAATCAAGAACAAATCTCAAAACATACCTCGATGAGTCATACCTGTCGAGATCACTTGTAATATTCTTACGTAAATCCTTAGCCTCATCTCCCTCTGAAACAGGGACTCCTTCACTTATGTAGGTGACCAATCCATCTTCTTCTAGGATTAACCCTATCCACTTGATTTGCAAGAACTGGACCTGGAGCTGGATATGGGTTTGTCAGAGAAACCCCAAAAATTCAAACTTTGAATTTCAAACTTCCGAAAGGATAGAAATATGCGCCTTGATGAGCTGATCAAACTGGTATATTCAGAATTTGAAAACTGCAAAGTTTTACTCCTCAATTTTGCCTTTGAAACTTCCGGATTCACTGGACGGACCCTGAACTGGGGTTTGATGAATCCCACTCTTCTTCCCAATCAAAAGGTTTGATCCAAATCTCTAAGCTTCTATTTTTCTGAGGAGCTTCCAGCCATGGTCACAGATTTCAAAAATTCCCATTTTTACAGAAGCCCTAATTTTCCACTTTCCTGATCAAAGTCCCGAACTAGGGTCTGATCAAGCCCGGCCTTATGCCCAACCAAAAATTCTGATCTTGGTCTCTAAATTTTTATTTTGATGAGTAGCATTCAGCCGTGGTCTCCGATTACAAAAATTCCAACTTTCTCCAAAGCCCTAAATTCTGGAAGCCATGAATGAAGGTACCAAAAACTAATTCTGTTTTGACAGAAATATGTACCTGATTGTTTCTGGTGTAACTCCAAAATTTTGGATCCACAGGGTCTGAAAAAGTTTCCTGAGATAACCTGACCTATTAGCTTTCCATCCTGACAGGTCTGACCTCAATTGGATTTTCTGAGAGAGAGTTATGCCAAATGTCGCAACGTGACCTGTTTTGGGATAATACAGGAGTGCGAACTTGTATGGCATTCCACATGTCACTATTTGAACTTCGGCCTCTGAAAACTTTCCTTGAGATATCTCGCCCTGTCATCTTTCCATCCTGATAGGTTTTACCTCAATTGGATTTTCTGAGAGAGAGTTATGCCAAGTGTCGCAACGTGACCTGTTTATGGGATAATACAGGAGAGCGAACTTGTACGGTGTGCCACGTGTCACTGATTCACCTTCGGCCTCTGAAAACGTTTCCTGAGATAGTACAGTCTATGTACTATCTGTCACTTTTTACAAAATTTCATTTGGAGATTCCTAGCCCAGGTTATGACCTTTTTATCAAGGTCACCTGATTTTGACTCAGATCTGGAAGAGGCAGAAACCCTATATTGTACAGATCATAAATCACAAAGTAAAACGAATTAGAGGTTGTCCTTTGGAAAAATGGTACATGGAGATCTTATCTTCATCCTGTAACAATTTCAGATCCGAAAACTTCGCCAAAACGGATTTATAGCGAAAGTGCTACGATGACTGGTTTTTGCTATATCAAGCCCTAGCATCGTAAGTGCAACAAGTGTCATACATGCCATATCATGCCTTCTTTCAGGCTAGCTCTGATACCATGTTAAATTTTATGAATTTACTTCAATTTGATCTAGGATCTTAACTGAGAGAACAACATGTACAGCATATCTACAGCATATCAATCATGGAGACAATAATGCAAGCACACAAGAGACACAAAGATTTACTTGGGGAAAACCATAAAGGTGAAAAACCCCAATAACTTCCTCAGAGATAGATAGAGAAATGATACAACCAACCATGAGAGATAGACATAACCTAGCAGCAGATCTTCCTCCTCCATAAGTGTGCCACTCCTCCTTGAGTGCATGTGTGAGAAGTGAGTGAGTAAATAGAGTGCCTTCCGCACTCTATTTATACTTGACTTGACTTGCCTTTTTACCTAACTCATGTAGGCTCGAACTTAACCACATAACATAATGCTGACTGGGCCGACCCCCAATAGGGTGGTCTAATAACCCTTTGACCCACATGGACGACCCCCAATAGGGTGGTCTAATAACCCTTTGACCCACATGACTTATATAGGGCCGACCCCAAACATGATGGTCTAATAACCCATCAAGTATAAATTACGACACTTACAATATAAATAACGACACTTCCTTATAGAGGAATAATACCATCTCTATAGGAATACAATATACATATATGTGAAATACATTCCGAAGTTACATATACATCAACACAAAGATGGACTCCTTCCTTCTTTCTCATAATTTCCAAAGATGGAAATCTGATCCGAATGTGTATCTTCAGTGAGTTAAAGGTAATTTGTTGGTTATTGTAATTTATGTTGATGATATTCTCATTACTGGTAGCACTCTTACTTCAATAAACAAGCTAAAAACTGCCTTAAATCTAGCTTTTGACATGAGCAATATGGGCTTGCTGAGTCAGTTTTTGGGCTTGGAGATAGCTCAAAATTTTGATGGAATCACTATATATCAGCAAAAATATGCTTCCAACCTGTTATTGAAGTTTAATATGGATAAATATAAGGCAGCCCCATTCCCATTCCTCTCAAGAATCAATCTTGAGGAGGGAGATTCTACACCGCTTGCAGATTGCAGTATGTATCAACAGTTGATTGGTTCACTACTTTATTTGACACACTCAATGCCTAATATTTCATATGCCATGAGTGCCGTGTCAAGGTATATGAAGCAGCCCCATGAGCTTCATTGGCAAGCATCCAAGTGGATCTTGCAATATGTGCAAGGTACGAAACATTTTGGCATACATTATGCTGCAGATTCTAAGCTTGATTTCATTGGTTTTACTGATTCAGATTGGGTAGGTGATAGCATTGATCGAAAGTCCACTTCTGGTTATGTTTTCATGATTGGTCATGGCCCTATTTGCTGGTCCAACAAAAAATAGGCAGCCATTGCACTTTCTTCAGCAGAGGCAGAGTATTGAGGGGCAGTCAATGCCTACATTCAGGCACTTTGGTTGCAGGGTATTCTTTCCGAGTTTGGTTTTGGTGGCCCTACTTCGACTGTCCTCTTTTGTGACAATCAAAGTGCTATCAAGATCTCCACAGATCCAGTTCAGCGGCAGAGGACCAAACACATTGAGATTCATATGCACTACATTCGATAGTTGGTGCATGATCGCACCATCATTTTGTAATATTGCCCTACTGATGAGCAAATTGCAGACATCTTCACTAAGAGCTTCACTGAGAAGAAGTTCACTTACCTCCGTTCACTGTCTGGGGTGAGTTCCATCATGATGGAGACAGATTGATCCATTATTATGCTTTAGCTTGAGGGGGGTCTTTCTTCCCACTAGGTTTTCCCTCTTTCCTCACTTAGTTTATTTTCAGCATTTTTTGGATTATTCTATTGGGGTGACCTTTGGTCTTAGTTACCAGGGCCCCACATTATTTTTTGCACATCATAGTCTAGCTTGAGGGGGGGTGTTCAAATATCCACATCATCTTTTTCAGGACCTTGCATGCAATTAGGGTTTGCATGCATCCCAGTCACCATGTGATGCCTCCAGCACCTTACCCACCTTATTCTAGCACCCGGGAGCCACTTAGTTCAGAGTTTCATCCCTCCCAGTCAAGAAGGCACCCACTTCTCACCTACTGCCAGAGAAGGGTGCACTTCTTCACCTACCACTGTAGTTCCACTTCAGTTACACTCAGTTAGCTCCGATTCTCCTTGATTTGAGGCTAGTTTCACTCCCGACTGACTGTTTCACTCTGTTGGACCTCCAGATTTACTAGATGACTTGTTCTGACTTCAGTTAAGCCTCCCATGTGCCCTCCACTAAGTCTCCTTCCCTATATCAGTGCTACACACTTCAGTTACACATGACACACTCAGTTAGACTTAGCTTGACACCTAGATGACTAGTTCTTGTGCATTGATGACCACCACTGATTGATGATGAGGACTCCTAGTTGGAGTCAAGCTACTCCATCCAGTGATTCGAATGAGATTCTTAGTCAATTCGAATTGCTCACTCACATTGTCAAATTGTATTGTAATTATTCACCCTTATTGGGATATTGAGCATTGTGCATGTTTTACACAGTTTTACACCATATTTTCTATGTTCATCTGTTGTCATTGATTTACTTGTTCATTAGATCTGCTGTGACTAATTTTACACTCACTGGAGGTGAAGCTAAGGGGGTGGCTGCGGAATCAGGTTTCCACAACTTGGTGATGCGAGTTTTGGCTAACCAAAAAGAAACGCTCTGCGGGGATCGCACTATGGACTGAAGACTGCGCAAAGTCTCATACTTCACGGCTGACACTTATACAAGTTGAGATAGTTGCACAACCAACGCATCCAAGGACTGCACGGTTTGGATAAGTTTCAACGACAGAACATCGCAACTGATGAATACGCTTCCTCTTTGGACTTAACAAACCTTGATGACTTTACTTAGTGCTTTATTCATTCATCTATTGTCTTAGATTATTTAGCCTTATATATTATGCAACAAGACAAAATACACTACTTTGTGCACTTCTAGTTCTGGGCTTCAAGGGAGTCGCCCGGTGCGATATCTCCTACTTAGGTGGTTATCTAAATGACTTATGCATTCGCTAACTCAGAAATACTGTTCATTCAACATTCATCCATACATGTGATACTTAACATATTATTCCCATCATTCTTATGGCGAATACATATAAAAGTATGAACATATCAACTGATAAGTGAGAGTTCAAGCATTAATTGTAAGCAAACAGACAAGTGCAAACACATAAACAATCACACTACACAAGATTTAATGTGGTTCACCCCCATGATGGGAGCTACATCCATAGGAACTATTGTAATACTAATATTTGGGAAGGGTACAACAGTTCCAGTTTGCGCACTCAACTGCAGACTCTCTTCTCTCTCTCAATAGGCCTCTACGCAGACAGCTTGCAGAGCCTTTACAATGGATTTCAGCAATACAATAGAGTATCACTCATATTTTGCAATTACATTGACCTTCACGATAGATTAACCCTTTCCCTTACAAAATATGCCCTTTTTATAGATCATGCCCATACGTCATGTCTTTACAATAGCTGGGCAAAACCGTAAGTGTTTCAAAAATTGTCGCGGTTTTCAGCTAACTGGACTTGCTGGTTTTGGTAGCGAATCTTCCGTCGTGGTTGTCCTTTATGCATGGTCACATTGCTATCAGTCCCCATGTCGTACTCATTCCAACAGGTCGCTTTCACCAAATCGTTCCTTCTTTAACGGCTTAATGCGACTGGTTCATGTAGTGGTTCCTTGCTTGTGCGACCGATTGCTTTCTTCCTCTTTACTCCTCACCCATCGCTTGGTAATACTGGAGCATCTTTACCAAAAATAGACCACTGATGGTCTAACCAAAATATGTGCCATCTTCCATCCAACATTCTTCCTTGATGAATCTCCATATATCAGGCTCATCGCAGCGCTAACTCCACTACAGCGTTGTACATCGCAGCTCTTCCGACGTTGCACTGCGCTCAACTTCGCAGCTCTCCGAAAATTGAATTGTCCAAAAGGTATTCAACTTTATTGCGCAGTGCCAAAAATTGACTTGCACAAAAATGCCCCACTTGGGCCAAGCCCAACAGGCCCCTAACACTTACATGTGGCTCGTCCTCGAACCGCCTTCAACCTCTACTTCTCCTAGCTATTCTTCCTCCTGTGGACCTAACTTCATAGCGAACTCCTGATATTTTGTACTTAACTTTTCGACCATGTCCTTGCTGTCTTGCTCGATCTGCTTGATTGTCTCCAACACATCAACTGTTACTTCATCGTCCACTTGCTCTTGTACTGAATCCTATCCTTCACGAAGTTCCCGCAATTCTACTTCAATTTTTTGTGTTAGTTCATGGGCTTCTTATTGGAGGGGCTGTGACTTATCCCCAACTTCAGTTTCCCTATCTCTCAACACTTGCACTTGTTTTTTAAAATCCTTGACTTCATGATATCTGTGAAGGCAGTCTCTTTATGGCAGAGCCTTTACCTCTACGTCCATCAATTCTAGTGATGCCCGCTTATCCTTCAGGGTGTTCTTGAGTTCCAGCAACTATGGGTCTTCTTCAATTGCAATAAATGTTTTTGTCGCCTCGTCCAGTAGAGTTTGGTACTTATCCACTTCACTAGCTATACTTTCTACTGCAGCTTTCACTTCTTCTGCTCACAGTTGTTGCTGATCAGGAAAAGTCTTTGACTAATTCTGCGCTTCTAATGCAGCAATATTCGCTTGATAACTAATCTCCATATCTTTCATTTCTTCCTTAATATTGTTGACCACCTTGCCGATATTAATGACAATGCCCGTAGACTTTGACTACTCATTGCATTTCGACATCTTCATGGCTACCGTAGAGATCGTATGCTCTAGTCTCATTCGGTGGTCATGCTCATCTTGAAGTTGCATGGACCTCTTTAAGCTTGACTCCTACAATTGTTTGTAGTTTGAAACTAACTCATGGTGTGGGTTCCTCGAAACTACATCTCTCTCATGGATCTCCCCCATAACTTGCGGGTGCAGATCATGTAGACCCTCCAATGGCAGTACTGAGATGTCCACTTCCACATGCTGGAGATCCTGCTCACCCACCGTTAACTATTTGCGCAGTGTTAACCTTCCACTCAGTGGATCCAGTCTGACTATGCATGGCTTGGACAGAAAATTCATGGTTAGTTGCGTTTTCTTTGGCTCAAAGTGCCTCATGACTTCCCTTCTGACTCTGAGTCTCATGACAAGGGTAATCTGCACTGTAGTTCCTCGATCTTTTATGTAATGTCTTGTAGCGTGATTAGATTCTTCTATAGGTTCTTTTGTATTGCCTCATTCTTTTTATCTTTTTCCATCATCAGTTCTTCCATCCACGATACTACTGATGATGTGATCATCTTGTAATCATCATCATGGAGTTTGGCTTCGGATTGTCCCTTACTAGCTTTCTGCTTCTTCTTCTGTACCTTCTGCTGTATAGGACTCTCAACTTCCTTTCTTTTTCCTGTCCCTTTCCATGGCTCTTCGACAATGAGTGTCTAAATGGGATTACTCTTCGTGGAGTTGCTTTCAATTTCCATAATTCCTTCGACTCTAAAATCAGGAGGCCATTCCTTCATAGAAGTATCAATGTCTTCTTCATTCACACGGTAGCTTCCCTGGAACCATTCAGGGTTCTTCTTCTGTGCCTTGGCTGAAATATGAATAGAATGCATGTCAGCATAAAAATTGACAGTGCGAATGTACTTAGCTGTTACCTCTTTTTTAATCCAGTGGCGTGACAGTAATGGCTTCGCGTAGCTACTCATAGTAAGTGTAGAAGACTTCAGCCATTGCATGCTGTCTTTCTGAATTAAAATTTTTCCAAAGGTTTGCATAATGAGGTCCTTTGCAATCACTACTGTCGGTTCTTATGCCAATGTAATCCTTTAGGTCCTTCCACCCTACGAATGCAATCAACACTATCAACCATGTATAATGGAAATTACCTCCATGTGTCTGTGTATCATTCAGTTCCTCCAAGAACTCGTTCAACAGGTACTGACACAAGTTGAGTCTTCCTCCCTCCATGTATTTTGCACCAAGCAACACTGCACCCGCAGGTACTTCCAATGGTATTTATTTTCTCATAATTTTACCGGCTAGAAGTTGTGTGACAAACCGCGTAGCCTCATCATCTATGTCATCCATGACAAAGCCTCTCTTCCCTTTGACGATGGTTTGCATTTTCTTCATCTTCATGATGACCTCCTTGTCCGTGCTTTTTCCTTGAAAGAACTGCTTTGGATCTTCGCCTCTCTTTCTTAATCCAGTGATCCAATGGATCAAGTCAATGTTTAGGTTGATATTGTGATCAATCCATAGATATCCCTGGTGGATGTGTGACATAAGAGTTCACACCACAGCATTCAACTCTAGTTTTATGTCGAAGTGTGGCAGTCTCAATAGGTTGAGCAGTCCTGATTCGACTACTCTAGATAACCATATTTATGTGACCAAGGCAGGATTGCCTTTCACATCTTTCTTCCAGCACATGTACTGGTCTGGCTGGAACTGTGGATACTTAGGTTCATTGGGGTCCTTCTGCATCTGAAGTAGGTCGTAGTCTTCCCACTTACATTCTAGGATATTACCCAATAGATTTCCTCCCACTTGGACATGTTTCTACATAGGCGAGAGCGGAATCTCATACTTAGCATTCTTCACTAGCTTAATGGTCGATGCTCCTCTACACACGGCAAGATATAATCAGTGGT
This sequence comes from Larix kaempferi, assembly GCA_027924585.1. Taxonomy (NCBI): domain Eukaryota; kingdom Viridiplantae; phylum Streptophyta; class Pinopsida; order Pinales; family Pinaceae; genus Larix; species Larix kaempferi. The sequence goes on from BSBM01001431.1 coordinate 1,634,313, forward strand.
TAGCTTAAATGGTATTTCCTTGTCTCCCAGCGAAACTTGTGGCACTATGGATCTCATCATTTTTGGCCTCATATTCAGGATTGTTGGTTCTTTACCTTCATCTTGCATTGTTGTAGCATGTCTTGGTGATCTTCGGTAAGCCTGACCTTGCTCTATGATAATTTTCTTGATGGGTGTTCTCATCAACCCTTCAATTCCTCCGTATCTAAATACCTTCACAGTCTCCTGGACCGTGAACTCTTGCTCAGTAGAGGACCTCTCAGACATTCACTGGATAGGTCTAGGCAGAATGACGGATTTTTGATAACTTGCTGTAAACAATGGCAAAGTATCGCTCGCAAGAAAATTCAAAGGTTTCGGTAATGCCCGTGATTCCAAATACAACGGTATTTATAGGCACAGCTAGCCTCCTCCATGCCCCTCAACGGCTAGATAAGCATTAAATGTGGTATTCGTTGGCCAAATACGGTGAAGATTTCGGTCCTTTTCTTCATTAAGTCGTTCAGAACAGCTATTTCTGCGTTAAATGCTCAAGCAAAAATATTTGCGACTGACACTCTAACGGCTACTTTTCTTGAGTGTTGCATCAAACTGTGTGGTGGGTCATCACTACTCCAACGCAGTCACTTCGCGGTGCCTGATTTCTTGCTTCTGAATTTAGCCTGCTTTCTCGTTCAACTTGATCTTCACAGTTGTATTTTGGGCTTCGCAACTGCGCGGTTCCTCTTGTCTTTTTCTCTTTTTCTCTGTTTTTTTTTTTGGTGCAGCTTCACTTCTTAACAAGTGCTGTGCAGTATATGCATTTTCTTCATTACAGTTCATGTACAAACTCTTCCCCATTTCTAGTGCCCAATTTCAACTATACTTTGACACTTAGAAACTTCCTCCTTTCCTGATGATTAAGGGTTCTACGAAGTAGGACTATCCCTATAGGGTTTTATTCTGCTTCCATTGACTAGGCCAGGTAAGTTATCTCCTACTATGGTGGCTAACTAGACTGCACCACCATTAGCTACATGTAAAACAGTATATGGGCCAAGCCAATGCATTTTAAACTTTCTAGGAAACTTCATAAATTTGATAACATACAGGAGGACTAGATCACCTACTTGAAAGGTCTTGTTTTTGATATGGTGCTCATGCCATGCTTTTTCTCTTTCTTTCTACACTTGTTGGTGAAATATTGCAATGAAGCGATCTTCCTCTAGACCAACCAAGTGTAGAAGCCTTTTTTCTACTGTGTCATGATCTGCAATGCCTATGAATGCAGCTATTCTTAAGCTGGGAACAATGTACTCCATTGGAATTATTGCTTCCTATCCATAGGTCAGCCTAAAAGGTGTGTGGCCAATCAACTTTTTGCAAGTAGTTTTCTATTCCCATAAAACAGTTGGAATGCGCAGGTCCCAGTCATCCCTATTGGCATTGCATATTTTTGTTAGCACATTCTCCAGTACCTTATTGAATGCTTCAACAGTTCCATTTGCTTGCGGATGATACGACGTATTTCGCTGATGATGAATGTGAAACTCTTTCGGCAATGCCTCAATAGTTATGTTTAGAAAATGAGTGCCTTGATCACTCATCAAGATCTTCAAGCATCCAAACCTTGTAAGGATGTTCTAAAAAATGAACTGCACTATAGTGACTACGCTATAGTCCTTCACTGGCTTCTCTTTGTCCCATATGGTTAGGTAATCAGTTGCAGTAATAATGTACCTCGCACCAGTTCTCTTCCCTGGTGGGTTTATAGGTCCCACAAAATCAATGGCCCATTTCTCAAATGCTTGTAATGTCAACTGTGGATTCAATGGAATTTTGTCTCTTCACGATGGCCTTCCTATCCTCTGACATACATCGTAGCTTTGGCAATGTTCTTTCGAGTCTTTGTGAATGGTAGGCCACCATAGCCCTCCTCGCAGTATCTTCTATGAACTGGCTCGTCCTGCATAGTGACTTCCAGCTACTCCTAAATGTGCATCAGCCAGTACAAATGGCTTCTCGTGCTCTAACACACACATATGCAACACTTCATCCGACCCCAATTTGTATAGTTGTTCGAAAATTATGGTGAAGTCTGTTGCTCTTACTACCAACTGCTTCTTCTGCTGTGTAGTAAACTCTATGGGTGCCAACCCACTATTCAACATGTCTATGATATCTTCATAGTAGTCATCGATAATCTGAATAGCAAACAACTATGCATCAGGCAGATTGTCTTCAAGGTTCGTAGGTTCTTCTCCTGACTCGATCCTTGAAAGATGATCAGGTCCTAAGTTCAACCGATAGGCTTAACCACTATTTCAAAGTCACACTCCTGAAATAGTAACAACTATTTGCAGATTCTCCCCCCTAACACTAGCTTGTTGACCAGGTATTTTAAAGAAGAATGGTCAGTGAACATAAAGAAGTGCTCACCAAGAAAATAGTGCCTGAATTTCTGCAGTGCATAGACCATAGCTAGGCCTTCTCTCTCGGTGGTGGTATAATTCTTGTCAGCAAATGAGAGCTTCCTACTCGAAAATGCAATGGGATGGTCAATACCTCCCTCTCCTAGCTGAGCTAGTACAACGCCCAATACTATGCATGAAGCATCGACGTGGACATGGAATGGCTTCTCCCAGTCTAGAAAAACTAAGATCGACATAGTTACCATTTTCTCTTTTAATGTGTCAAAGCTTTGCTCACATTTTGCGTTCCAGATGAACTGCGCATCTTTCTTTAACAACTTTTCCATTGTTGTGGTTATCTGCACATAACCTTTTATAAACTTCCTGTAGTAATCGGTATGCCCTAATGTGGTGCGCAACTGCTTTACTGAATTTGGCGTTGGTAGGTTAACTATAACTGTGATATACGTAGGATCAACCATCAAGCCTTGTTTGCACACAATGTGTCCCAAAAGAATACCATAAGGCACAAAAAAAGACACTTCTTCATGTTTAGTGAAATTTGATGTTGTCTGCATTTTCTAGCATCATTTTGAGGTTTGCGCAATGGTTCTTCAGTAACCCAAATACTGTCCAATCATCAAAATAAGCTTCTAAAAACTTATACATGAAATCTTTAAATTTTGTGACCACAACTCTAGAAAATATGGCAGGCGCGTTCTTCAGACCAAAAGGCATTACTGTATACTGGAATGACCCCCATTCAGTGGAAAAAGTGGTCTTGTGTCTATGTGTTGGATCAATTCTTATCTGATGGTATCCTGAAAATCCATCAGTGAAAGAGTATGCCTCATTTCCTCCAACATTATCAATCACCTCATATGTGAAAGGAGTGGGAAATACGTCATGCATCGAAGCATAATTCAATTTTATGAGATCCATGCAGATCCTAATCTCACCTTTAGTTTTCTTGTCCTGGATAACCATCAGGCTTATCCACTCTGACTCTTCAACCGTCTCGATGATCCCCGCGTCAAGCATATCATCGAGTTCTGTCTTGACTTGTTATTTGTATCATGGATTAAGTCTATAGGGTCTTTGCTTAATAGGCTTTGGACCTGGCTTAAGAGGTATTTTCATAACCCCTAAGTCGTCGAGAATACCTTTCATTTCTGTAAACATTGTCGGAAATAAATCCTGATATTCATGTAGCGGGTCTGCAATCTCCGCGACCGTTTGATCATCCTAGTAGTCTCTAATACTTGTGAACTTCGGCTCTTCGCTGGTGTCAATGTTCACTTTCCTTGTTTTTACAGGTCCACTCATGTCTGGAATTTCTAGCAGAGGTCCCTCTACGTCGCACGCTCCTTCTGACTCAAGTATGTTTATGTTGCGCGGGTCCTCCTCATCACTTTCTTCTTTGTCTTCAGCCTCTTCAGCTAGATTATAACATCCCATGGCATGCTCTATTTGTTCTGTACGCTCCGCCTGTAGGTTTGCAGGTACTTCTATAGCTCCAAAGAATTCCTCTAATGTCATGTTTCTATGTGGACATTCTGGTCTAAATATTCTTTCCTTAATAATCTACAAAGCATCATTTATGCTAGGAATCTCATCTTCAAAACTGAAATATTTCTAGAAGTTCGCAGTCAGGGTCGGCCAATCTATAGTTCCTCTGTGCAACTTCATATCCAGGTACCATTTATTTTTAGTCGGTTCCTCCAATGTATGTGCAAGAAAATGCACCCATTCTGTCTGTGGTCTCTCCCCCCATGCTTATGAACATATTTCAATATGATCCCTTGGATCCATCTGTCGATTATATTTTTCAAAGGGTAGTGTAACCTTGTCAGCCAACCTGATCTGCATCTTGATTATGCACTGATCCCATGTTGTCAATGTTTCCTTATGCGCAGCCCACCATCTGGCAGGTGTCTTACGCAATGCCATGTCTAGTGCTGGTAAGCAATGTTCAGCTGCAACTTAGACAATATATTCTTTGATAAAGAAATAAACATTAGATGAACCATCATAGGAAGGAATTGGCCTTACCTCTTTTCCAATCCAGCGCAGTGACTTTGTTATCTACGTGCATATTCTAGGGGATACTTCATGCATGTGGTTCTTCCAGTTCTCCAGTCCTGCATCGGAGTCTGAGATGCAAGAGTTATCATAGCACTAACTGAGTGTTCCATCAGTAGTAGGATTAATGTAATCATCATCATTCATAGTCATTTTGTAAATGCGGTCCAAGTCTTGAGCTTGGGATTCATCTTGAATCGGCTCAATGTATCTTCCGCTGTCTGAAGGGTCCAATGGTGCGATGACCCTTATGTCCTGGCCTTCAAATATCATCTTCTTTGTCTTCAAATTTATAATGGCGAGGTTATCCATAGCCCAGTCAATTCCCAACATTGTAGGATAAGGTTGACTATCGTCCACAATCTCAATAACCTCAAAGTCTGCATAGCTTTGCACTCCATATATATCAACAATAACATTGGCCAGTCTCCCAAAAGGTATAACTCTCAGTTGGTTTGCTAATTTAAACTGTATGGGTGACCACAACAACTTTGGTCTCCCCATCTGTTGCCATGTCTGCTTTGTCAAGACATTTACTTATGATCCAAGATCAAGGATGATCTCATCCATCTCATAGTATCCTATCTGCGCACTGAGCCGCATTTCTTGACCTAATCTTTTGTGTTTCTTGATCTGGTGAACTGCTCCCCGGGTAGTCTCTATCTCACTATGTGGCTCATACTAGTTCAATAACTTTTGTAATTCTGCTAAAGCATCTGGGCTCTTCAGTAATTTCATGCAGCTCCTTAAGAACTGTGCAACAAAGGTTCCTGTCTCTACTGCGTCGTGCATTTTGTCATATGTCGCTGGCATATCCTATGCCTTTAATACTTCACTACACAATGAGATTCTTGGTGAAGTAGGTGGCAGTTCTTTGAAAATGTCCCACGCTTCTTCAAATACTTCTTTATTTTTCTCTAAATTGAAGGCAGGTGCCTTCCCAACAGCTTTTCTTATCCAAATTGTTTTAGTAGGTGTCTGCTTAGTATCGAATCCCCCAAAATTCAAAGCTTCTGCTCCTCTATCTCTTCCTATTGCAGTGCCACTTCATGTCACTAAATTGATACTCGGATCTGTAGCTCTTCTCTATGCTATGATCAACTAAATGTTTGGGTTTGGTGCATCTTGCTTCCGTTTCTGCATCTCTGCTGCTACGACTAGACATGCCTCAATGACATGATCAAAGGATTTACAATAGTTACAAGTAGTGCATTCATTGGTACAGTCTCTAAACACATGGCTAGGATGACCACAGTTATAACAGATTACTTGACCTCGACCTCTTCCTTGCGTTGGGTCGGCATTCCTTCCTCTCCCGCGGTATCCTCCACCATGGCCTCTATATGAACCTTGATCATACTGTGTATTTTCTTGCTTCGACTGAATTTCTTCTCGGACTTTGTATACTCCACCACCTTGCATATTCTCCATGTCTCGCTTTCTTCTGTTCATGAGCTCATATGCACAATAATTGGATTCATCATGTCCAACTGACTTACAGAAGTTACAATATAGGTTCTTAGGGGTTCTAACATACTTATGTATCAAATAACAGTCTTCAGGATGGTGTTCTCTAGTTCTATAGATTTCACACCACAACGCCTGGTTCTGATTGAGTGGATTTGGTGCTCCACTGTTAAGGTAGTCCTGAAATAAAGGGTAGTGTTCTATGGTGTGGCCTTCTCCCTTGCATCTTGTAAACCATACTTCTTGTCTCTCTTGTTTTCCCTTCTTCATATCCTGTAGTTGTAATGTTAGGGTAGCTAACTAGGTTTGAATCTGAGACATCCCAGTGCTAGTTTCTCCAATCGACGAATCCTCTAACTTCATCACGATCTCTAAGGCCTCTGCCTACGATGAAACCTTTTGTTGCATCAACGTTAGTCTGATATGGGGCAACAACACAGCTATGACCCATTCCTGGTGCTGTTGCGGAGTTATGGCAAAGATCACTTGGTCCAACAATGTCTTAAATTTTTTATTGAATTCCCAGACTGTCTCATTAGGTTTCTGCTTAATCTCTTTTAACTCTATGATACACAAAGATTTTGACTTTTGCTTCTTAAATTATGCTAAGGGTGCAGCCTTGATTTCTACCAAGTTTCTATTATGTCCCTACAAATATTTCATGAACCAATGCAAGGTTCTATCTCTGAAAGTGGTGATGAGCCGCACTTGATTCACAGTGTCATCCTAAACCTGCTTAACACTCCACATAGCTTCACATAGAAACCAATGTTGATCAGGGTCTTCTAGACCCATTCCCTTGAATATCGACAACTTGATATCGTCAGTCATCCTCCCTCTAGGTGGCGTGGTACTCTAAGTAGTGCTAGGGATAATAATCTGAGGAATGATCTGAGATGGAATAGGCTGAGTCGGGATGGTCTAGCCACTCGCTCTTGTGATGTTACCAGTACTGATATTCTGTGGAGTAGGAATATTACTAACGGGAGGTTTCTGAACTGATAGATTATGAGATAGGGGAGGCGCGGTACTTGCAACCGACAGATTCTGCGGTGTAATAGGATGATAAGTAGTTGACAGAGGTGCGGTCTGATTATTAGGCTCACATGGTATCTCGGTATCTACGCGGAGTCCATGCGGTATAGGATTTTTCTTGGTGGTATACTTGTATCTCTTTCCACTTCTCAAATTATGGGTTTCTTCGTTGGAATCACTATATATTCTATTTACCATGGTAGATTCAAAAAAATTTACTGCATTCTCAACACGCCTTTCTCAGCTATAAGCATTTTAATGTATAAACTGAGATTGTTTAGGTACTTACCTATGAACCCTTTGAAAAAATCTACTTCGGCTACATTATAGGATTTCAACGTGTTTATAGTGAACTCTGTCACGAAGCCGTCCAATATGATGTCAACCTAGAAGTCGACTGCTCGCGAAAGTGGAATATCTATTGCTTTGAGCCTCTCTGTAAGATTCGGAGTCCACTCGGTCGGTTCTCCTGGATGGAAACAGTTCTTTCACTCTGCAAGCCTTGACAACCACTCGTGCAACTCGTTTCCAAATGATGCCTAAAAAATTTTGTGAATCTCTTCCCACATGTATTTGTTCAACCACTGAACCTCAGAAAGACATGGGTGTCTATTCTCCTTCCTTGCGAAGCCTCTTTCTGTCTTATCACACCAGGGTCAGATGTCTTTCTTGTTTGGATGCCAATTTTTTGCAATCAATGGAATCTTATATTCATCGCACATCACTTTTTTCAAATATACTATCACATCACTGGTCTTAGCGCGACAATAGAACCATTTGTTGGCTTACAATACTACTCTAGAGGTTCCCAATGTAGACCCAGGTTCTTCCCAGTTTCAAAAAATGAACAAAACCCCTTTTCACTAGCCCTTTTGGCAACAATCTACGAACAAACTGAGGTCTCACCCGAGGCGAAGCTAAGGCGGTGGCTACGGAATCAGGTTTCCACAACCTAGTGATGCGAGTTTCGCCTAACTAGAGAGCAGTGCACTGCGGGGCTCGCGTTACGGACTGAAGACTACGCGAAGTCTCCTACTTCATGACTGACACTTATGCAAGTTGAGATACTTGCACAACCAACGCATCCAAGGACTGTGTGGTTCGGATAAGTTTCAACGATAGGACAACACAACTGACAAATATGCTTCCTCTTCGAACTTAACCAACCTTGATGACTTTACTTAGCTCTTTATTCATTCATCTACTTCCTTAGATTATTTAGACTTATATCTTATGCAACAAGATGAAATACACTGCTTTGTGCACTTCCGATGTTGTGCTTCAAGGGAGTCTCCCGACGCGATCTATCCTACTTAGGTGGTTATCTAAATGACTTATGCATTCGTTAACTCAGAAATATTGTGCATTCAACATTCATCCATATATGTGATACTTAATGTATTATTCCCATCATTCTTCTTGCGAATACATATAAAAGTATGAACATATCAACTGATAAATGAGATTTCAAGCATTTATTGTAAGCAAACAGACAAGTGCAAACACATAAACAATCACACTACACAAAATTTAACGTGCTTCACCCCCAGGATGGGAGATATGTCCACAGGAACTGTTGTTATATTAGTCTTTGAGAAGGGTACAATAGTTCCAATCTGCGCACTCAGCTGCAGACTCTCTTCTCTCTCTCAATAGGCCTCTAGGCACGCAGCCTGCAGAGCCTTTACAATGGCTTTCAACAATACAACAAAGTATCACTTAGATTTGGCAATTACATTGACCTTCACAAGAGATTAACCCTTTCCCTTACAAAATATGCCATTTTTATAGACCATGCCCATAGCTCATGTATTTACAATAGCTGGGTGAAACCCTAAGGGTATCCAAAACTGTCTCGATTTTCAGCTAACCGAACTTGCTAGTTTTGGTAGCGAATATTCCATTGTGTCCATCCTTTTCCCATGGTCACGTCGCTATAAGTCCCTTGTCATGAAAACACCAACAGGTCTCTTTCACCAAGTCGTTCCTTCTCTAATGGCTTCATGCGGACAGATCATGTATTGGTTCCTTGCTTGTGTGACTAGATGCTTTCTTCCTCTTTACTCCTTACCCGTTGTAATCCTGGAGCATCTTTACCAAAAATAGACCACCAATGGTCTAACGGGAATACATGCCATCTTTCATCCAACATTATTCCTTGCTGGATCTCCATAGATCGGGCTCATTGTAGTGATGTACCTTGGAGCTCTTCTGATGCTGCACTGCTCTCAACTTTGCAGCTCTCCCAAACCTGACTTGTTCAAAAATTTGTTAACTTTACTGCGTAGTGCCAAAACTTGACTTGCACAAAAATGCCCCACTTGGGCCAATCCCAACAAGGTGGGAATGAAAGTGGAGGCATATAGGAAGAGAGATGGGGTGGGGTGGTTAGTGGTATTGGGGAGTGGGATTAGTAGAAACATAGAGAGAGGGGTGTATTTGGGATGGGGGAGAGAGAGAGAGAGAGAGAGAGAGAGAGAGAGAGAGAGAGAGAAAGGGGGATGATTAAGGGTATGGGTGAGTAGGAAGCTTCGAGTACAGAAAAAGATATAGATCAGTAGGGTTAGGGGTTTGGGTAGTTAAAGAGAAGGGGTGTATATTTAATGAGTATTGGGGTTGATAGAAAGAAGTGGTAGGGGTGACGGTGGTTAGGAGAGAGAGGTGGGTTAGAGGTAGAGGTAGAGGGAAAAGCATGCTGGTTATGGTCATAGATATGGGGTTTAAGAGTAGAGAGGGAGGGGGGTAAGGGTGAAGGGGCTGTGGAGTTGACGGTTGGGGGTAGGGAGAGAGAAGGTGTATCAATAGGGGGATGAGGAGTGTGATTTTTGGGGTTAGAGAGAGAGAGATATATTTATGGTTTTGGGGAGGAGGAAAGTTAAAGTGAATGGGGGAGTATATATGGGGGGAGAGAGAGAGAGAAGGAGGTGGGAAGGAAAGTGGAGGTAAATAGGAAGAGAGATGGTGGTGGGGTGGTTAGTAGTATTTTGGAGTAGTATTAGGAGAAACATAGAGAGTTGGGTGTCTTTGGGATAAAGGCAAGAGAGAGAGAGAGAGAGGGTGTGGTTAGTTGTAGGAGTAAGGGAGAGAGAGAGAAGGGGGGGTTAGTGGTAGAATTAGGAATGAGAGAGATGGGGGGGACTATAATGGGAGAAAGAGAGAAATATAGAGGTGTGTAGGGAGGTGGGAGTAGATAAAGATAAATATGATGGGGGGGTTGTTAATGGCTGAGGGTTAAGAGTTAGGAGAAACATGGAGAGAGGGGGATTATGGATAAGTGGAGAGAGTGCTTGTGCATAAGAAGGTGATTTAGTGGTAGGAGTAGGGAGAAAGAGAGACATAGGGAGTGTGAAAGAAGGATAGAGAGAGAGTGGGTTTAGGGTGGAGAGAGAGAAAGAGAGAGAGTAAGATTGAGAGAGGGGGTTAGTAATGGTTTGGGGGAGAAGGGGGGAAGAGAGAGAGCGAGCAGGGGGATTAGTTTTAGGGGTTGGAGTAAGAAGGTAAGTGTGTTTTTTGAAGATATAGATATTAGGGAGTGTTAAGGAGTAGGGGGAGAGAGGGGATGGGGGTTAGGGGTAGGTGGATTTGCATAGGGTTTAGAGAGAGAGAGAGAGGTGATTAGGGGTAGTGGAGAGGAGGGGTTAGGGGAGAGAAAGAGATAGAGATAAAGAGTGTTAGGGGTTTATGGAGGATGAAGTAAATTAGAGAGAATAGGGGTAGAAAGAGAGAGAAAGAGGGCTAGTTTAGTTGTGGGATTAGGGGGTGAGCTTCTGTTTTAGAGAGAGAGAGAGAGCATGGGAGTGTTAAGGAATATGGGTTGGAGAGAGGGGTGGGGATTAGGAGTAGGTGGACTAGTATAGGTTTGAGAGAGAGACGTGAGGGTTATTAATTGTTTGAGGGGGAGGGGGGAGAGAGGGAGGAACAAAGAGGATTACTTTTAGGGGTGGGAGTAGGAGTTCCAGTGTGTTTGTTTTAGAGAGAGAGATTAGGGGTTTCAAGAATAAGGGGAGAGAGGGAGTCAGGGTTAGGGTAGGTGGATTGGTACAAGGTTGAGAGAGAGAGTGTGATTAGGGGTAGTGTGGAGGAGGGGGTTGGGGAGAGAAAGAGATTTAGATAAGGGTTGTTAGTGGTTTAGGGAGGATGAGGAAAACTAGAGGGAATGGGAGTTATATCAAGATAGAGAGAGGGGGGTTAGTTTTATGGTGGAACTAGCGGAGTGATTGTTTGTGTCAAAGCGATAGAGAGAGAGAGAGAGAGAGAGAGAGAGAGAGAGAGAGAGTGAGGGGTTTTAGGGAATAGAGGGAGAGAGGGGGTGATTAGGGGAATTGGGGATGATGGGGTTGAATGAGAGATAGTGATAGATATTGATAGGGTTAGAAGTAGGGGGTGTGTTTATAAGAGACACAGAGAGAGTTTGGATAAAGGTTAGGTAAGAGAGAGAGAGAGAGATTAGGGGTCTAATTAGTTATATAGGAAAGGAGGGGTCTTAAGTGAGAGAAAGATATAGATATCAAGAGGGTCAGGAAGATAGAGAGAGAGGGGGGGTAGGAAAGAGAGAGAGGAGGGTTGGTAGAGAGAGGGGGGTTAGGGGTTGTGGGAAAAGGAGGGATGCTAGTGAGAGTGAGGGGGGTTACAAATAGAGATAGAGAGAGAGAGAGAGAGCTAATTTAGGGGTAGAGAGAGTGAGAGGTGGTTGAGGTAAGGCATGAGGACTAGGGGTTTGATGGTAGGGAGAGAGAGGGGGGTAGGGATAAGGTGATGAGGAGTTTTGGGTTAGAGAGAGAGGGAGAGATTATGGAGTTTATGGGTTTAGTGATGAGAACAATAGTTAAAGTGAATGGGGGAGTATAAGGGGGGAGAGAAAAGGAGAGGTGGATAGAGAGGTGGGGGTATATAGGGAGAGATATGGTGGTAGGGATGGTTAGATGTAGGGTGGGTGTGGATTAGGAGAAATGTAGAGAGAAGGGTGGCTTGTGGATAGGGCTACAAGAGAGAGATGGAGAGTTAAAGGGGTGGTTAGTGTTGGTAAGAGAGAGAGAGAGAGATGGTGATAGGGTGTTTAGTGGTAAGAGTAAGATAGAGAGAGATAGTGGGGGTTAGCGACAGAGGGGTTGTTATGGAGAGAGAGAAGGGGGGTTAGATTAAGAGATGAAAGAGAGGTAGAGAGTGTGGTGTTAGATATTTTGGGGAGAAATAAAGTGGTGTTGGTTAGGGGAAATTGGAGGAGTATGGGGGAGAGAGAATACGATAGGGTGTTAATAAGGGGTAGGGGAGGAGAGCATAGAGAGACAAAGGGAGGATATTGGTTAGTGTTTGAGGTGTGTGTAGGAGTGTGTTTGTGATATTGGTAGGTGTTTGTGTGTGTGAGAGAGAGAGAGAGAGGGAGAGGAGGGGGTGATTAAGGGTATGGGTGACAAGGGGTGTGTGTGTGATAGTGGATGGTGTGTGTGTCTGTGTCAGAAAGAGAGAGAGAGAGAGAGTGAGAGAGAGGTGTTAGGGATAGGGGATATAGAGAGAATTGGGGTTTATGAGTAGGCATAGTATGGATTTGAGAGAGAGAGAGGGGGAGAAAGAGATACTAGTGGGATGTTAGGGAGTAGGGGGAGAGAGGGTGTGGTTGTTAAGGGTAGTTATATTATAAAATGGTTGAGAGACATAGAGGGGTGTTAGGAAATAGAGGGGATACAGGGGGTGGGTTTTAAGGGTAGGTATAGTAGTGCATGTTTGAGAGAGAGAGAGAGAGGTGGAGGGAGAGGGAGGGAGTGTGAGGAAGAGGGTGATTAGGGGTAGTGGAGAGGAGGGTATTGGATTTAACTATGATGGGGGGTAGAGAGATAGAGGATTAGAGCGTGATTGTATGTGTTAGAGAGAGAGAGAGGGTGTTAGGGAATTGGGGGAGAGAAATGAGTGGGGTTTAGGAGTAATTGGATTAGTACAGAGTTGAGAGAGAGGGGGGGTTTAGTAATGGTTTGAAGGAAGAGGGGGGAGAGAGAGATATAGGGAGTAGGAGAATTAGTTTTAGGGGTGGGAGAAGGAGGGTGACTATGTGTGTTTTAGATATAAAGAGAGTAGGGGTTGGGGTTGAAGGGTAGGTGGAATAGTACGCGGTTGAATTAGGAGAGTTAGTTTTAGGGGTGGGGGAAGGAGGGTGACTATGTTTGTTTTAGAGAGAAAGAGAGTAGGGGTTGTTAGTGAATAAGGGGGAGAGAGGGGTTGGGGCTGAAGGGTATGTTGAATAGTATGTGGTTGAGAGAGAAAAAGAGGGTGATTAAGGATAGTGGGAGAAGCGGTTGGGGGAGAGAATGGGGGGTATAGAGAGATCTTAGCAGGTCTGATTAGTTGTATGGGAGAGGAGGAGTCTTGGGTGAGAGAAATAGATGGATATTTAGATGGTCAGGGGTTTAGGGAGGATGCAAACAATTAGAGTGAAAGGGGTAAGGGATATAGACATAGAAGAGAGAGAGAGAGAGAGATAGAGAGAGAGAGAGATTAGGGAGTCTTATTAGTTGTATGGTAAAGGAGGGGTCTTGAGTGAGAGAAAGAGACATGTATATATAGGCTCAGGGGTTTAGGGACGAGTCAAATAGTTAGAGTGAAAGGGGTATAATTAAGGAGTGGTGGGGTTGGGGGAGGGGGAGAGAGAGAGATGGAAAGATAGAGAGGTAGTAGGGGGTTAGGAAATAGATAGGGGGGGTTGAGAGAAATATGGGGTATAAGGGATGGGGTGAAAAGGAGGGGTGTTAGTGAGAAAGAGAGAAAAGGGGGTTACAAATAGATAGAGAGCGAGAGAGAAGTTAGGGGTAGAGAGATAGTGAGAGAGGTTTTAGTTAGGGGTGAGGAGTGGGGATTTATGGTAGGGAGAGAGAGAGTGGGGGTAGGGATAATGTGATGAGGAGATTGGGGTTTAGGGTTAGATAGAGAGAGAGAGAGGGAGAGAGAGATTGGGGGTTTTGGGTTTAGGGAGAAGGATAATTAAAGAGAAGAGGGGAATATAGGGAGAGAGAGAGATAGAGAGTTGGGGATGGTTAGGGGTAGGGTGTATTGGGATAAGGAGAAACATAAAGAGAGGGGTGGATTATGGAGAGAGAGAGAGAGGGTGGGTGCTAGGGGGTTGATGAAGAGAGAAATTGGTGGGGGTTAGGGGTAGGTGGAGGAGTAGGGGAGAGAGAGAGTGATATAGAGGGCTTGTAATGTTTAGAGAGAGATATGGGGGGTGTTAGGGAGTATGGGGATAGAGATACGTTGTGGGGTTATGGGTATGTAAATTTGTAGGGGGTTGAGAGAGAGAGAGAGAGTTGGGTGGAGTGATTTCAGGTAGGGGTGGGGGAGGTTAGGGGAGAGAAAGAGAAAGAGATTATCATGGTTAGGATTTTTTGAGGAGTAGGCCAATGAGAGAGAAGGGAGTATTAGTTAGCTGGGGGTATGGAGTAGGGAGAGAGAGAGAGGGGAGATGGGGTTAGGGAAGAGAGGGGGATTATGTGTAGAGAAAGAGATAGATGGAGGGTGTTAGCGAGACAAGGGAGAGAGAAAGAGGTGGGTGTTAGGGGTAGGTAGAAGAGTAGGGGAAAGAGAGAATGAAAAGAGGGTATTAGTAAGGGTTAGAGGGGTGATTATGGAAATTTTGGAGGAGGTGGTTGGGTGGAGAAAGGGATATAGATTGAGGGGTTATGTTTTTGGGGGGAGAGAGAGAGAGAGACAGAGAGAGAGAGAGAGAGAGAGCTCAGGGGGTCTAATTACTTGTATGGGAGAGGAGGGGTCTTGGGTGAGAGAAAGAGATATATATCTAGAGGTTCATGGGATCAGGGAGGAGTCAAATAGTTAGAGTGAAAGGGGTAAGGGTTAGGGAAGTAGGGGGGAGAGAGAGAGAGAGAGAGAGAGAGAGATTAGGGGGTCTAATTAGTTGTATGGGAGAGTAGTGGTCTTGGGTGAGAGAAAGAGATAGAGATATAGAGGTGATGTTTTAAGGCAGGAGTCAAACGGTTAGAGTGAAAGGGGTATAGTTGAGGAGTGGTGGGGTTGGGGGAGGGAGAGAGAGAGAGGGAGAGATAAAGAGGTGGTAAGGGGTTAGGAGATAGAGAGGGGGGTTTTGTGAGAGAGAGATGGGGTGAAAAGGAGGGGTGTTAGTGAGAAATGGAGAGAAGGTGGTTATGAATAGAGAGAGAGAGAGAGAGAGAGAGAGAGAGCGAAGTTCAGGATAGAGATATAGCGAGAGAGGGTTAGGGTTTGTGGTGAGGAGTGAGTTTTTATGGTAGGGAGAGAGAGAGAGAGAGAGTCTGGGTAGGGATAATGCGATTAGGATTTTGGGGTTTGGGGTTAAAGAGAGAGAGAGAGAGAGATATTCGGGGGTTATGGGTTTAGGAGGGTGTGAGGAGTGGGTGGTGTATGGTAGGGAGAGATAGTGTGGGGGTAGTGATAATGCGATGAAAGAATAACATGTACAACATTTCTACAACATATCTACAACATATCAATCATGAACACAATAATGCAAGCAAACAAGAGACACAGAGTTTGATCGGGGAATACCAAGAAGGTGAAAAACCCTGCAACTTCCTCAGAGATAGATAGAGGAATGACACAACCCAAGTACAAGAGATAGTCCTCCTAGCAGTAACTTCTCCTCCTCCACTAGTGCGCCACTCTCTAATGAGTGTGTGAGTGAGAAAGTGAATGATCAAATTGAGTGTCTCCCACACTCTATTTATACTTGACTTGACCTGCCTAATAACCTTTACTAGGTCGGCCTTAACTTAACCACATAACATAATGTTGACAGGGCTGACCCCCAATAGGGTGGTCTAATAACCCTTTAACCCACATGACTTATACAGGGCCGACCCCAACAAGGTGGTCTAATAACCCATCAAGTATAAGTTACGACACTTACAATATAAATGACAACACTTCCATATAGAGGAATAATAACATCTCTATAGGAATACAAACACTTCTGTATAGAGGAATAATAACATCTCTATAGGAATACAATATACATATATGAAATACATTCCAAAGTTACAAATACATCAACACTCCCTCTTAATTAGGAAGGTATTTATCGACACAAATCTGCTAGCACAAGTCTTCTTCTCTAGATCATCATCATCGAATCATCATCATTGTCACGACTGCTGCTATCTCAATCAATCTTCGATCTACTCATCATAGGAAGTTCTAGAGAGCTAGGCCTTTTTCATGTTCGATGTAGGCCCACCACCTGCAGGTCTTCATCATCACTGGCCATACTGTTGAATCCTCAAGACTTATTACGTGTGTCACAATGCCTCGAAATAGTATCCTAGGATCCTTTATGTGTCGAAGCACAACTGACAAGATCTCCCAGGTCCACTTACATGTGACTGTCACAAAACCTTAAAAGAATTTCTTGACTAGCAAGAACTCTAAAGAACATCCTAGGCCTTTTACGTGAATAGCACAACCTGTCTGGATATCCAGGACGTATTACATGTGACCCCCACCACAAAACCTTAAATGAGTGTCTTGACTAGCAAGAACTCTAAAGAGCATCCGAGGCCTTTTACGTGACTAGTACAACCTGTTCGGATATCTAGGACGTATTACATGTTGTTAGAACATTTTTCCACCTATGTAAATTAATCATGTATTAATTGATGATTAATTAGCCCAAGTGATTAATGATTACATCCCTAAGTTGATTAGATTGGCAAATGGTCAAACTGTCTTGAACTAGTTAGCAATGTGAACAAGTGCTGAGTCAAACCAGCTAAGTGGAGCGCTCCCCAGGGCAATTAATGCACTCAGCATGCCTAGAGCGCCCTCCTCAGGTAATTTAATGCACTCAGCATGCTTCTCTTCTACCTAGGGCGCATTTGCTCTCTTGTGGACAATTTTGCCTTGTTTTGTCACATTTTTGACCAATTTTAGACTCCAAACCTCTACCCAACCAGTTTCTTCACATGTGTGAGGTCACATGGGCCTGTCCAGTCATTCCCAGCATTCACACTGCAGATTCGAACCAGTTTGGGATGGTTTGGGATATTTTGGTCAACCTAGGGGGGTTTGAGCTTTTTCTAAGCTAGATCAGTGTGAACACTCCAGATGGATTCGAATTCTTCCAGATTTGTATATATGAGTGTTCTTAACCTTTGTTAAGGTTGGACAGTTAATAATATTGACATTATTCACCAATTCATGTGTATTGTTCTTCATTCATTTAAATTTTTTATGCTAATTCTTGCAAATGTTGTGCAATCTTTCACCAGTGAGGAATCCACAGTAGCTAGATTCAACTGTGCTTGAGATTTTACATGGTATCAGAGCTCTTGGAGCTAGAATTCGAACCAGCAGACTGTTGTAGTGGATTGCCAGAAACAGTGGAGAAACCACATAATTCCTGAGGCCATTGCCTTGAGCTTACTGGAGAAATCTAGTGGCTCCTCTCAGGTGTGATGCTCTCCCGAATGCACCCACTATCCATACAGGGTTCGAATCTGTGAGTGTAGATCCCTCCAGAGTGATTTGAGAGTTGTTTGCAGGTATTGGAGTTCAGCATTGTCAGCAAGTGCGAATTGCAGCAGAGGAGAATGGAGCCATCTCACCCAAACGTGCTCACACCCTTCAACTATTTCGATTGGAAGGCAGAAATGGTGATTTTGCTGAGATCCAAGGGTCTCTACAGAATCACGATGGGCACTGAGGTTGAGCCAAAATCAGCTGTGGAGAAATCCAAGTTTTTCAACAGAATGGATGAGGCATTTGGCCTCCTTTGTCTCAGCATTTCGAGAGACCTCCTGTTTCATGTAGAAAGTCTAGCAACTCCAAATGAAGTGTGGCTCAAGCTTGAGACACTGTTTGGAAAGACTGATGAGATGAGAGGCCACCAGCTCGAAAATGAGCTTGTCTCACTGAGCCCAGGGAATTTCGATTCCATCCAGGACTTCTTCACCAAGTTCAAGAACTTGGTCTTGCAGATCAGACAATGTGGCATAGAGAAGAAAGAAGAACAGTTGGTGTTGTCCATTCTCTCAAAATTGGGTTCAGAATACTCAGTTTTTGTGTCTTCCTTCAACTCCACAAGGCTCACAGTCAGAGGTTGGAAGATGCCATCCTTGGCTGACTTCATGGAGATGCTAACTCAAGAGCAAGACAAGCTGGTCTTGATGGGCTCCATCAAACAAAAAGATCAAGTTCTTGCGGCTGGAGATTCGAAATGTGGAAGAAGCAAGCAAAAACCCAGGGTTTCGAAACCTCAAGAGAAGAAGAGAAAGGATGAGAAGCCCAAATCCTCTGAGGGGGTTTCGAATCCTGTCAAGAACAAGGGAAAGAAGGCTGAGAAGACAAAGTGTAGCTACTGTCAAAGAGGTTTTCATCCAGAGAGCTCATGCATGAAGAAAACCATAGACACCATGACACATCTCCTACAGAAAAATAACATTCCTCTTCCTGAAAGTTCCAAGAAGAAGGAGTGCGCTTCTGAAGACAAGGAGAGCTGCCATGCTTTGGTGGCTAGCTCATCTCATTCACCGTTGTTCATCATTGATTCAGGTGCCTCAAGGCACATGGCTTCCTCAAGAGACTCGTTTTCTGAACTTGCTCCCTACAGTGGTCTCTCAATTCGAATGGGAGATGACTCAGAAATCCCTGCTCATGGCATTGGGAAAATCTCTATGGAGAATGGCTTCTTCTCAAATGTGCTGTATGTGCCAAACCTTGCAGCAAACTTGCTCTCTGTGTACCAAATGACACATACTGGAGCAGCAAAGAAGGTGGTCTTCACTCAGGATGAAGTGGAGATATCAGAAGTTTCCACCGGGAAAATTGTTGCAAAGGGTGTTGCAGACCATGACATGAAGATGTACATGTTCTCCCACTTCCTCGAATTTTCTTCACCAAGTGTGCTGCTGTCACATGGGAATGAGACCAGCAAGCTATGGCATCAAAGGTATGGGCACCTAAACTACAGATATCTTCAAGTTTTAAGCAAAGAAAATATGGTAGAAGGGCTGCCCCAAATCAGATTTTCGAGTGGAACATGCAAGGGTTGCATGATTGGGAAACATCCTGAAAGGAAGTATGACAAAGGGAAGGCTAGGAGGGCTGATCAACCCCTTGGGATAGTACATTCTGATCTCATAGGACCACTCCCCACACCCTCCTATGGCTGCAGCAAATATGTGCTCACCTTCATCGATGACTACTCAAGGTACTGCTGGTTATTTTTCCTTAAGCAAAAATCTGAAGTCTTTGATTGTTTCAAGATTTTTAAGAGCATGGTTGAGAACTTCAGTGGGAAGGCCATGAAGGTTTTGAGGACTGATAATGGCAGAGAGTATGTCAATAACAATTTGCAGCAGCTCTGTCAAGAGCATGGCATTCAGATGCAACACTCAGTGCCCTACACACCTCAGCAAAATGGTGTTGCAGAGCGCAAAAATAGAGCACTGAAAGAGATGGCAACTTGCATGTTGCAAGCAAGGGATTTGTCTCCTAAATTATGGGCTGAAGCTATGAATTGTGCAGCATATGTTCAGAACAGGGCACCACACAAAGCATTGCAAGGAATCACTCCATTTGAAGCTTGGATGGGCCACAAGCCAAATGTCTCACATTTCAGAATTTTTGGCTCAAGGGCTTGGGCCAGAATTCCACCGGAGAAGAGAAAGGCATTGCAGCCCCAAAGCAAGGAGTCAATCATGGTTGGGTATGCAGAGGATTCCAAGGGCTACAAGCTCTTTGATCCATCCACTCACAAAACTTTCATTGAAAGAAGTGTCAAATTCGAAGAGGAAGAATTTTTGCAAGCTAGTGAACAAGGTGATGGGGAATGCTCATTCCCTCGTCTTGATGATGAAGTAAGTAGTGATTCATTCTCTGATATTTCTGATTCTGATATTGCTGAAGATGATGTTGATATGGATTCTGAACATATCCCTCCCTCAAGGCCCAAGTGGGTAGAGAAAACAATTCAAAGTGCCGGAGAGCTAGTGGGAGATCCCCAAGATGCTAGGAAAACTAGATCTCAATTTCAAAATTCCTTTGCATATAATAATTCTGATCTGAGTGAGGCCTGTTATTTGATGGTTGGATCTGATCCAATGTCATATTCAGAAGCATGTACAGACCCAAGGTGGCAATCAGCCATGCAAGAGGAGATGAACTCACTCCATGAGAACAAAACTTGGGATTTGGTCCCTCTTCCTCCCAAGAGGAAACTAGTGCAATGCAAGTGGATTTATAGAACCAAAATTGGATCTGATTGCTCTGATCTGAAGTATAAGGCCAGGTTGGTGGCTAAGGGTTACTCTCAGGTCCAAGGAGTGGACTATACAGAAACATTTGCACCGGTGGCAAAGATGGACTCCATAAGACTAGTTTTGGCAATTGGGGCTTCCAAGCGATGGGAGATTCATCACATGGATGTAAAGAGTGCCTTTCTTCATGGGGATCTGAATGAGGAGATTTATATGCAGCAGCCTGAAGGTTTTATTTCTGATCATACTCTTGTTTGCAGGTTGAACAAATCACTCTATGGGCTCAAGCAAGCTCCTAGAGCATGGTATGCAAAAATGGACAATTTTCTGCTATCTTTGGGGTTTGAGAGGTGTAAGTCTGATCCAAATGTGTATATGCAGCATGTTAGTGATCTGATATTGATTATTGTACTGTATGTTGATGATCTTTTGATCACTGGTAGCTGCACCAAAGAACTTGACTCAGTTAAGAGAGCATTGCACAGTGCATTCTCCATGACCGATCTAGGATTGCTAAAACAATTTCTGGGCTTGGAGATTGATCAATCTGTGAATGGAATTTCTGTATGTCAGTCAAGGTATGCTTCAGATTTGCTGCAGAAATTTAAGATGGCTGAATGTAAGTCTGCAAAATTTCCATTTCTTTCAGGAGTTAAGCTTACAGAATGGGGTTCTTCACCACTAGTTGACAGTTCGTTGTATAGACAACTAGTTGGGAGTTTGTTGTATCTTACACACTCTCGACCAGATTTGTCTTATGCTGTTGGGGCTGTTGCAAGGCACATGCAAGAGCCTCATGAGATCCATTGGAAGGCAGCCAAGAGGATACTTCATTATGTTCAGGGTACTAAGTCTTTTGGTATCCATTATGCTGCTGGTTCATCTCTTGAACTAGTAGGATTTACAGATTCTGATTGGGCCGGTGATTGTATTGATCGGAAGTCAACTTCCGGTTATGTCTTTATGCTTGCACATGGACCTATATGCTGGTCAAGCAAGAAACAGAGCACTATTTCCTTATCTTCAGCTGAGGCCGAGTACAGGGGAGCAGTCAATGCAGCCACACAATGTGTTTGGTTGCAAGGTATTCTTGCAGAGTTCGGGATTGTCTTTGATTCACCCACTATTCTTTGGTGTGATAATCAAAGTACAATCAAGATTTCTACCGATCCAGTACAGAGGCAGAGGACCAAGCACATAGAGATACACATGCATTACATTCGGGGTTTCGTGCATGACCGGATCATAGCATTGCAGTATTGCCCATCCAGTGAGCAAACTGCTGATATCTTCACCAAGTGTTTTACCGAGAAGACCTTCACTCACCTTAGATCTTTGCTTGGGGTGAGTGATGCATGGTGATGATTGGTGTATTTTGATATATGCCACATGTCCATTTTAGAGGGGAGGTTTTATTTCCCATGTGGTTTTCCTCCTTACCTTGGTTACATGGACAAATAAATTTTCATGATGTAAAAGGTGACTTGAGCCTAGTTGCCAAGGCCTTAATTTTTGATATTTCACTAAGTCTAGCTTAAGGGGGGGTGTTAGAACATTTTTCCACCTATGTAAATTAATCATGTATTAATTGATGATTAATTAGCCCAAGTGATTAATGATTACATCCCTAAGTTGATTAGATTGGCAAATGGTCAAACTGTCTTGAACTAGTTAGCAATGTGAACAAGTGCTGAGTCAAACCAGCTAAGTGGAGCGCTCCCCAGGGCAATTAATGCACTCAGCATGCCTAGAGCGCCCTCCTCAGGTCATTTAATGCACTCAGCATGCTTCTCTTCTACCTAGGGCGCATTTGCTCTCTTGTGGACAATTTTGCCTTGTTTTGTCACATTTTTGACCAATTTTAGACTCCAAACCTCTACCCAACCAGTTTCTTCACATGTGTGAGGTCACATGGGCCTGTCCAGTCATTCCCAGCATTCACACTGCAGATTCGAACCAGTTTGGGATGGTTTGGGATATTTTGGTCAACCTAGGGGGGTTTGAGCTTTTTCTAAGCTAGATCAGTGTGAACACTCCAGATGGATTCGAATTCTTCCAGATTTGTATATATGAGTGTTCTTAACCTTTGTTAAGGTTGGACAGTTAATAATATTGACATTATTCACCAATTCATGTGTATTGTTCTTCATTCATTTAAATTTTTTATGCTAATTCTTGCAAATGTTGTGCAATCTTTCACCAGTGAGGAATCCACAGTAGCTAGATTCAACTGTGCTTGAGATTTTACACATGTGGTCATGGCAATTCCTCGAAAGATAATCCCAGGACTTATTATGGGCACACAGCCCAACCTATCGGATCTCCCAGGTCTACATATATACCATAGGAAAATGCATCGAAAGAGCATCCCAGGACTTATTACAGGCACATAGCCCAACCTATTGGATCTCCCAGGCCTACTTATATGTCCTCCCAGAGCAATTCCTCGAAAGAGAATCCCAGGACTTATTACGGGCACACAGCCCAACCTATCGGATCTCCCAGGTCTACTTATATGCTCATATGTACAACTTGTCCACGGCCACAGAGTATCAACCTGATACTCACCATATATCGTCCTGATGTACATGATCATCCTGATCATCATCATAGCATCGTTCTGATGCATATCATCCAAAGTATCATCCTGATACACATGATGATCCTGATCACCATCACTGCATCGTCCTAATGCATGTCATCCAGAGCATTGTCCTGATACTCATCACATATGATCATCCTGATCATACAATGCATCCACTTGATGCATACCAAGTATCTACCTGATACATATCATCATACATGATCTACCTGATCATACAATGTATCTACCTAATACATTCACAAATACATGATCCACCTGATACATATATAAATACATGATCCACCTGATCATACAAAGAATCCAACATGATGCATATACAAATACATGATCCAACTGATCATAACAAGCATCCAACATGATGCATATACATATACATGATCCAACTGATCATAACAAGAATCCAACATGATCCAACTGATTATAACAAGCATCCAACATGATGTATACAGAGCAGTAACCAGAGCATCGTCCTGATGCTCATCACACAATGCTTATATCCACAGCCATGGGAAGGATCCTCCTCTCACCATGCTTTGAATGGCTCCTGCAAATGTGTCCATCACTTCTTCCTTGAAGTGTCGTCAATCTGAAGAACACCAAGCCTCTCTTTGAAGTACTCAAACTTCACTTTGGCTAGTGGTTTCGTCAACACATCTGTCGCAACATACAGGAGCTTCACTGCTCCTCTCTACACCATATCCCTGATATAGTGATATTTGATCTCAATGTGTTTCGACCTGTCATGGAACACCAGGTTCTCAGATAGCTTCACACAACTCTGGTTGTCAAAAAATATACCAATAGCATCCAATGTAAGATCAAATAAATTAGACAGTAGCTTCCTCAGCCATACTTCCTCACAACTAGCCAAACAAGCTACAACATACTCTGCTTCGACTGTACTTAGTGCTACATAGGACTCCTTCCTGCCAAACCAAGAGATCACAAATGATCCCATACTTAAGTAACACCCAGGAGTGCTCTTCCTATCTGCAGCACTACCTACCCAATTTGAATGAACATAACCCTCCAGGTTAAACTTTTGATTCGCATCATACTTGAGCCCATAATCAACTGTACCCTTCAAGTACCTCAGGATATGCTTTACAACAACCAGGTGAACACCTCTCGGATCCGTCAGAACTGGCTCAATGAGTTCACCACAAAGCAATTATCTGGCCTCGTATTTGTTAGGTACATCAAGGACCAAATCCTTTGATGATATGTCGTGACATCAACCAGCTCAGATGAAGCATCTCACAAAATCTTCAGGTTCGATGCCATAGGTGTGGCCATGGATTTGCATTCCATCATCCCGAACCTCTTCAGGATCTCTACTGCATACTTCTCTTGTCCAAGGAATATTCCATTTGTGCTCTGCCACACCTCCATACCTAGAAAGTAGTGCATCATACACAAGTCCTTCATCTCGAACTCGGCAGCAATATTCCTCTTCGTATCGACAATCAACCCATCCTCACCTATTACAAACAGGTCATCCAGATACAATAGTAGTATCACAGGATTGCCTCCCTCAACCTTGTAGTAAAGGTTGGAATGTGCTTTACTCTTGGTAAATCCCAAACTGGATAGAAAGCTGTCTATCCTACCATACCAAGTCCTAGGAGCTTGCTTCAAGCCATACAAGGCTTTCTTCAACTTGCACACATATTACTCCCTGTCATATGTCTCAAAACTGAGTGGCTGCTCCACATACACTTCCTCTTCGACTACACCATTCAAGAAAGCTGTCTTGACATCCATCTGGTGTATCTTCCATTTCATCATTGCATCCAGAGAAAGTACTGATCTAATGGAAGTGTACCTAGCTACAGGAGCAAAAGTTTCTTCATAGTCTATTCCCTTTTTCTGGGAGAAGCCACGAGCTACAAATATCGCTTTGTATTTCTCTATGCTTCCATCTGCAGCATGCTTGATCTTTGGAAGTCACACCATGTTTCCCATCTGGTCTTGGGACCACATCCCAAACATCTTTCTTCATGATCGACGGATCATGGTATTCTTCCATTACTTCATCCCAAATCCTGGGAACTTCAATATCTTCAATAGATAGCTTTGTTGCTGGAACAAATGTTGTAGTCCTTCATTTGTAGGTGATGGTATATGATCTTTCCTACAAAGCAAGTTAAATTGCATGATTAGAAACATCTCATAGTTTTCAGAACAAATTCTTACACATAAAGAAATATGTCATGTAGTCATGCAATTATTTTAGCCAATGCTTCAATACAAGATTTATCCATCTCCCATAACTTTCTAGATGCCTTCCAATCTCTACCAGAACATTGTTAAGAGTGTGCACAACTCCCAACATTTCAGAAAAGAGGTTTCATTCTAGATAAGTAGCAATGGAATGTTGTACAGTGCCATAGGCCACTTACCCATCACATGCATATTAGTAGTATACTGTTCATTAATGCTATTATTCTAATATGCATAATACACACCCTAAGTCTAGGAACATAAGCATATACATCATTGAACAATATTATTTAAACAAACAACTATGCAAGAAATGACAATTCAAATACTTATCTTTGTTTGGTTGTAGGGTCGACTCCCTCTCAATCTTTGTTTCTTTGCAGGAACTACTGGAGTGTGCTCCCTCTTGACCTTTGCTTCCTAGATTACCTATCGTTGAACTTATATCCATCCTCGATCACTATGCATGCTTACTAGTATCATTATTGTGTTATCCTCGAGATCTCATACATAATCATACATTCATTAGGATAATATTAAAGTCATGATCATTTCAAACACAGATAATAACCATTAGTATTCAAGATTTATATAGGACTTTTCTGGTTAGTCATATCATTAATCAAAGTAACGAACATAATATGCCTAAACCCATGATTACTAACTTCAATGAATAATCATTATCAATCATGCCATGTATACTTATATAAGAGATCCTAACACAAAGTAGGATTCTAACTTGATATAGAAAAAGACATGCATGGATTAGAATGCTAGCTAGTTATGTCTAACATACTCACATAATGTCTTCTTGTTCTCTTCAATGACTTGTGTTAGTAACCTGCATATCTCATAGGTTAACCATTATAGAACCAAGTTATACATACCTCGTAAGAAGATCTTCTATGTGATCCATGACAATGGATGAATATTTGTCTTCATGTCACCATGGTCATATGTTCTTGAACTAGAACATGATTTGTCTTTCCTGATGTACCTTTCATGTTAGCAGACAACATCAACCTCATACAACACCACAATGCATTAGTACAATCATAAGTGTCAAAACCCTAATCAATGAATATCTTCTATCATGCATTCATATTTTTATTAAGGTGATATAAAAAGTCTAAAATTAATCAATATTGTACTAATTTTAATGAAGACAAACATAAACTTAATCATGAACAGATTTCAAAACATACCCGTAAGTCATACCTGTTGAGTTTACTTGTAATCTTCTTATGTAAGGCCTTAGTCTCATATCCCTCTGAAACAGGAACTTCTTCACTTATGCAGGTGACCAATCCATTCTCTTCTAGGATTAACCCAATCCACTTGATTTATAGAAACTGGATCTGGAGTTGAATTAGGGTTTGTCAGAAA
Source organism: Larix kaempferi (assembly GCA_027924585.1). NCBI lineage: Eukaryota > Viridiplantae > Streptophyta > Pinopsida > Pinales > Pinaceae > Larix > Larix kaempferi. Next base: position 1,660,730 of record BSBM01001431.1, read on the forward strand.
AAACCCTAAAAATTCAAACTTTGAATTTCAAACTTCTGAAAGGATAGAAAGATGCGCCTTGATGAGATGATCACCCTGGTATACTCAGAATTTGAAAACTGCAAAGTTTCACCCCTCAAATTTGCTTTTCAATCTTCCGAATTAATAAGGGAGGACCCTGAATTAGGGTTTGAGTTTCCTGGAGCTTCACCCAACAAAATAGTTTGATCCAAAGCTCTAAAATTTGATTTTTCCAAGGAGCTTCCAGCTATGGTCACATATTTCAAAAATTCCCATTTTTGCAAAAGCCTTAATTTTTCACCTTTCTAATCAAAGTCTCGAACTAGGGTTTGATCAATCCCGACCTTCTGCCCAACCACAAAATTTGATATTGGTATCTAAATTTTGATTTTGATGAGGAGCATCCAGCCGTGGTCTCCGATACAAAAAATTCCAACATTATCCGAAACCCTAAATTCTCAGAGCCATGAATGAAGGTGCTCAAAATCCAATTCTATTTTGACAGAAATATGCACCTGATTGTTTCTAGTGTAACTCTAAAATTTCAGATCTACAAGGTCTGAAAATTCTTCCTATGGTATCCTGACCTGTTGTCTTTCCAACCCCATAAGTCTTACCTCAAATGGATTCTTTTAGAGAGAGTTATTCCAAGTGTCGCAATGTGACATGTTTATGGGATAAAACAAGAGAGCGAACTTGTACTGAGTGCCACGTGTCATTGGCTCATTTTCGGCCTCTAAACATCATACCTGTGAAATTACAGTCCGTGCCCTACCTGCTAATTTTTATGAAATTTAATTTGGAGCTTCCTACCCCAAGTCATGACCTTTTTTCCTAGGTCACCTCTTTATGACTGAGATTTGGAAGAGGCAGAAACCCTATATTGTACAGATCATAAATCTGAAAGTACAACGAATTAGAGTCTCTACTTTGGACACAAGGTACATGGGGATCTTAACTTTAACCTATAATATTTTTAGATGTTGAAACCTTGCCAAAATGAATTTATAGCTAAAGTGCTATGATGACTGGTGTTTTCTATATCAAGCCCTAGCTTCGCAAGTGCAACAAGTGTCATAAATGCCATACCATGCCTTCTTTCATGCTAGCTCTAATACCATGTTAGTTTTTCAGAAATTTCAATCAGATCTAGGATCTTAACTGAGAGAATAACATGTATATCATATCTACAATATATCTACAGCATATCAATCATGAGCACAATAATGCAAGCACACAAGAGACACAAAGTTTCACCGGGGAAACCAAGAAGGTGAAAAACCCCTCAACTTCCTCAGAGATAGATAGAACAATGATACAACCCAAGTACAAGAGATATTCCTCCTAGCAGCAGCTTCTCCTCCTCCACTAGTGCGCCACTTTCCAATGAGTGTGTGAGTGAGAAAGTGAATGATCAAATAGAGTTCCTCCAGCACTCTATTTATACTTGACTTGACTTGCCTAACATGGGGGCTTCACTAGAAGACAATATAATATCACGTTCATTCAGATTGCAGTATTAAATATTCATGAAAACCTAAAAATTATATTGCTTATATATTAAGGGGCAAAGGTTTTTTTTTATGTAATGTAACAATACAAAAATACTTTGGGGTCCTTTTTATATGGGCGGGCTGACAAATATCCTCCAAATGGAGATGGAGGAATCACGACAGATGAGAAATTGGGTTGAGGCAAGGCTCAAGCTTACAAGTACACATGGAAGTCATGCCTTGAGGCATGCTTGAGGCCAAGGGTTTCATGGTGAAGTGGGTTTCCATTCGATCATAGTCAAGAGACAGTGGTCATTGAAAACCAATTGTTACCAATAACACTCAGCCAGTTGTTACCAATAGCCTTGGGAGACTCCAAACCTCCAAGGCCTATTATAGGCCCTCGATAGGCCTTGGGGGCTTGAATACCCAACCAATCGTTCCTATTATAGGCCTTGGGAGGTTTAGTCAACCTCCTAGAGTTTGTTACAGGCCCCGAGGGCTTGGATACCTAGCCCACAACAGACTTAGTTGGCGATTGGGGAACTGCAACATACAATCTAAATGTTGTACTATGTGCATTGGCTCTAGTGACATACAAGAAGTGATTTCCTATCTCTTCATTAAACCATTAGATGTTGCAAATCATAATTATATGTGGTTGAGTAATTTCATTGTGGGTGAAGTAATGTGCATCCACAATATACATCGAAAGAAGCAAGGTGCATTGTAGAATGCACGTGGGGTCATAAGAGGGGTATCATATCAATATACTAGGTAGAAATATAAAGGGGTATAAAAAATGTTAATGAAAAAATTGATACATACAATATCTAGTGAGAATAGGGTTTTTTTTTTTAAATTGGGAAGGCATATTGGGAGGGGATAAAAAAATGATTTTGGAAGGTATTTTCCAATATTTAGTGAAATTACGGGTATTGTTTCATATGCCACGAACGAACGTGCTATGATAGCGGTTTATTGAGTGAAGCCCCCGTGTTGCCTAATAACCTTTACTAGGTCAGCCTTAACTTAACCACATAACATAATGCTGACAGGGCCGACCCCTAATAAGGTGGTCTAATAACTCTTTAACCCACATGACTTATACAGGGCCGACCTCAACAAGGTGGTCTAATAACCCATAAAGTAAAAGTTACAACACTTACAATATAAATGAATACACTTCCGTATAGAGGAATAATAACATATCTATAGGAATACAAACACTTCTGTATAGAGGAATAATAACATATGTATAGGAATACAATATACATATATGAAATACATTCTGAAGTTACAAATACATGGACAGGGAGAGAGGGAGAGAGCATGGGTCTTAGGAGTTTGGATTAGAGAGAAAATGTTGCGGGTTAGGGTTAGGTGGAGAGAGAGAGAAAGAGTGAGTAATAGAGGGGGCTTGTAATGTTTACAGAGAGAGATGGGGGTGTTAGGGAGTATATGGAGAGAGAGAGGTTGTGGGGTTATGGGTATGTGAATTTGTAGGGGGTTGAGAGAGAGAGAGAGAGAGACTCGAGGAGAGTGATTTGAGGTAGGGTGTGGAGGACGTTGGCGGAGAGAAATAAAAAGAGATCACCAGGGTTAGGATTTGCATAGGAGTAATCCAGTTAGAGAGAAGGGATTATAGGTTAGTTGGGGGTGGTGAGTAGGGAGAGAGAGAGGGGAAGATGAGATGAGAGAAAGGGGGGTTAGGGAAGAGAATGGGGTTATATATAGAGGGGAAAACATACTACTAAGGGAGATAGATACGATGTTTAAGATTAGAAATAAAGAGAGAGAGAGAGATGTTAAGGGTAGGGGGTGAGGAGTTGAAGGTTGGGGGTAGGGAGCTACGGGGGGCATAGATAGGAGGAATGAGGAGTTTGGTTATTGGAGGTAGAGACAGATATTGAAAGGGTTATGGGTTTCAGGAGAAAGAGGAAAGTTAAAGTAAATGGGGAAGTATAGTAGAGAGAGAGAGAGAGAGAGATAGAGAGAGAGGGAAAGTAGATGTATATAGGGAGAGACATTGTGGGGGAATTTTTAGTTGTATTGGGGAGTGGGATTAGGAGAAACATAGAGAGAGGGTTGGATTTGGGATAGTGACAAGAGAGAGAGAGAGGTAAAGAGAGTGAAGGGGTGGTTAGTTGTTGGAGAGAGAGATATATATAGATGGGGGTGGTAAGTGTTTGGAGTAGGAATTAGAGAGACGGAGCTAAGAGAAGGTGAGAGAGATAGAGAGAGATATAGAGAGATAGGTGGGTAGGGATGTGGGGGTAGATAAAGAGAAATATGGTGGGAGGATTGTTAGTGGTCCGGGATGAGGATTAGGAGAACATAGAGAAGGGGGGGCAATGGATAAGGGGAGAGAGAGTACGCTCACAAGGGGATGGTTATTGGTCAGAGTAGGGACAAAGGGAGACATAGGAAGAGAGAGAAGGACAAAGAAAGAGTGGATTTAAGGTGGAGAGAGAGAGAGTTGTTAGGAAATAGGGAAGGAAAGAGGGGAGGAGGTTAGGAGTAGGTACATAATTAGAGAGAGAGAGTGGGGGGGTGATTAAGGGAAGTGGGGAGGAGGGGGTTGGGTGGAGAAAGGGATAGAGATTGAGGGGGTTAGGTATTTTGGGAGGAGGATGGAAATTATAGAATGGGGTTAGAGAGAGAGAGAGAGAGAGAGAGAGATGGTGGGTAGAGGCAGGTGTTTTTGTTATAAAAGATAAGGAGATATGTTGGGTAAGGGTTAGGGAAGTAGGAGAGAGAGAGAGATATTATGGAGTCTGATTATATGTATGGGAGACAAGGGCTCTTGGGTAAGAGAAAGTGATAGAGATATATATGGTAAGGATTTTAGGGAGTAGTTTAATAGCATGAAAGGGGTATAGTTGATAAGTGGTGGGGCTAGGGGAGGTAGAGAGAGAGAGAGAGAGAGAGAGAGAGAGAGAGAGAGAGAGAGGTGGTAAGGGGTTAGGAAATAAAGAGAGGGGGGTTAGGTGGGGTGGAAAGGAGGTGTGTTAGTGAGAAAGAGAAAGGGGACATTATGAATAGAGAGAGAGAGGAGGGGGGGGAGAGAGAGAGAGAGAGAGAGAGGCTGTGGTTAAAGAGATAATGAGAGGGGGTTGGGGTAGGGGGTTAAGTTTTGGGGGAGAGAGTGGGGGTAGGGATAAGGAAATAAGTAGTCGGGTTTTGGGGTTAGAGAGAGAGAGATAGATATTGGGGGGGTTATAGTTTTAGGGAGGAGAAGGATAGTTAAAGAGAAGGTGGCAGTATATGGGGAGAGATAAATAGAGAGGTGGATAGGGAGGTGTTGGTATATAGAAAAAAATATGGTGGTGGGTATGTTAAGGGTAGGAAGTATGGGGATTAGAAGAAACATAGAGAGAGAGGTAGCTTGTGTATAGGTCGGAAAGAGAGAGAAACTGCAAGGGGTCATTAGTGGTGGTAGGAGAGAGAGAGGTTGGATTGTAGGTAGAGAGAGAGGGGGGGGACAAAGGGTGAGTCTTAGGGGATTGGTATAGAGAGAAAATTGTTGGTGCTAGGGGTAGGTGGAGTAGGTAAGAGATAAACAAAGAGTGATAGAGGGGGCTTGTAATGGTTAGAGAGAGAGAAGGAGAGAGAGAAGGATGGAGGGGGTTAATTGGAGGGGTGGGAGTAGGTGTAGGGGGATATAGATAGCGGTGGGTTTTATGGGTAGGTGTCGTAGGGGTTTGGGAGAGGGGTAAAGAGGGATAAAGATAGACAAATGGGGGTGATTAGGGGTATGGGTGAGGAGGGGGCTTGGGGTACATAAAGAGATAGAGATCAATAGGTATAGAGGTTTGGGTATTTAGAGACAAAGGGGGTATAGTTAAGGAGTATTATGGTTGATAGAAAGAAGTGGTAGCAGTGAGCGGGGCTAGAAGAGAGAGGGGGGGTTAGAGGTATAGGAAAAAACATGCTAGTTATGGAAATAGATATGGGGTTTAAGAGTAGATAAAGAGAGAGGAGGTATGGGTAGAGGGGGTGAGGATTTTGGTTGTTGGGGGTAGAGAGAGTAATAAAGGGAGAGAGAGATATATTGGAAGGGTTATGGGTTTGGGGAGGAGGAGGTGTTATTTTTTCATCATTTAATTCAATATGATCTAGGATCTTAAATGAGATAATAACATGTACAACATATCAAACACAAGAGGCAAGAGACACACTGCATTTCACTGGGGAAAACCAAGAAGGTGAAAAACCCTACAACTTCCTCACAGATAGAATGAGCACTGACACAAAGATCACAAAGATCAAACCCCAAAATATATATGTATGCAGTAGCTACTCCTCCTCCACTTGTGCACACTCCTCTCTCTCACTAATGTGAAGTGAGTGAGTGAGTGAGTGAATGAATAAATAGAGAGGTGCTCCTCTCTATTTAAACTTTACCTTTACTTGCCTTTTACACTAACTGGGTCGACCTCCGTTAGGAGAGTCTAATAACCCATTACCACTTGTCACTGGGTCGACTCCACTAGGGTGGTCTAATAACCCTTTAACCCATACTGGGACGACCCCTCTAAGGTTATTTAATAACCCATCAAATATAAGTTATGACACTTACAATGTAACTTGCGACACTTGCAAATACAAATGACGACACTTCCAACAAGAGGAATAATACATCTCTATTGGGGATACAATAAAGTAAAAATGTAATACATACTATACAAGTGAATATCTTTCGAAGTTACAAATACATCAACACTCCCTCTTAACTATGAAGGTATTCTCTTGACATAGGTCATCAATACAGAAAGGTACAAGTCTTCAATTCTGGAGATCGATCATCATCACTAGATCACAGAGCATCATCGTCACTACTTTTGTACTCTTCATCTCGATCACTGGTGCTATCTCTCAATTCTTCTTGTCATAGGAAGTTCTACAGAGTCAACCCTTTTCCATGTTGTATGTAGGACTAGCCACCTATAGGTATTCATCATCTTTGTGAGCGGCTTGATAGAGGTGGAATATCAGGAGCATCCTAGGATCCTGTATGTGCCTTAGCACAACCGGTAAGATCTCCCAGGACTGATTACATGCAACCTCTACAAAACCTAACAAGAGAATCCTAGGATCCTTTATGTGCTTTAGCACGATCGGCAAGATCTCCCAAGACTAATTACATGCAGCCTTCACAAAACCTTTAAAGAGCATTCTGGGAATGCTTATGTGCCTAGCACGAACAACAAGATCTCTAAAGAGCATCCCAGGACTTTTACATGCCTAGCACAACCTATCAGATCTCCAAACTGATTACATGTGAATAGGAAAAACCTTAAAAGAGCATCCCAGGAATGTTTATGTGCCTAGCACAATCAACAGGATCTCTAAAGAGCATCCTAGGACTTTTACGTGCCTAGCAAAACCTATCGGATCTCTAGGATTGATTACATGACTCCCACACAAAACCTCGAAAGAGCATCTTAGGACTGATTACAAGCTTATTGCTCAACCTATCGAATATCCCAGGGAGCTATTAAATGCTACTACACAACCTGCCACATACCCACAGCCTTGAAGTATCACCCTAATACTCATGATCAACCTGATCATCCTTGCACAAACCATCATCCTGATGCTCATAATCATACTGATCATCATATAGTGCATCATCCTGATGCACATCATCATCACATGATCATCATCATAGCATTGTCCTAATGCATATCATCATCACATGATCATCCTGATCATCATCATAGAATCATCCTGATGCATATCATCTGGAGCATCATCCTGATGCTCATCACACATGATCATCCTGATCCTCATCATACATAGCATCATCCAGAGCATCAACCGAACGTTCATCACACAACACTTACATCCATAGCCATGGGAAGGATCCTCCTACCACCATGCTTGGAATGGATTCTACAAATGTGTCCCATCACTTCCTCCTCGAAGTATCTTCTATCTGAAGAACACCAAGCCTCTCTCTAAAGTACTTGAACTTCACTCTGGCTAGCGATTTGGTCAACACATCTGCAATCTGCTCATATGTCACAACATACAGAAGCTTCACTGCTCCTCTCTGCACCATATCCTTGATATAGTAATATTTGATCTCGATGTGCTTCGACTCTTCATGGAACACCGAGTTCTCTAGAAACTTCACACAACTCTGGTTGTCACAATAGATACAAGTAGCATCCAACTGGAGATCAATTAAATCAGACAGTAGCTTCCTTAGCCATACTGCCTGACAACTAACCGAACAAGCTGCGACATACTCTGCTTCAACTGTACTCAGTGCTATGCAGGATTGCTTCCTGCAAAACCAAGCGATCACACCTGAACCCATACTGAAGCAGTACCCTGAAGTGCTCTTCCTATATGCAACACTGCCTACCCAATCTGAATCAACATAACTCTCCAGGTTAAATTTTTGATTCGCATCATACTTGAGCCTATAATCAACCATACCCTTTAGGTACCTAAGAATATTCTTTACAACAATCGGGTGAACATGTCTAAGATCCGTTAGGAACTGGCTCAAGGTGTTCACCACAAAGCAAATATCTAGTCTTGTATTCTCCAGGTACATCAAGGACCCAATAATATGACGATACATTGTGGAATCAACCGACTCTGATGAATCATCACTCAATAGCTTCAGGTTCGATTCCATAGGTGTTTCCATGGACTTGCAGTCCATCATCTCGAACCGCTTCAGGATCTCTACTACATACTTCCCTTATCCAAGGAAGATTCCATCTGCACTATGCCACACCTCCATACCTAGAAAGTAATGCATCATACCCAAGTCCTTCAGTTTCAACTCAGCAGCAAGCTTCCTCTTCATGTTGGCAATCAACCTATCCTCTCGTGTTACAAGCAGGTTATCCACATACACTAAGAGTATCACTGGATTGCCTTCCTCAACCTTATAGTAAATGTTGGAATCCGCTTTACTCTTGGTAAAGCCCAAACTAGACACGAAGCTGTCTATCCTGCCATACCATGTCCTGGGTTCTTGCTTCAAGCCATACAAGCCTTTCTTTAACTTGCACACATGTGACTCCCTATCATGTGTCTCAAATCCGAGTGACTGCTCCACATACACTTCTTTTTCGACTACACCATTCAAGAAGGTTGTCTTGAAATCCATCTGGTGTATCTTCCACTTCATCACTGCAGCCAGGGAAAGTACTGTTCTGATGGAAGTGTATCTGGCTACAAGTGAAAAGGTCTCTTCATAATCTATTCCTTCTTTCTAGGAGAATTCACGAGCCACAAACCTTGACTTTGTTGAATATTGTAACTTCTAAGAATATTGTATTTGTATATTATTTATTCCGGAGATGTTCCATACCTCCGATGTGATTATACTATGAATCCAGAGATGTTTATTCCTCCAGATTGGTTGTGGTAACTAGGGTTATTAGACCCACCATGTGGGGGTCGGCCCAGTCAGTTATAATAGGGTATTTAACCTAATGGTTAAATACGAGCCTACATGTACTTGTGTAAAATACATGTCAGTGTAGTGTATAAATAGAGGAGGTATGTTCCTCATTTGAGACACTCACTCACTTGTGAAAGATAGCGCACTTGTCTGGGAGATTTTCTAAGGAGACAAAGTAGGAGGGAGCACATCTTGTATTTTGGTTGATCATCTTATTGAGGAAAGCTTTGCTGGGTTTTCTACCCCATGAGGGTTTCCCAGGGTATATTCTGTGTCTATCTTGTGATTATGTTTCTTTCAGTGATCTTGATAGTCTATTTGGTTTAAACTTAACATGGTATCAGAGCTAGACTGAATAGGACATCTTTCACAAGGTAAGAATACCTCTCTCTCTCTCTCCAGTGAAAGTTAGGGTTTCAGCAAAACGTTAGTATTATTGAATTTTGGTTACATGGCTGGATAGCACTCTTCAATACCTTTCTTTTAAGCCCTAGATCGAACTTTTTGGTTGGGTAGAACGCCGGGAAATCAAAACCCTAATTCTACCAAAAGTGCGATAAGTCAGAATTTGGGTTCAGAAAAAAGTTGGCATTTTTGAATTTTGATTACATGGCTGGATAGCCCTTCTCAAGACCATTCTTTTGAGCCCTAGATCGAATTTTTTGGTTGGGTAGAACTCCGGGAAAGTCAAACCCTAATTCTACCAAAAGTGCGATAAAATTCGGTTCCAGATTCCGTAAAAGTGAAAAGTAACATTTCCAGGTAAGTCTACTCTATCTCTTGGACTCCCCCAAGAGAAGATGGCTCCAAACACTAAGCTTGAAGACAAGCTAGAAGGTGGAGAGAATTTCCGGGCATGGAAATACAGAATTGGTCTCATTCTTGAAGAGAATGATCTTGCTCATTATATCAAGGAAGAAGTTGCAGAACCAGAAGGAGATGAAGCCAAAGAAAAGCACAGGAAGGATTTGATTAGGGCAAAGAGAATCATAGCTGATTCTATTAAAGACCACTTGATTCTCCAAGTGGCCTCCAAGAAGACTCCAAAGGAAATGTATGATGCCCTAGGAAGAATGTATGAAGGAAAGAACATCAATAGGAAGATGAATCTAAGGACTCAATTGAAGAGTACCAAGATGCACAAAGGAGAATCCATTCAAGACTACTTCTCAAGGGTTTCACAAATCAAGGAACAACTAGATGCAATTGGTGATACTCTTGATGAAGATGAATTTGTGATGACTTCTCTCAATGGTCTCACTAGACCTTGGGAATCATTCATACAAACCATGTGTGCGAGGAAAGAGAGCATGAAGTTTGATATAGTATGGGAGGATTGTGTTCAAGAAGAAGCTAGGGTAGCCAACAGAGAAGCTCTTCTCAAAGAGGATGACCAATATTTGGCCACCCATACCAAAAGAAGAAGAATAGGTCATCTCAAGAAAGTTGACCACAAAGGATCTCAACACTTCTCTAGACCTAAAAAGAGAAAAGGACCATTTCCAGTAAGAGATCTTTCCACTGTCAAATGCTACAACTGTGATAAGCTAGGACACATCTCCAGATTTTGTCGTTCACAAAAGAAGAAGTTTGTCCACAAAAGACACCATGCACATATGGCAGAAAATGATAGTGAAGAAGAAGAAGAGGAAGAAGATGATGAAGAAGAAGAGGTAGAGGTAAGGCCTAAAAGGAAAAGATATAAGGTGAAGAAAGAAGATCCAGAAGAATATGTTCTATTCTCTTCACTCTCTGGATCTGTATCTCCTGGAGAAGATACATGGCTCATTGACAGTGGTGCTTCTAAGCACATGACAGGTCAAAGGAAGACCTTCTCAAATCTTGAAGAAAAGTCTTCTACACAAAAGGTATCTCTAGGATATGACTACCAATATCCCATCAAAGGAATTGGTGAAGCTAGCTATAAGCTAGATTCAGGAACACCCTTGAAGATGAAAGACATCTTATATGTACCAGGTTTAAAGAAGAACCTTCTCTCTATCTCAGCACTAGATAAGAAAGGTTTTAGAGTAGCTTTCATAGATGGACAAGTACTCATGTGGTCCAAAGGAAAGACAATTAAATATGCAATTGTTATTGGTGAAGAAGAAGGAGGTCTCTATAAGCTCAAGGGCCATCCAGAAGCTTCCCTTGCTCATGAGATCTCTAGCCCCAGTGAGATATGGCATATAATATTAACTCACATCAACTATAAATCCTTACCCTATGTAAGCAAGGTAGTAGTAGGATTACCAGATTTGAAAGTTGATCATGATGGCTCATGTAAAGGGTGTAAGAAAGGGAAAAATATCAAGAACCCCTTTCCAAAGAGTGAAACAAAGACTAAGAACATTTTAGAGCTAATACACTCAGATGTATGTGGACCAATGCCCACCACTTCTCTAAGTGGGTTTGAATACTATCTTTCATTCATTGATGACCATTCAAGGAAAACTTGGATATACTTCCTGAAAGGTAAGAATGAAGTCTTTGGAAAATTCAAAGAGTTCAAGGCTCTAATAGAAAATCTATCAGATAAGAGAATCAAAATTCTCAGAACAGATAATGGCGGAGAATTTACCTCAAAGGAATTTGAGGACTTTTGTAAAGAAGTTGGAATTAAAAGGGAACTAACTACTCCATACAATCCCCAACAAAATGGGGTGGCTGAAAGGAAAAATAGAACAATCATGGAAGCTGTAAAGACCATGATACATGACCAAGATCTTCCCATGTATCTATGGGCTGAAGCAGCCAAGATAGTAGTATATGTGAAAAATAGATTATCTCATAGTGCTCTTGATTTCAAAACTCCAGAAGAAGTGTTTACAGGTAAGAAGCCTGAGGTAAGTCATCTTAAAATATTTGGGTGTCCTGTGTACATCCACATTCCAAAAGAAAAGAGAACCAAGTTGGACCCTTCTGGTAAGAAGGGGATTTTTGTTGGTTATTGTGAATCATCCAAAGCCTTCAGAATTTACATTTCAGGTTTTCATCACATAGAAATAAGTAGAGATGTAACATTTGATGAAGAAGCAGCTCTTAAGAAATCCAGGAAGTGCCAACTTGAAGAAATCTATGAAGAAGATACTTCTCCCAGAATCACAGAGGCTGTGTCCATTCCTGAAGATGATTCTCCAGAGGATCATGATATGTTGGAACCACAAGAGCCTCCTATTTCAGACTGATCTAAGAAAAGAAGGCCAACATGGGCTAGAGATATTATTCAAGGGGATGAAAGATATGGAGCTCCTGAAGGCTCCACTAGAGAAAGAAAGAAACCAAAGCTAGTGTCCAACTACATGGCTAAAATGTGTGATCTTGTGGATCAACTACCTACTAGCTATGAAGAGGCAGCTCAAAAGAAAAAATGGGTAGAAGCAATGACAGAACAATATCAGTCAATAATGAAAAATGATGTTTGGGATATAGTCCCCAAACCAAAAGATAAAAGTGTGGTTTCTTCCAAATGGATCTTCAAGATAAAACATGCTGCAGATGGTAGCATTGAAAAATACAAGGCAAGATTTGTAGCCAGAGGATTCTCTCAGAAGGAGGGAATTGACTATGAAGAAACATTTGCACCAATTGCTAGGTATACTTCAATTAGAACTATCATGGCACTTGCATCCATGATGAAGTGGAAATTACACCAAATGGATGTTAAGACAGCTTTTCTAAATGGTGTAATTGAGGAAGAAGTATACATAGAGCAACCACAAGGGTTTGAGGTTAATGACGGAAGGACTCATGTACGCAAACTGAAAAAGGCATTATATGGGTTGAAACAAGCTCCCAGGGCTTGGTACGGAAGGATTGACAATTTCTTAACTAGCATGGGCTTTACCAAAAATAAAGCTGACCCCAATCTTTATCTCAAGGTGATGGATGATGAACCAGTTATATTGTTGTTATATGTAGATGATCTATTTCTAACTGGAAATGAGAAACAAATTATTGAAAGAAAGAAGAAGCTTTCTTCAGAATTCGAGATGAAAGATCTCGGATTAATGCACTACTTCTTAGGCTTAGAAGTATGGCAAGAACCAAAAGGAATCTTTCTAAATCAAGGTAAGTATACTGTGGAGATTCTCAAAAGATTTGATATGTTGGAGTGTAAAGCCATGGCCACTCCCATGGACTCCAACTTGAAGTTGTTAGTTAATGATTCATCAGAATTAGTGGACATAACCTTATACAGACAAATCATTGGATCATTGATGTACTTAACTAATACTAGGCCTGATATATGCTTTGCTGTAAATACCCTAAGTCAGTATCTAGTAGAACCTAGAAAGGTCCACTTAATAGCTGCAAAGCATGTAATGAGGTACCTAAAAGGTACATTAGATTTTGGCCTATATTATCTCGAAGGTCATGAACTCAGGTTACATGGTTACTCAGACTCTGACTGGGCAGGTAGTGTCTCAGACAGAAAAAGTACTTCAGGTGGATGTTATGGTCTTGGATCTGCCATGATTTCCTGGTTCAGCAAGAAACAATCTAGTGTGGCTCTCCGTACTGCTGAAGCAGAATATATAGCTGCCTGCTCTGCCAGCTGTGAAGCAGTATGGCTTCGGAAACTTTTATCTGGAGTGTTTGACTTAGAAATGGATCCCACTGTGATTATGTGTGATAATCAAAGTTGCATCAAGATGACTGAAAATCCTGTGTTTCACGATAAGTCAAAACACATAGAGATCTGATACTTTTATATACGAGATATGGTGTAGAGAGGAGCTATCAAGCTCGAGTATATAAGCACTGAGGATCAAATTGCTGATATCTTGACCAAACCTCTGTCTCGAGTAAAGTTTGAACACTTCCGAGACAAGCTTGGTGTAGTTCAAAAGGGACCCTCCTCGAAAGGGGGAGTAGCATAGTATCTAATAACTAGTCTGTCTCATCAATGATGAGGATACCTTTTTACTGCACTTAGTTACTTAGAATTATTTAGACTTAGGACTCTTATATATTTTTTTTTGATGATGATGATGATACATGTTTTGATATATATGTTTGATGATGATGATGATACATGTTTTGATATACATGTTTGATGATGATGATGATACATGTTTTGATATACATGCTTGATGATGATGATGATACATGTTTTGATATACATGCTTGATGATGATGATGATACATGTCTTGATATACATGTTTGATGATGATGATACATGTTTTGGTTATACATGTTTTGATGATGAGAATACATGTTTTGTTATACATGTTGTGAGGGGATTGGATCATCCCTGGACTTCAGTCCTAAAGTTGAGCCGTAGACGTATGTCTTCGAGAATGAAGTTCTTGGTGAACATGTGAGAGGATTGGATCATCCCTGGACTTCAGTCCTAAAGTTGACCCATAGATGTATGTCTTCGAGAATGAAGTTCTTGGTGAACATGTGAGGGGATTGGATCATCCCTGGACCTCAGTCCTAAAGAAGAGCCGTAGACGTATGTCTCCGAGAACTAAATCCTGAATGAACAGGTAAGAGGATTGGATCATCCTCGGACTATGGTACTTTGAATTGAGCCGTAGACATGAGGTCTCCGATAACTGAATGATAGGAGTGGATCGTCCCTGGACTTCGGTTCAAAAGGTACACGATAGGACTGGATCGTCCCTAGACTTCAGTTCAAAAGGTACACGATAGGACTAGATCGTCCCTGGACCTCCGTTCAAAAGGTACACGATAGGACTGGATCGTCCCTGGACTTCGGTTCAAAAGGTACATGATAGGACTGGATCGTCCCTGGACCTCGGTTCAAAAGGTACACGATAGGACTAGATTGTCCCTGGACTTCGGTTCAAAAGGCACATGATAGGACTGGATCGTCCCTGGACCTCGGTTCAAAAGGTACACGATAGGACTGGATCGTCCCTGGACTTCGGTTCAAAAGTCACATGATAGGACTGGATCATCCCTGGACCTCGGTTCAAAATGTACGTGACAAATCCTAGAATTGCTCTAGGTTACATCCAGCATGAAACAGGGCTGGCTCTGTAGATGTGATACATTCAGCATGAAACAGGGCTGGCTCTGTAGATGTGATACATCCAGCATGAAACAGGGCTGGCTCTGTAGATGTGATACATCCAGCATGAAACAGGGCTGGCTCTATAGATGTGATACATCCAGCATGAAACAGGGTTGGCTCTGTAGATGTGATACTTCCAGCATGAAACAGGGCTGGCTCTGTAGATGTGATACATCCAGCATGAAACAGGGTTGGCTCTATAGATGTGATACATCCAGCATGAAACAGGGATAGCTCTATAGATGTGATACATCCAGCATGAAACAGGGTTGGCTCTGTAGACGTGACACATCCAGTATGAAAGAGGACTGGCTCTATGGTGGTAAATCCTAGATCTGATCTAGGTCACATCTAGTATGAAAAAAGACTGGCATTGTGGTTGGGATTAGATCGTCCCTAGACATGAGACTTGTCTTAAAGAGATAAGGATTGATCATCCTGGAACTTGATCTGGATTGTATCATCCATGGACCTATGTCCTAAAGAGAGCAGGATTGATAATCCTGTAATATGATTGTGTGATGACGATGCTGATGATCGTGTGATGACGATGCTGATCGTGTGATGACGATGCTGATGATCGATTCTGATGATCGTGTGATGACATGTTGATCATGTGATGGCGATGTTGATGATCGTGTGATGACGATGTTGATGATTGTATGATGACGATGTTCCAGTAACTAGTTGAGTTACTGATGATGATGAACTAAAGAAAGATTCCGATGATATATAGATGTATCATGTATGATGTATGACTCGTTGCTCCTGCAGATGTTGTTATAATATCCTTCTCGTTAAGGGGGAGTGTTGAATATTGTAACTTCTAAGAATATTATATTTGTATATTATTTATTCTGGAGATGTTCCATACCTCCGATGTGATTATACTATGAATCCGGAGATGTTTATTTCTCTGGATTGGTTGTGGTAACTAGGGTTATTAGACCCACCATGTGGGGGTCGGCCCAGTCAGTTATAATAGGGTATTTAACTTAATGGTTAAATACGAGCCTACATGTACTTGTGTAAAATACATGTCAGTGTAGTGTATAAATAGAGGAGGTATGTTCCTCATTTGACACACTCACTCACTTGTGAAAGATAACGCACTTGTCTTGGAGATTTGCTAAGGAGACAAAGTAGGAGGGAGCACATCTTGTATTTTGGTTGATCATCTTATTGAGGAAAGCTTTGCTGGGTTTTCTACCCCATGAGGGTTTCCCAGGGTATATTCTATGTCTATCTTGTGATTATGTTTCTTTCAGTGATCTTGATAGTCTATTTGGTTTAAACTTAACAGACTTGTATTTCTCTATGCTACTATCTGTAGCATGCTTGATCTTGTAGATCCACATGGAAGTCACAACAAACTTCCCTTCTGGTCTTGGGACCACATCCCAAACATCATTCTTCATGATTGAATGGTATTCCTCAATCATGGCATCTTTCAATTACTGCATCCCGGATCTTGGGAACTTCAGATTCTTCAATATCTTCAATAGGTAGTTTTCTTGAGCTTCGTTGCATGGAACAAATGTCGTTGTCCTTGTTTTGTAGGTGTTTGTACACTATCTTTCCTACATGTCAAATTCAATTGCATGATTAGACACATCTCATAGTTTTCAGAACAAAATCTTACACATAAAGAATATATGTCATACAATCATGCAATTATCTTAGCCAATGCCTCAATACAACATTTATCCATATCCTGTAACTTTATAGATGCCTTCCATCTCTACCAGAACATTGTTAAGAGTGTGCACTACTCCCAACATGTCAGCAAAGAGGTTTCATTCTAGATAAGTAGCAATGGGATGTTGTACAATACCATAAACCACTTACCCATTACTATATTAGTAGTATCTTGTTCATTAATGCAACTTTTCTAAAATGCATAATATACATCCTAAATCTAGGAACATAAGTATGTACATGACTGAACAACATCATTTAAGTAATCATATATACAAGAAATGACAATTCAAATACTTATCTTTGTTTGGATGTTGGGTGGACTCCCTCTCAATCTTTGATTCCTTGGAGGAACTACTGGAGTGTGCTCCCTCTTGATCTTTGCTTCCTTGTAGGAACTACTAGAGTGTGCTCCCTCTTGATCTTTGCTTCCTTGTAGGAACTACTGGAGTGTTCTCCCTCTTGATCTTTGCTTCCTTGCAGGAACTACTGGAGTGTGCTCCCTCTGGATCTTTGCTTCCTTGCAAGAACTACTGGAGTGTGCTCCCTCTTGATCTTTTCCTCCTTGATTATCTGTCTTTGAACTTATATCCATCCTGGACCAATATGCATGCTTAAGTGTGCACTAGTGTCATCCTCAAGATCTCATACATAATCATACATGCATTAGTATAATCTCAATACTATCAAAACATTATGATTCTAAATATGTATGGTCATGATCATTTCATACACAGGTATTTTATCACAAGCGTTAGTATTCAAGGTTTCAGGGAGTACTTCTTTTACTCATGCATATTCTTATTTGACCATACGACTCTTCTAGTTTGTCATATCATTAATCAAACTAAGAAGCATAATATGCATAAACCCATGATTACTCTAACTTTATAACTTCATGACTAATCATTATCAATCATACAAAAGTATACTTATCTACGATCCTAGCACAAGGTAGGATTCTAACTTGATACAGGAAAAACATACCTAGATTATCGTGTTAGCGAGTTATGTCTAGCATACCCAAACAATGTCGTGTTTGTTCTCCTAGAGACCTTGTGAGAGTAACCTACATATCTCATAAGTTAAGCATTGTAGAATCAAATTATACATACCTCGTAAGTAGAGATTCTATGTGATCAATGGATATGGATGAGTCTTTTGTATTCATGTCACCATGGTCATATGTTCTTGATCTAGAACTTGATTTGTCTTTCTTGATGTACCTTTCATGTTAGCGGACACGATCATCCTCATACAACACCATAGTGCATTAGTACAATCATAAGTGTCATAACCCTAATCAATGAATGTCTTCTATCATTCACATGCATTCATACTTTTACTAAGGTGATAATACAAGTCTAAAATTAATCAAGATTGTACTAACCTTAATAATATGAAGACAAAATTAATCATGAACAGATTTTAAAACATAACTGTATCTCCTCAAGTCATACCTGTTGGGATTGCTTGTAGTCTTCTTTTGTAAGGCCTTAGCCTCATCTCCCTCTGGAACTAGAACTTCTTCACTTATGTAGGTGTCCAATTCATTCTCTTATAGAATTAACCCAATCCATTTGATTTGTTGAATCTGGATCTGGACCTGGCTAGGGTTAGACAGAGAAACCCTAAAATTCAAACTTGGAATTTCAAACTTCTATCTAGATAGGGAGATGCAGATGATTGAGGTGAGCAAACTGGTGTGCTCATATTTTGAAAAATCCAAAAATTGACTCCTCAAAATTGACCTGCGAGTTTTGGATCTGTAGCTTCTATCAAATTCTGGTTTTCTGGTCAAAATCCTGAACTAGGGTTTGATATAGCTCGGGGTTCTACCCAACCAAAAACTTTGATATTGGTCTCTAAATTTTGATTTTGATGAGGACCATCCATCCATGGTCTCAGATTCCCAAAATACCAACTTTTGTAGAAAGCCTAATTTCCTGCAGTAGTGACGAGCCAAAAATGAAAGTGCTCAAAATCCAATTATGTTTGGACAAAAATATATGCCATATTGTTTCTCATGTATCTCTGAAATTTCAAATCCTGTGGGTCTAAAACTTCAGTCTATGGTTGATTGACCTATCATCTTTCCAACCCCATAGATCTAAGATCCATTGGATTCTCCATGAGAGATATTTGCTAATTGTCGCAACATGACCTATTTATGGGATGAAACAACATAGCTAACTTGAATGGAGTGCCACATGTCACTGTTTCAACTTCGGCCTCTAAAACCTAGATCTATGAAACTACAATTCGTACCCTAACTAACACATTTTACGGAATTCCATTTGGAGCTTCCTATCCCGATATATGACCTTTGTTCCTAGGTCACCTATTTAGGGCTACATTCTAGAAGAGGTCAAAACCCTAACTTGTATGAATCATATATCACAAAGTACAATGAATCTGAGGCCGATATTTGGACACAAGGTACATGAACATTTTGTATTCTTCCTGTAAAATTTTCAAATTCCGAACTATCTCCAAAATTGATCTATAGCGAAAGTTCCACGATGACTAGTTTTTACTATACCAAGCCCTAGCTTCCAATTTGTTGCAAGTGCAACAAGTGTCGTAAATGCCATACAATGCCTTCCTTTAGGCTAGATATGATACCATGTTAGTTTTTCATCATTTAATTCAATATGATCTAGGATCTTAACTGAGAGAATAACATGTACAGCATATCAAACACAAGAGACAAGAGACACAGAGCATTTCACCGAGGAAAACCAAGAAGGTGAAAAACCCCACACCTTCCTCAGAGATAGAATGAGAACCAATACAAAGATAACAAAGATCAAACACCAAAAGATAGATGTTTGCAGTAGCTACTCCTCCTCCACTTGTGCACACTCCTCCTCTCTCTCACTAATGCGAAGTGAGTGAGTGACTGAATGAATAAATAAAGAAGTGCTCCTCTCTATTTAGACTTTACCTTTACTTGCCTTTTACTCTAACTGAGTCGACCTCCCTTAGGAGAGTCTAATAACCCATTACCACTTGTCAATGGGATGAAACCACTAGGGTGTTCTAATAACCCTTTAACCCACACTAGGCTGACCCCTCTAAGGTGGTCTAAGAACCCATCAAATATAAGTTACGACATGTACAATGTAAATTGCGACACTTGCAAATACAAATGATGACACTTCTAACCGGAGGAACAATACATCTCCGTTGGGGATACAATAAAGTACAAATGTAATACATACAATATACAAGTGAACATCTTCAAAAGTTACAAATACATCGACAGGAGGAAAGTTAAAGTGAATGGGTGAGTATAGCTAGAGAGAGAGAGAGAGGTGGGAAGGAAAGTGGAGGTATATAGAAAGAGATATGGTGGTGGGTTGGTTAGTGCTATTGGGGAATGGGATTAAAAGAAACATAGAGATAGGGGTGTCTTTGGGATATTTGCAAGATAGATAGATAGATAGAGAGAGAGAGAGAGAGTGTGTGTGAAGCGGTGGTTAGTTGTAGGAGTAAGGGGGAGAGAGAAGGAAGGGGGGGTAGATAAAGAAAAATATGGTGGGAGGGTTGTTAGTGGTCGGGAGTTGTGGATTAGGAGAAACATAGAGAGGGGGGGCTTATAGATAAGTGGAGAGAGTGATCGTACACAAGCTATTTATGGGGCTGAGGGGGGTTAATGGTATTTCTGGGAGTACGGGGGTGAGTGTGAGAGAGAGAGTAGGAAGGGGTGTCAAGTAATAGGGTGATATAGAAAGTGGTGGAGGGTTTTGGTTGTGTGGAGTAGTTGTTTGAGAGAGAGAGGGGGGGTGGTTAGGGATAGGAGAATGAGGAATTTTGGGCTTGGGGGTAGAGAGGGATTTGTGGGTTTATGGGTTTGGTGAGGAGGATGGAATTTAAAGAGAAGGGGGGATTAGAGAGAGAGAGAGAGGTGGGAAGGGAAATGGGTGTATACAGGGAGATAGATGGTGGAGGGTGTTTAGCCATAGGGAGAGTGGTATTAGGTGAAACATAGAGACAGGTGGATCTTGGATAAGGGGGGGAGAGAGAGCATGCAAGGGGGTGATTCATGCTAAGAGAGAGAGAGAGAAGGGTTAGGCATTTAGATATAGGTGAGGTGAGAGATTGGGTGTTAGGGGGTTGGTGGAGAGAGAAATGAGTGGAGGTTAGGGGTATGTGTTGTAGGGGGGAGAGAGAGAGTGAGAGAGGGGCTTCGTATGTGTTAGGGGGGGATGGGTAAGATAGAGGAATGGGGGGGTTAGTTATAGGGGTAGGAGTAGGGGGTTGAGTAGGGGAGAGATAAAGAGGTGGGTGTTAGGGGTAGGTGGAAGAGTAGCGGAGAGAGAGAATGATAAGAGGGTAATCGTAAAGGTTAGGGTGGTATGTGAGAGGAGGGGGGTTATTGGTAGGGGTGGGAGCAGAGGGGTGAGTGTGTGTGAGAGAGATAGAGCAAGGGGGTGTTAGGGAGTAGGAAGAGAGATTGGTGGGGTTTTTGGGTAGGTGGCGGTTTAGGTGATTCGTAGGGGTTTACATAGAGGGTGGTTAGTGGTACGATAGAGAGAGAGAGAGAGAGAGAGGAGTGTAGTGGAGTTATGGTGGGGAGAGAGAGGGAGGTTGTTGGGGGAGAGAGAAATGGGTTTTTGTTAGGTGTAGGTGGAGTAGGGGAGAGACAGTGTGTGTGAGAAGAGGTTATGGGGAGGTGGGGCAAGAGGGAGGGAGGGAGGAGGGGTGTCAGTTGTAGGTGTGGGATTAGAGGTGTGTGTATTAGAGAGAGAGAGTGGGGGTGTTAGAGAATAAGGAAAAGAGAGAGGTATAGCATTTAGGGGTACATGGATTAGTAGGGGTTTGAGAGAGAGGGGGGTTATTATGGGTAGGAGTTAAAGGGGGTTTTGGGTAGAGAAAGAGATATTGATCAAGGTGTTTAGTGGTTAGGGGAGGAGAATGGTAATTAGACAGAAGGGGGTGTAGAGAGAGAGAGAGAGAGAAAGAAATTAGGGGCAGTGGGGAGGAGGGGGGTTGGGGGAGAGAAAGAGGTAGATATTGAGGGGGTTAGGGGTTTGGGTAGAAGTGTCATTAGAGAGAAGGGGGTGTATAGGGAGGGAGGGAGAAAGAGGGGTAAGGGTTATGGAGAGATAGAGAGGGAGGTTTAAGGGTTAGGGGGAGTCAGATTGAGAGAGAAAGGGGGGGTTAAGGGTTAGGGGGAGAGAGATAGAAGATATAGAGAGAAAGGTGGGAAGGGAAATGGGAATATATAGGGATATAGATGGTGGGCATGGTTAGTTGTAGGGGGGAGTGGGATTAAGAGAAACATAGAGTGGGGTAGATATTTGATAAGGAAGGAGAGAGAGCATGCAAGGGGATTGCTCATGCTAAGAGAGAGAGAGATAGAGAGAAGGGTTAGGGGTAGAGAGAGGGGATTGCGGGAGAGAGAAAGAGGTGGGGGTTAGTGGTAGGTGTAGTAGAGGAGATAGAGTGAGTGAGAGAGGGGCTTAGCAAGGGTTAGGGGGAGGAGTGGTAAGAGAGAAAGATGAGGGGGGTTAGTTGTAGGGGTGGGAGTATGGGGTTAAGTGTTTGTGTTAGAGAGAGAGAGATAGAGAGATAATGAGAGATGGGGGTGTTAAGGAGTAAGGGGGAGAGGGGGGTTGGGTTAGGGGTAGTTGCATTAGTATGTATTTGAGAGAGAGTGAGAGAGAGAGAGAGAGAAGGGGTGTGATTAAGGGTAGGTGGAGGAGGGAGGTTGGGGGGGGGGGAAGAGATAGAGATCGTGTGGTTGGGGGAGGAGTGGGGAAATTAGAGAGAAGGTGGGTATAGTTGAAGAGGGGGGTTGTGTTCTAGGGAGGGAGAGAGGGGGGCATGGGGAGAGAGAGAGAGGAGGGGTGGTTATTGGTAGGAGTAAGAGAGAAAGAAAGGGTGGTTATAGAAAGAGAGGTGTGTTATGGGTAGAGAGAGAGAGAGGGTGGTATGGGGATGGGGGAGAGAGAAGGAGGTGTGGGTTAGGGGTAGGTGAAGTAGGGGAGAGAGAGAATGAGATATGGCGTTAGTAAGGTTTATGGGGCATGAGGGGAGAGAGAGAGAGAGTGTTGCTTGGTTTTTCAACCAAGCATGTGCTAAAGAGTACCTGCTAACTAGTAGCAGTAGTCTCAACATAAAAGTAAAAACAAATGTAAATAACAGTAAATCTGATCTATCATGTGCAAAGAAATAAAAACTAGATTTAAGAACAATAAACAATGAGATCTATGAGAGAAATAAGAAATAAAAATTGGAACTGTTGTATTACCTCAAATGGTGAGGATGGTGAGTTTGAGCAGCTCCAAGGTTGATATGCTCCAATGGTCCAATGGTCTCTTCTTCTCCAATGCTCTAATGGGGATCTTCAAACTCAAAAGTGAGGCTAGGGCTCTCAAGAGTGAATTTGGCAGCATAAGGATATGATGAATGTGGATGAATAGTGAGGAGCCCCTATCACCTTTTTATAGTTTTTTGGTGATGGGGGAATACCATTACGGTTTAAGGAAACCAATGGTATTGACCAAAATGGGTTAGGTTTCTTTTTCTCTCTTTTTCCTTTTTTGAATAAATTTTATATTTTTATTCTCTTTTAATATTTTTGGGGAATTTTGGACCCCTTTTGAGGGTTTTTTGTATTTCTTGAGGAAAATTACATATTTTGAGTGGGAAAAAGATGGGTTTTGGTCTTCTTGCTGACCTTTTGAAGGTTTTAGAGGCTCAAATGGTGGAAAAAGTGGACAAATGGGCCATGAGAATAGGGGAATGAGCTAGTGAGCACTTTTTGGGTGTTAACAGATTGCCCCTTGATGTATGAGGGCAGGAGCTCATTGTATGGATGATAGACATCATATTTATTTTTTCTTTTTCCTAGGGTTTGGAGGAGAGAAGAGACCGATCGGAGACTGGAACATTGGACCTTGGTAAACTGCACAAAATGAAAATACATGTCCTCAAAATGAATGAGGAATAATCTCTGATAATGGATGAGGCAAGCATACCCATGATCGTATCAAGACATATACATAACAATTAGTCCCAAGAAGGGGGACCTAAATAATACATAAAAATCTGTTGGTACATCATAATGGTTTAGAGGGGACACAATGCTGGGACATACTCATGGTCATACCATGACTGATCTGAAGGACTGATACACTGGAAAAGAGAAACAACCATTCTGAATAAGGTGTTAGAAGGGTTGATGAACTGCTGAATCTGAAGGTGTCCAACATATGTAGGGACTCAA